>KV751385.1:1293733-1307347 GCA_001698575.1 Mola mola | reverse complement strand
GAACAAAACACATTTTTGTTGTGCTTCACTGAGACGCAACAGGCCAGAATGTTGTCCGACCTGAAGCGTGAACACTAATCAGGGAGCTGAATAAACCAATTCGCTCATGAGGAATTGGTGTGTTTATAAACAGATGAATGTTTTTTTCACATTCCAACACGCGCACCTGTAGCTCTGAATCAGTTCAGTTAGTTAGCACACAATTATTTAGTCGTTTGGTTGATTAAAGGGAAACTGACAAATATTTTAATAATCTAATAATCATTTCGATCAAAAATGTTAAACGTGTTGGTTCCAGAGTCTTTGGGTTTTTAACTGTCGGTTGGAGCGAAGAAGCAAACTGAAGACGTCACTTTGGGCTCTGAACAAATGTGACACACGATTTTCACTTTTTGTTTTTTTACACTTTATAGAGTAACTGATTAATCGGAGCGCTGATATACGGAGAAAAACAAGTATTCCCACTCACATTCCCACCTTCAGGCGTAGAAAAAAACCAGAGCAGTTTGTGGCAGCTCAACACAAACCCCAGCTTTCGTTTTTCTGACCAGACAAATCAATTATTTCCCATATTCTGTTAAAGGTCCAGTGTGTGAAAATCAGCAACATCTAGTGGTGAGGTAGTAGAATGCAGCCATCACAGTGCTGCCTCGGTGACCCCGCCCTCTCCAAACACATAGAGAGGAACTGCGTGAAAAAGTCTACGACCACATCGCCTGTCCAGATGGCGGTACACGCCCCCTCGCTGTTTCTGCTGCTGATGGATAAGTGTGATCGTTTAGCGTAACAAACGTCCACCTTACGACTGACAACAAACTCCTCCCACTTCTTCTTCTGTGTCACCTTTTAATGTGGTGAGTCTACTTTGTTGGTCGTATTCCAGCTGCAGCAGCAGTATACAAACGCGTTTTCAAGCCTTTTGTCCGTTCTTAGCTACCGTAGGAACATGGCGGCACAAGATGGCACTGTCCGTGAAGGGAGGCCCGCCCCCACGTATCTATATACTGTAAGGTTACATAAACACTGCAGATGTGTCAGAACTGAACGAACAGAGAAGTTTCAGACCTCCTCCTGTTTGGTGATGGTCGTCTGATGCTGCTTCAACATGGCGAGCAGCTCCGAGATTTTCAGCTGGAGACTCTTCTCACTGGACGATTTGGTGCAGCTGATCTCCGTCTGGATCGTCGTAATCTGGGACTGCAGATCGGACAGACAGAGACGAGGAACGAAACGGTCAAAATGTAGTTTTTACTGCTGTGTGAGGTTTATTGTAAAAGTTATTCTTTACAGAAGCTTTTTATTTAACAAAAGACGATTAGAGACACGTGAAAAACTGTTTTCACAGGACCGACAGTAACCCTGCTCCTGTCTCTGAATACAAGTCAGATGTACGCAGGCCATCAAAAGAGCTCAATCTGCGAAAGCATCACAATTTAAACACCTGACCAGGCTCATTTCTGTTTCACAAAATTACAGATTTCCATATTTAAGAAGAAATATGGAAATCCGACACCTCTGATCCGACACCTTTGCCTCATCCTGGTTGTGGGGATCCATGAACGTGCCACTTTAGCCCCGCCTTGTCACTGATCACAGCTCCGCCCCTCGCCTTCAGCTGGAGTGAGGCGGAGCTTACCTGCTCTGTTATCCTCTGACTTTTAAACTAGTCTACTACACGCTGCACAGCCGCCAGTTCTGACATTGGGGTAATTCAGCCACGTGTCTCAACCAGACACAAATTCCCAGCGTTTCCCAGTTGCAGTGCCCCCGCAGGTGGATGAGTGATTCTAACCCGCAGCCTCTGTATCTCTTGATCCTTCTCGTCCCTGATGGCGCTCAGCTGGTCGCGGTACTGTCGGGACAACTCTTCTGTCTTGATCTGCAGCGTGGAGCTGCTGCTTTGACCGGCAAGCTGCAGGACACATGGACAAGAGGGAAGAGAAATTAAACTTTAAGGGCCAGTTGGTCAAACAGATTATCATTTTACAACCATATCAAAAACACGGGTGTTTCACTGCAGGTATCTGTGTTAGCAGATATCTGCAATAACATTTCGAGCCTTGTTAATGGTGTAAAATTTCTCAACAAGATGCAGAAAAACTAGTTCACGCATGTTGCCTCCAGGCTGAATTACTGTAATTCTTTATATTCCAGTTGCCCTATTAAGATCGGAAAAACTCTTCAGTTAATCCAAAATGCAGCAGCGTGTGTACTGACTAGAACTAATATCAGAGACCATATTTCCCCCATACTGGCTTCTCTGCACTGGCTCCCAGTTAAATTCAGAATAGAATTTAAAATCCTTGTCCTCACCTACAAAGCTATTCATGGTCAGTCACCATCTTATCTTGAAGAGCTCATAGTACCCTATCGCCCATCCAGAACCTTACGCTCCCAGGAATGCAGGGTTGCTGCTGATCCCAAGAATTTCCAAAAGTAGAATGGGAGGCAGAGCTTTCAGCTATCAGGCTTCTCTCCTGTGGAACTATCTTCCAGTCTTGGTACGGGAGGCAGAAACACTCTGTGATTTTAAGAGTAGGCTTAAAACCTTCCTTTTTGATAAAGTTTATAGTTGGTCTGGCCTATCTAGCCCTTAGTTATGCTGCTATAGGCTTAGGTTGCTGGGGGAACATCCCATGATGCACTGAGCTCTCTTCTCTCCCCCCTCTGACTCTGACTCCATCTCAGCTCCTCTAAATGTCCATATCCTTACACTAACTTTACTTCTTCCCCGGAGTCTTTGTGCTTTATCATCCTACAGGTCTTTCTAGGTCTCAGTGGAGATGCTGCTGTGGCCCTGCCTGATGCCTCCTGGCAACATTAGGAAAAGAGATGCTGGGACTTGGATCCTAGACTGGATTACCCAGACTAGCTCATGGATTACAATGACTTCTGGACCAGCATACTGTACCCACATTATATCTGGATTTATAGACTCATATGAACTCAAACATTCTTAGTAAACTGTTGTTATCATGTTGTTGTGTTCTGTACAAGTGTCACGTCTGTCCGTCCCAGGAAGAAGGCCCCTCCTCTGAGGTTCTTCCTGAGGTTCCTTATTTTCCCTGTTTAGGGTTTCTTCAGCTTTTCCTCACCCGGTTCGAGGGTCTGAGGTCAGAGGATGTCACATCTGTACAGTTTGTCAAAGCCCAGTGAGATAATGTGTAAATTGTGAGTTTGGGCTGCACAAATTGTGATTTATGTCCAGATTATCTGTCCGGCTTGTACGAGATATAAACCAGCTGCAGCTGCACAGAACGAGCACGAGGGTTCTTACCTTCTGTCGGAGCATCTCGTTCTCCTTCTCCATCGCCCTCATCCTTCCCTCCAACTCTTTGATCTTGAACTCGTGGTTGGAGTCGGTGTTTCGGCTGCTGGCGAGCTGGTTCTCCAGGAAACGCTGGGCCGAGATGGTTTCCTTCAGAGACAGCTGGCAAGAGACGGGACGATCACAGGAGGTCAAGTAAATGAATGTCGAATGTTAGTATGAATTATGAATTATAGCTCGGGTCTTATTTGTGTCAGTGCTGATGACCCCGTTCCCTGAATGTTCACTGCTGAGGTCCGAGTGTGACGTCACTACAGAGATCAGATTAGACCAGATGAAGAGGTTGTTTGGACATCTTGGTGAGAACGGCGGTGTCACGACTGACAGAAATGTTGGACCAAACTGCAATAGACCAACACACACACACACACACACACACAGGAGAGTCGTACCTGCAGCTGTCTGTTGTTCTCTCGGGCAGTCTCTAGGAGGCAGTCATACTGCCGAGCCTGGTCTGCTTTGAAACTCAGATCTCTCTCCAGAGCCTCCTTCTCGCCCTCCAGGCGCTGTCACACACACACACGGGTGCCTTCAGGTTAACAAGTTGCTTTGTTTTTCAAGTGAGTATTTTAAAAACATAGTATATAGAATTAAAGTATTATTATAGGACAGTAAATTTTACATATCTCCCCTCCCCTTCGTCTAAGATGACAACTGTTTCTGTTTGGGATCAACCCGGAATCAAACAGTGACGACGAGAACACTGACAAAAATAATGTGTTGTCATCTTTGAGCGTTTGATTGTCTTGTGCTGTGAAATGCTCCTTTACTTTGTGCGTGAGGACATTCAGTCCTGGATCTGTACGTACTGTACATGATTTATTTACATCAGGTGACTCCGGCTGCATTTGTCGTTAGTGCAGATAACAGGAGCTGAGGACATCTAACTTGTTGAAATTAATGTTAATGTCAAACATATAGAATATAAAAATAATAATGATGTTTGCTGGGAGTTTAATATGCAAATAACGACAAGCTCAAATACTGCAATAAAGTGTGAGGTAGTGCTACTTCACCTGAGTACAGATGTTCTGACAGTTATTAGTTATTTTAAAATGGACCGTATAATAGAAATATAACCAGCACCATAAGCTAATGGTAAAGTTCTGCGCACGTGTCGATGAAGCTGTAAGAAGAATTCAAAAAGATCTGATCTGACCACCTCCTCCACTCCTGCCAAGAAGCATGAGGAAATGTGACCAAACAGCCCGGCGCGCTGATGCTGCAGACGTGTTTTCTGGCAGCAGTGGAGGCAAATAGAAGTGTGTTCAGTGTGTTTTCTTACCTGCAGGTCCTCAGACATGTGCAGAAGCTCCTCCCTCAGACTGCTGAAGGTGGACAGCAGGAGGCGCATGCTCTTATCTGCCGTGAGTCGAGTCTGAGGAACAGCGAAACGAGATTAAAATACAACAACAGAACATCCATTACTGATACAGAAACATTTGAATTTTCAATGATGCTTCTACAGTAAACACAGAAGGAGTCAGAGTGATTCAGTTCAGGTCTTCACACATCTCTGGACTAAAAGATTCCACATGCTGAGACTCATGGATTTCCTTTATTTTGACTTGTATCTGCAACATTCTCATTAGTTTGTCACGTCTTGTTTTTACCGGTTGGAGAGTTTAAGGGCAGAGTGCGTCACTTCTGTACGGCTTGAAAAGCCTTCTGAGTCTAACTGCAATCTTTGATTTCAAGCTGTACAAAATAAAATCCGATTGATTAAAAGTTACGAGCCTTCAGACGTTGATAGAAATGGAATGAATGAAACAAGAATATTTTTTTTTTTTCTGTAAAATGGTGAAACTGTGGTTTCAACTAATGAATTAGTTGAAATCACAGAGTGATGAACAGAAATAAATATCAAAAGGTACAAAGAGCCACAATCCGGCTTCTGTTCCAGAGTTACGGTGTTGAATATTGGCCAGAAAACAACATGAGTCAAGTGGACAGAAGATATCATCAGAATTATCACATGAATTCTTGAGTTGTGACCATCAGAAACTGATCAGATGTTGATCCGTATGGGGAAAAAATTTGCTGGCAATGGATTAAATATGAAGCTAAATATATTTATTCATGCATGAGTGTGGAGATAAATGATTGTGTATCAACATTAAACGTCTGGAAACCTGGACGAGTGTTACAGGAAACGGTATTTGTGACCTGTCATTGGAGCCAAGAAGCCAAACTCACCTGCAGCAGGTAGCGGATCTGTTGTTTGGTCAGTTCTGTAGCTCCTTTGGGAAGCAAAGCCTCCACGTCCTCCCTCTCCAGCTGAACGCAAACACAACAAAGAGAGAACGAGGCTCAGGTACTGCTGCTGTACTGGCATCTGCAGGTAGATTCGTTTAGCAGCGAGACAACTAAAAACTACTAAAACATACAAAAACATGACCAAAGTACTAAAATGACTTCCTCTAAATCCAGGAATACGAGAACAGAGAAGTGAAGAATCCAACGATTGACGATGCGATGAGTCCCTGTGAAAGTCCAGCTGTTCAGCATCTCCAGGCTTTACTGCATTTCACTGTCGTCTCGGAGTTTTTTGGGTTTTACACTGACGTTAATCACATCTTATAGAAGAAACAAACATTTGGATCTCTTTCACACAGTGTGAAGTGTCTGTTTCTCACCTTGTAGTCATTGCTGGGGTCCAGCTGGTGTTTCCTGTGGCACACACAGAGGAAAGACAAACAATGAGGACGCCAGCATGTTTGTGTTGTCTCCTGAGAAGCTGCTACGGCGACTAAATGTTTGTTCAACATGGAGGGGAGGCGTTCACGTGCACGTTGTCTACCACAAGTTAGCCTGGAAAGCTTTCTTCTAACAGGAACAGTATTTGTCACGTTTGAACCAGACAGAGTAGCTTTGCTGCCTAAAAACCACATGGATGATCAGCAGTCTAATCCTGTGTTTGTAGCCAAACCAAAGTGAAAAATAAAACCTTCTACACGAACTGAACCCTTGATGGGAGCCGTACAATAAACCTGATCCGCTAGCTGAGACCAATCTGTGACTTTCGGACTGAAAACTAGCTGCCAGGAAACCTTCAGGGCGAACTTGTTCCTGTCTCCCAGCAACATGTACAGCCAAGAGAGAAATGTTGGACACATTACAACACTGCCATCTAGCTGTCGGAGGATTAAACAACACATTACAAACGACCGCCACACGTCTTCGCTTGTAAATATACTGCAGTACTGCAGTGTACTGATATTTCCTCACATCCCTCCTGTGGACTAAAGTGTCAGAATGATGCATTCATGTACATAACGGAGGAACGGCCTCAGCAGGTGTGTCTGCTCTCTGGGTTTAATCCTGCGTAGACGGCGAAATGTTGTCATTCCGTCTACACCGTGACAGACCTGAGCTGGATGAACGTGCACTCACTTCCCGCGGATCTTGGCCACGTGCTCACTGATGCAGGAGTGGATGTCGCAGTTCTTCCGGTAGACTTCGGCCAGCAGCTCGCCGAAGTACCGCGTGTCCATCTTCGGCGGCGGCGCCGGAGGCTCCGTCCTGGACACCTGGAAGACCGGCGGCGGCTTCTGCTGTATGATGTTGACGATCTCCACCTCTTCCACCTCCACCACCTCCTCCTCCTTCTCTTCCTCCTGCTCGACTTCCACCTCCACCTCTTCCTCCTGGAGAGACACGGCAAAGAGAGATTTTAAACGCTGTTTTGTGTGTTATCCTTTTATTTCGTTTTTAACCTGTACGAACAACACGTGAATGGAAACGTTATTTCGGCCTGTTTATGTATTATTACATATGTCGAAATCCACGAAACTCGTTTCACGATTCACAGTATTTGCTTGATAAATAAAAATTATGTGACACCGGTGACAAAGGTCGAGATTAGTGACACATTAACTCATCAGATCAAACTGACTTAATGATTATTTTAAACCTGTGGGCATTAGTCAGTGTATCGACCTGTTTCCCTCACAGATTCATCTAACAGATGACACACACACACACACACGACTTATCGTGACTCAAATTTTAGTGTGAAGTCATTCAGTCCCTCAGCATCCTGCCATAAAAAACAAAAACTCAAAAAAACTGCATGAAAATTAAGTCAAGATATCATTTGGAGTTGTCCCAAACGTGACCAGGAAGTGGAGCCGCTGTCTTTTGTTCCCGCCCACCCAATCACGATCAGGTCAGTTGTCAATCATGGCGTTCCTTCTAGTTTTTAATAGCAAAACTAAACTGAACATAAAAAAATAAGACTTGAACAAATACCAGTGTGAGAAATCTAAACATGTAAATGTTATTGAGCAGAATTTAGTTTTTAGGAGTTTTAATCAAGACTTTTTAAAAAATACAATAACCTCACAGTGATGCAACCAACACGGCACCTAGTGATGCTCTGTCCGATATCGAAGGGAAACACTGAAAACAAAGATGGTCGCTGTATCTTCGCCTCCTGCCAGCTTGTCGCTGAAGTCATTTAGCGTGTGTGCAGTCTTGATAGTGAACCTGTCCGCCTGCGGCCAAGTCTTTCATCACCTGTTATCTGATTGCCTGCCGTGTGTGTGCGTGTGTGTGTGTGTGTGCGCTCTTCACACAGAAAACACTTTCACTCTGCAAACACCCAGGACCGACGGCAGCTGAGCATCGCAGTTTGTGTTTGTCTAGTTTCAACACGCCCGCCCTGTGAGCATGTGACCTCAGCGCTCATGTTAGAGCCACAGCTGTTTTTCCTGGAGAGCGTGCAGGGGGCACCAACCCAAACGAAGCGCAGCAGGGGGGCCAACGCTCCACAAGGCCACGTCTGCATCTCACCGTTTCACTCCAGACAGTTTCAGTCCCACTAAAAGTGAAGGCTTTCACTTCATTAACAGTAATGTTTTTGTAGCAAGTGTCAGAAGTTCAGCGTATCAGCAGGGACGTGCAGGGTGTTTTTATATGTGTTTAAAACAAGTCATCCACACTGACCACTGATCCACAGCCAGATGTCATTCCGATGGCGGTAAACGGTGATCAGCAACATCCACACGGCAGACAGGTCCTGTTTCCCTGCTGCGATCTTCTCTCTTATACTCAGCGATGCTAAACGGGCTGGATTTCATTCAGGTTTTTATCTACATCAGCGTACAAGATTGAGGACTAACTCCAGAGACTCCTGCAGGAAATCTGACGCTTCTTTGCGTAAGGATGCCAACAGACCTTATTATTGTACTGTACACTGCTGCTTTTACTCTGAAATAAATTTAAAAAAAATACATATACAGTAAGTAAATCACAGCGTTTTTTTAATCAGCCGCTTCACTGCACAATTAAATATCTTACTGATGCTGCATTCAGCTCGGCAGACGGATGTTATTCTAGTGGACGAGAGCAGGCAGTAAAATTTGAGGAGGCATAGAAAAAACCGCAGATCGAAAGTTAAAAATGTTAAAAACTCATTACACCTCATTTAATGACCCAACATGGCCGACATAGACGATGAGAAGCTGATTACTGTGGTGCAACAGTACCCGGAGCTGTACGAGCAGAGCCTGGAAACCTCCCGCAGCCGATCAGCACTGAGCTGGGCGGAACACCAGGTGGGTAAAAGGTCATCATGCTACTGTATATTAGCTACATTAGCTTATCTAAATTTAATTCTAAATTTTACAACCACATTCGGGAATATGTATATAAAATAATACAATAACAATTTATTCCATTATTGGTTAACAATAACACACCACCACAGCAACACCTGTGCGCTTCGTTTTGCTGACGTTTCATTGGACTGTTTGTTGTTTCAGTGCCGGCCAGGATGCAATGACCCCGTTTCTGTCTGAATGACCTTCATCAGGTTCCGCTAACACCGTCCTTCTTTACATGTGTCCGCAGCAGCGTTGACGACGTGTGAAAGACATCAACTTACTCCGTTACAGACGTATCTACTGAAGTTAGCAGGCTAACCTGCTAGCCTCGGCCTGTCCTGTCTTGCAATACCACTTTGCACCTCTAGAGGTGATGGCCGCTCACAGCTGGGAGACGTACGAGCAATTACTCGTATGTATGAATTTCTCTCTTTAACCCAACTGTGACGCGCTGAATCACCTCGTTAACTTGTAAAACCCTTCACTCAAACGACACTTGCATCAAAATTAAACAGGAATGTGACTCCTGCACAGAACCTGTTCTGCTGTTCCGAACAATTACATGAAACAAGGCTTTTAGGAATCAAACATAACCCTGAAGTAGCGCCGACACAAACTCCAACAAACCTCAAGCCTCAAGACACGGACGCGTGAGGGTTCAAAACGCTTTCATGTTGCGATGCCTCCTTTTGAGCATCATCTCATCAGGATGGCAAACAGAACGAACTATAAAAAGACAAAGACAACATACATATTTCTAACTTAGTCTTAACTCTAACTCTAACGTTCTAACTTAATGTAACTTAGTAACTACATTTTATTATATAATGTTGCATTCTGTAATGACCAATTAAGTTCTTGAATCATCTGTATTTTTGACATATCAAGTCGTTTGTGCCATTTAATAATATAACTTTTTTCACAAAAACTCTTAATAATTTGTATCTTTATATCATTTCATGTATCTTTTTCTTATTAAATCAGCTACTTGCAACCATTTTCAACCAACATCCACCCAACCGTCAATGTACAACAGCACATGGGAACTAGTTTGATATTTCATGTCAGACGGGTGCAGCTGGAGTGGAGAGGTTCAACGTTATTGACTGAAAGTGGATCATATCGGATCATCACTTGTTTTGGACGAAGCCCTGAGGACCCATACGAGAGCCAGCCACCAGGGGGCGATCAAGATGCTAAGACTGAACGAAGGTGTGACACTCATCCAGCGCTAATGTTTTCACTGCAGAGTCTCCCCCCAACCTCTGCAGAGTAAAGATGTCAATATGAGGAGGCAAAAAGAACGCCGCCCTCTGTTCCGTGTCTCCAGGAAGTGACGGCGTCTGGCCGTAGAGTCAAACCAGCCCACCGACGAAGGGCCCAGCGCCGAGGAAAGTGTGTGTGAGCGCTACAGAAACATGCGTGTCATTCCTGCGGGGAGAAAGCAGAGGCGGACGGACCCTACCCCGTCTGGAAACAAACAACGTTATCAGCAGACGTACCGGCCTGGCTCGTGTTCCTGACCTTCCTGCCAAAAGGCTGGTGCCTCAGTGCTTCCTGGAGAACGTGTTTTCGAACTGTGGTGTGCGAAGATCTTTGAAGAGTCACAATGTCTGAAAGGAGTTAAAACTTCATTGATACAGCACCTCCTCAGTTTACTGACGTGCTGATCGCAGGGTCGGGAATCGAACCGTCGATCCCAGGACGGCTCGGATTGTTACCCGAACCTTCATTGTGGAACACAAGTATTAATGTGACGGCTGAAGTTCCGCTGAGTTTGAACACAAAACAACCAGATCAGTGACTTTCTTTAAACACACAAACGTCCGTTAGCTTCAGGCTCTTGTCCAAAAGGTCCAGGGCTCCAGATAGAGCTGATCGCCGGGTAAATCTGTGCAATTCGCAGAATGCTGGAGTTTTTAAATTGGAAACTGTCAACAATGTTCCAACAGACCGTTAATGGTTCACTTCCTTTGCATCTGCTCGGCTTCCTGTTTCTGACGCTCTGAGCTCCGGCAGCCAAACAGATCAGCCATCCGTCTGTCGTGATTCTCTACTAAATGTCAGCGGAATGTAGGTCAATTGGTGCTTGAAAATCATCCAAATGATTTGATTTGCTTGTTGGGGGAATCAATACACAAATCCCGGTGTTTGGGCCGGTAACAGTTCTGGAAGTGTTGAACAGAACTGAAAACCACACCTCCTTCCACATCTTTAAGAAAAATCCCATTCCCAATCCACTCTGGACCCAAATGTTGTTTTTTATGTTGGTTTTCCCGCCGTCTTTGTTGCTGCTGCTGGTGGCGTCAAAAAATGCCTCACGTCATCATTTCATGATGCAGCTAACGTGCAGGCGCCAAATTCCCGCCGTCCGCCGCAGAGCTGAACAACAAGCTAACGAGCCGTGTGAGTGTGAGGCAGGTTGACCTGGAATAAATGGGACATAATGCATTTGATGCCAGTTTAGCGTAAAAAGCAGCTCCTTCCTGTTTCCAACACGACTGATCTAGTTTTACTTCTTCAGCTGCCCGAAGAGCAGTGGCCCAATATTCTAACTTCACCTTTCACGTTTGTCGGTGTGTGTGAGGTGATGCAGGTCAGCGTGACCGAGTAACACTAGAGGTTGTTACTGGAGAGAGGAGAGTCACGTCACTGCTCCAGGATCCCACGGCAGGCCCACTTCTACTGAAAATTTAAACAGCGATGCAGGAGAGTCTGAAATATTGTACGTGACTTTTTACGACCAATAATATCAGACAGCGCTTCTGTCTGTTCACGTAGTGGAGCTCGCAGAGAGCCGTCGGTCAAATCCATTCCGCCTGATTAATGAATACTCCATACCGTGTTTTAGCTGCTCCCTTGTCTTCCGCCACCATTCCGCTCGGTTAGCTCATTCAGAGAGCGAAAAAACGTTTTCACTATAGAATGACTGTTTGTTACTCCCTACATACAACCCTCACACATGAAAAACGTCGTATTTATTCACTAAAATAATGAAGGAGACATCAGAAAATCAGTTTGCCGCTGCCTGTTTGAGTTTGGGACGAACCTGTCAACTCGCCAAAGTGTTGCTGCGGTTTACAGCCTTTTGGAGGGAAAACAACTTTAGCAGCCAAACAAAACACTGCTTTTACTCTGGAAAACAGATGCATTTGTCAAAGTTTATACCCATAAAGAAAAGCAGGGCTTAGAGTGGAAAGTCCCAGCGTTGTCATGTTCGCTGATGAAGAAACCCAGGACGCGATGTCATCTACAACTCAACGTTCCTGTCTCAGCACAATGCGACCTCCTAATGTATTTTCCCGTCATTACGTGTGACTGTTTCACAAACCCTTCAGTGGTGACAGACAGCAGCTAAACTATTCTGGAAGAGGCGCAGCTGACGACTGCTGTAACTGTTTGATCCGGGTTCAAACTCGCACAGATCATCATTGGCAAACGTGACAGTTAACGACATCTCGCTCACGAAAGTAACGCTGCTCTGACCTCGTCCAAATTAACCGTTTACACCTCGTTTGTTCCGGCTAAACACGGACTCACAACCTCCGGAACAGTCAACAGGTTCCTGAGGGCCGACTGCCCAATGAAATGAGAGTAAAAATGCTAATGTGGCCAATAAATCGAAGGTTTGGGAGTTTAAAAGTTACGCTATCAATTAATCGGCTTTTTGCAATAATCCATTAAATGAGGGTATGAAACATTTCCAATTGATATGGCAGAATATTTTAAATATTCAATATGTATTTAATCATTTAAGTAAATATTTAATAATTAGAAGTTACCTCAAGCATCTTTTTCTCTATTGTTTTCTTCTGCGAACTGATATTCATTAAGCATGTACAGATACGCTAAAGTCACGATTCGATACAAATCACGATACATAAGATACGATTCGATGTGTATCGCAATACAGCTCCCAAAATCTTTGTACAGAATATATTGAATAGTATTGATGTTTTATCATCGCGGAGAGATTTGACTGTGACCATAACTTCACTTTTGTGAGGTTTCTTCTCAGCACAGATTGTAAATCGTTTCTTAATTGAACTAGATGGTGTTTAATGTTATCGGAGTGTCTTGATACAGAATTTCAGTGATTAACGACGGCCAATACGTCCAGTATTCTTGGTTTGGATAGAACAACTGAATAAGTCTGGGTTAGAGGTTAATCAGAGGCTTTTATTGAGGATTTTCTACTATTTGGCACCAACACTTCACTCGCTGCTGCGGTGTAATTGTTTTAATGCAGGCCGGTGGTAACCAGAATGTTGCTGAGCAACGTGCACGCCTGATAATCCCCCTGACATGACAATTGTTGGATAAACATCAAAATTTAATGGGTTCCTCCTTGTTCCTTCCCCATCTTCCCACCAACAGACAGGTGAAAACATAACCTCTGTCACACCAGACGCCAATCCGAGCCTCAGTTGTTTTATGGGAACATCTTTCACCACGAGAAGATGCAGCTGTGGCTCCGGCCTGTGCCCGCACGTAAATGTCAGCTTACGACTGCCAAACAGATCCGAAGATTTAATAACAAATGTGATAGATCTCTGTTTTTCTCTCTTTTGTTGTTTGAGAGAAATCAGCCAATCGAATCAAATTATTTCACCACACCTGGAACTAAGACTGATCACCGGCTCTCAGCCAACACTGTTGGTTCGTTCCAAACACAACAAA
>KV751385.1:1271249-1284293 GCA_001698575.1 Mola mola | reverse complement strand
TGATTGGGCTTCAGCGTTTGTCCCTTTTGGACCATCGCCACCACCTGCTGTACCGCACCGATCGAGATTTATTGACACTTTGAACATTTAGACTCTTCCACACGTGTTAAGTCCTGACCAGGGTCCCAAAGCACGAGAGGAGTCTGGGGGGCTCTGCTTCACGGGGGACAGAAATATCATAGATAAAGACACGATATGCATTCATATAACCATTACTTTGATTTAATTTATACCTCCAACATGGTTTTTTTGCTGCACAATAAAAGGCTCAGAGTTAGGCTGACCTGTTGTCTGCACCTGTTTTATGTGGAATGTTCAGCTGTGAAGTTTTAATATATCCTCAACTCTGATACAAACATTACAGTTATACTTCCCATCAAATCAAGTTTTACTTGTACAGCCCCAAAACACAAATCACAATTTGTCTCAGAGATCTTTTACAGACTGTACAGATGTGACACCCTCGAACCAGGTGAGGAAAAAGCTGCAAAACCCTGAATCCAGATCCAAGTCCCAAGATCCCCTGTGCTGATGTGGGCGGTGCGCGTCAGGCAGGACCACAGCAGCAGCGGTGAAAACAAGTCTAGTGTTCTTGTTTTTTGGGAGATGAGCATTTAGAGGCAGAGGAAAAGGAACATGGGATTTTTTGACCCTTTACATTTATACTGAGATTTGAACCAGAGATACATTTTGCATCCATAGATATTCTATCAGTCATTGATAAATGGGTGAATAATCCTCGTGAGTGTTTTCGTTAGGTTTGACGGGATTAATTTGTACAGAAAATACATTCGCCATTATGATCACTTGTTAATAGAACTAACCCCGACCAGGGGCTTGGGGGCCCCCTAGTGGCTGCGGCGAGTTTCTTTCAAACTCGTCCACCGATATCATCCTGCTAGCACCTAAAGAACCTTCTTAGGTTTAAAGAAAGACATGTTTATTATCTGCACATTGCGTGAAATGTATCCGGAAACAACTGTTCTGGCAACGTCCGTTTACTAGTGGCTTCTGGGAAGATTAATCCAGATATACTGATAATAACAAGCGTTCATTCCTAATTAATTCGTTGAGCATCACGTCCAAAACGCTAAATTTAGTCACTCTAAACCTTCATTTATAGCTTTTGGAAATGAAATTGAGCCGGACATTCAAACCATTTCTGATTCCAAAAAGAAAAAGCTGTTAAAGTGATTCTCTTTACTCTCCTGTGGGAGAACACAGCTGATGGTTGTTATCATATCATTCAAATTCTGCGTTTTACAGGTTACATGATGTGAATTGTTGAACATATTTAGACAAAAAAAAGTTAGAGCCTTTATATTTTCCTCTTTTCTACCTTTAATGCTATTTAAAATGAAATATTTAGCTTTATTTGGGATTTATTATTTTTACCCCGATCTACGGTGCTCTTGTGACCTGTGAATTTCTTTGATTGGTTATTCCATGTAACATTAAAGACATTAATGACATGATTTCTGCCTCTCTGTCTCTTCTCCTATCTTTGTCCTTGTCTTCTCGCCCCTTTCGTCCCTCTCGTCTGTCCTCACCTCCTTCAGTTTTCAGTCAATTATTTAGATCCTTCACTTTGGACAGAATTAAATGTTAGCTTCTCTCTTTTTGAACGATTCAACTTTGAGCTTCTTAATTATTTGCAGTTCAGCCAACACCTGTTGAAACTTGTCAGCTTTCACTCTTGGAATTTTTTGACGCTTCATTTCAATAAATGCTGTAGACCATAATTATCCAAATTAAAGTAGTAAAATGCTTGAAACATTTCACTCAAGTGTAGTCTAGAATATATTAAACGATCACCTTCTCGAATAGCTATTCGGGAAGAATTCGAAGAGTTAAAAAGGTGAGAAATATTAAAGAATATTCTAATACTAGAGACGCGCGGACCGAGATGCTGTTTCACTGCATTCGCTAATCTCGCGATATCCCACGAGAACAGACAACCGCAACACTCCAACGAGGAGGAAGCGTCTTCGGCGGGGGGGGAAACAATGATGGCTGCTGGCCAACCAGCCGTTTGCTTCCTGTGCGTTTCGCTCGACATTGGAGGGTCATCGATGTTCCAGTCGTCGGCCTGAGGCCGACAGCACCTCAGGTGGGAGTTGGTTAAGCAGATATCGGCAAGAGCAAATAGTTGCCGGGTGTTGCCGTTTCTCGCGCATCCTCTTGCCCTCTGGCTCCGACCTGTTCCGTTCCGTTCCGTTGTGTTGTGCGGGGGAGGGCTTCCTGCCAAACTACATTCTAAAAACGTACCATTGAACCGCGCAACGCTCTTCTGCCCAAGTATAGCGACGTTAGAACTCGAATGTGGACATTTTGCGAATGTCTGAGAGCCGCTGGGCAGTTCGGGACTCGTTAAAACACCCTGCAGTAGATATGTTAGAAGAAATTCACGTTTTCAAACAGGCTCCAGTGTGTTTCCTCCAATACCGAAGCGCCCATTCGTTGTCCTTCAGGATGTCTTATGCGTGACATGTTCTCAGTTTATAGATGTTTAATTAGATATTTGCTGTATCTAATATATTATGGTGACAATGTAAAAAAAAATATAAATCCCATAATAATCGCCTTTCACCCCAACTTGAAATGCCACTAAAATGCCTTAAAAATACCGAATGCGTGAATGGAGTTTTGCGACGTGTTGAGCTGTGGCCTCTGTCGTCGTTTATCCGCTGTAAATACATTTTAGAATACATTGTGATACGGTGTGGATGTACTGAACCCTTTACAATAATATAATAGACTGTAAACATCCATTTTTGATCTTTTCTGAAGGTTTAATTTGAGAATTGTATTCATATTCATCACTGATTTGCCAATAAGTGCCAACGCTTGATCTGTAAAAACAAAACAGTGAGATTGAATTTTTAAAGTAAAGCTGTGCCGCAGCAGCAGTTATGTAATCCGTCACCCTCTGGAATAATCCTGCAGTCATCCTCTGGTTGGGAGAGAAAACAAGTGTCATCTCTTTTTGTCCCCCTATTCGTGTCTATATTCATTTCAAATGCAGGCTTTTCGATCTGAAACCTGTAGTTTGATCCAAACCTGGTAATCAGTCCAATCTTACAAACACATGCGAGACCAACATTATTTCAGCACAATTGAAAACCTTTTTAGTATTAATTCCAATATTCTAAGGCTGAATTTAAACAGATGTTTGGAGATTTTTCTCTGAGATATGAGGGCTAAATCAAGTATAATATGTTCTGTTATGGGTGAAAAATTAAAACAGTTTGAAACGCAAAATGTCAAGCGCTCTACTAAAGAGGTGCATGATTCAATTAATTGTTTAATCAATGAGACAATCAAAAGAAAATAAATCAACTATATTGATAATTAAATAATCATTGTTTTTTCTTGTCAGGATTTGCTGTTTTTCCTTTGTCATTTTCTACAGGAAATAATTAGTTCCGGCTTTTTAACTATTGGATTTGATTAAAAGAACATTTTTAACATGTTATTTTTGTCTTTGAAAAAATGCGATGAGCATTTTTCACTATTTTTTGAAAGTTTATAGAATAAATGATTAATTGATTAATTGAGAAAATAATCGTCAGATTAATGATGATTTAAAAACTCTTAATCGCAGCTCTGCCAAATTACTGAGAGATGAGATGTTTGCCCAGTTGACCTTTGACTTCTGCTCTCCGTTCAGTTCCTCTCAGGCCCTGGCTGCTTACCCACAATGCTTTCCCGCAGAGTTTCGAGCACCTCTGTCAGACTGACGTAACCACCGCAGCTGCCGCTTCGCCAGCCAGTCCAGCTCGCAGCAGCGGCGCAACGGGAAGGTAGGACAGCGTTCACCACCTGGACTATTTCCTATTTAAGATTCATCTTTTATTCGCTCATCATGACACAGAAACCTCTCCGTCTGTTTTTCTCTTCAGGTCCTGTCCTGGTCGATTCGTTATCTGACAGAAATCATGTCTGGCTCGGGAGAATTACCAGGTCAGCGGCTGCGTTCACCGCTCGTCCTGGCTCACATGCTCTCAAACACCGCCGAGTTTCAGGAAACAGCACGCAGCTATGAAGTATAGCTTTGAGGATGGCCTCGTACATTTCCAGGTTTAGCAAACAAGTTTGAGATGAGGATTGTACAACAAAGAGCGTTTAACCTCCTCAGATTGAGCTGATTTGACAGACATGAAATTTCTGGGGCTAATATCATTATCAGGGAGTAAAACAGTTCGGATATCCGATATCGGCCGATACTCACACGTTTTCACAGTAACCCCTTAAATGTGGATATCAAATGTTTGTCGGAAAGATGCAGCGGAGGCAGAATGTTTTACAGATTAACGGTGACTGATTTAAATGGCAGCAGTGCACTGAAACTAAACTCCACTGGAAATGTAATATAAATCACCCCAATCTTTCCTAAAAGTAGTGTTTGTTGTTTTGTTAAGGAGCAACACAACAGCAGACAACAAAGCAGCAACCAGTCCAGAGAGTTGGATGAATTCTTGTAATTCTTGTAAGAGAATTACAGGTTTTTCTCAGATTATCAGGCCAAACCCCTCAAACATGAGCTCCGTTTTGTTCTAACTGGAATGGCCCTAATGTCCCCTGAAAGCAGGTTAAACAGGTGTCAAATATTCTGTTTAAATATGAATAAAATGAGTTTTACATGTGCTCCGTCTGAGCTGTTGATGCAGTTTGACTGTAGGTTTGCCTGTTTGAAGATGCAGAACAAGTAAATTTGCTGCAAAAAATGCAATGACAACATATATTTGGTAAAACTTATATGTGTTTTGGAGGTTAAATGTCACCATGTAAGCGTCACTAGTTTAGCTTATTTGCGTATAATAAAAATTATACAACTATACAAGAGACATTGATTTCAGTGCAGGAGAGCAAAGATGCCAAAAAGGCCCCTCCCCATTTAAACAAAAACATAGATATAACCTTATTACTTATCAAAACAAAGAAATTTAACTAACCAACAACGTAACAACAAAGTCCAAGTAAACAAAAAACGCACAAAATCGTTTATCGGTTTGGTTGAACATGAATGAGTTCCTGATGATAAAATATCTGAGGAATGAGAAGTGTGATGTCATTAAACATGAACAATCAAGTTTGAGAGACACTGAGTGTTTGTAAGATGAAGAAACTGTGAAAGTAGAAGAAGTTTGCCGTCGTGTCCGCAGCCATCGAGGGTTCTGGGATGGGCGGGATGAAGCTTCCCATCGGAATGACCCGACGCGCCTTCAGCTACGACGACAACCTGGAAGCCCCCATGTCCACGCCCCCCCACGACATCAACATCAACAACCTGTGGAGACGACCCATCATCCCGGAACGGAGGTTCACGCACCTGGCCGAGGTGAGACACACACACACACTCGGCCTGGCATTCGCCATCGCAGCTGAGAGCTCATCTTCATCCTAATCCAGTCCTAAATAAACCCCCAAAACCAGGTCTTAACCCCCAAAAAGTCCTTTAGAGTTATGAGGACCAGCCACACACACGGGCAGCAGGTTTGGGTCTCCTTCTCACCTGTTTGTGGGCCTGATGAAGACTGGCAGTCACCGTGTACCTGACGATGACGATGCTGCTGCTGCTGCTGTTTTTTCCCACCAGGAGGATGAGAGCGGTGCAGTCACTCACTCTGCAGTGCCGGACGGCAGCCTCATCAGGTCACCGGGCGTAGTGAAAGCCAAGGCCTCCTCCGTCATCATCAACTCTCTCATCACCAGTATGTTGACCACCAAGATGATGTTTTATATTTGAGCTCTGCTTGTTGTCTAAAATACACCACATGAAACACAGAACAGAAGGAGAGATGTTGATCACTCAGTATCCACTGCACCTACTGGGATTCAGGCTCTTAAACTCGGTTCAGAAATGATGCCAAAACCGCCGTCCTGCTAACATCAAGGTGGGGGGTTATTACATCCGCTGCAGTCGGCCACTAGGGGGCCCTCCAGATGTTTTGGTTTCACGTTTGGGGAGCTCTCATGTCGTCCATCTTTATATCCAAGTCAAACAAATAAAGCACAATTTTGAAGGAATAGTCATCCCTTTATTTCTCTCTTTCAGAGCAGACTCAGGATAGCGTGTACAAGTTTGAGCAGAGGGCGGGGCTTACCGACACCAGCTACACGCCCCACAAAGGCCTGACCGCCGAGGAGACGAGACACCATCACCGCATTCCCGAGTCCCTCCATGTGAGATACACACTGGCCACACCCACTCGGTTTCCCGGTGCTTAGAACATCTGCGAGCGTCTTTCTGGTGTGTACGTTGGCCTCTAATTGGCCTCTCCGCTCAAGCTGCTGCTGCACAGTGATGCCACCCTGTCAGTGCAGTTTCTCCCTGATTTTTACTTTATCTTCCTTTAGTTCATCCACAACCAACAGGCCAACAGCTGACAACAGCTTGAGCAACGTCTTCCTGTGTCCCATAAACAAGAACTGTGGTATTTTTGAAATGCAGCCCAGTTTCGTGGTCTTTTATTCTCTGAACTCTCACATTAAAAATAACTCCAGTATGGAGTTTAGCTCATCGAGGCTATACAACGAAACAGCAAGCGTCTGACTCAGTAACAGTGAAGATAATGTGTAAACTGTTTGTGCAGATTGTGCAAAACTATTTGCAAAAGTCAATCAAATAACAAATCCATGTGGATTGATTTCAAATTAATTATTTAGTCGATTTCCACAGCATATAAAAAAATAGTTTAAGACCCAATATTTCCTGATTGTGCTGCTTCATAATAAAAGCTGCTGATAAAAGGAACCGCAGGGGTTCGATTCCCTATCTCATCCTGTCGGTGTGTGGATGGTTTCTGCTCCCACACAAAGTAAGACGTGTCTGTGAATATGACAGAAACTTGGTTAACTGGATGTTTCTACATTTATGTAACTGATTTACCGCAGAAAATTTGCTCACGACGGACAGAGAATCAGATGGATTATGTTCAGATTAACGTCTGTTTGACGGTTCGTCTCTAGACTGCGGTTAGACAGGAAATAAGAAATCATGTGGGTTTTCTGTGTCGACGTATGAGCGACTGGACTCCTGATCCAGCCCTCGACTGATCCCTCTCAGCTGGTTCCTCCGGGTCAAACCGCACCGTGGCGATATTTTGGTTGGGTTCACCTTCCTTCAGAATAAAGTCTCGTACGTCCGCCTGAGCAGACACGTAAACAATGAACCAACAACAACAAAACAGATGTTTTACGAGAAGGAGCCCAGTGTGAGCAGCTCATGTTCTGCCTGACGTGGATGAGACGGTACCGGTCTCCAAGGCAACTGGCCAACTCTGCATCCTTTACTAATGTTTGGTTCTTTTGGTCCACTTCCTGTCTGTGGTCCGTTTGGCTCTCACACCTCAGACGCACAGCCAGCTGTTTCCAGTCCACCTGTTTCGGTCGACACCACAGCTGGACCGAACCGCCACGGCTGCCCGGAGAACCGGACCACGCAGCCGTGGTCGTGAACGTGACCTTAGATAAGTGAAGAGCAGGAGATGTTTGGATAGCAGCTTTGTTAGTAGCTGAGTGACTCCGCCCCGTCGACACGGTTCACTCCTTCACCGCCACTCCAACCTGCTCGGACCTCAGACTGACCCGTTTCCGTCTGTCGTCACTGTGCAGAAACTGCAGATCCATAGCATGGAGTCCAAAGAGGAGCGCCTGAGCTCCTCCTCTGCCCAGTCCACTCCCTCCAGCACGCCGCACAGCTCCCCGAGGCAGCATCGGAGGTACACACACACACTCACACACCCTCGGCCCGGTGGTGTCAGAGCCGTGTTCACGCTGCTTCTCGTGTGTGTGTGTGTGTGCAGGAGCTGGTTGAGCGCTGGTATGTGGGTAAAGTAACCAGAGGTCAGGCCGAAGGATGTCTCAGACGAGTCCGCATGGTAAGAAAAATCTGACCTTTCCGAGACTTCTCATGCAGTAAATTTAGTTCCACCTAGCGTGGACATGGCGGAAACAGGAGGCGGCGCAGTGGAGCGATGGAGCGCGTTTGGGCCGAGGCCGCTCGTCCACAAGTCGACCTCTGACCTGGGATCTGACCCCGCGAGCCCAGGTGAGCGTCAGTCAGCGATGGAGGCTTTTCTGTGTGAATAATCGGCCACCTTTTATAGTGAGCAAACAAACAACGAGAGGATCAATAAATGTCAGACCAATCTACGTGCGCGTGTTGACCCGACTCCAGCTGGGTGCTCAGGTGTAAACAGCCTCGCTGGAAGGTGGGCTAC
Source organism: Mola mola (assembly GCA_001698575.1). Classification (NCBI taxonomy): domain Eukaryota; kingdom Metazoa; phylum Chordata; class Actinopteri; order Tetraodontiformes; family Molidae; genus Mola; species Mola mola. The sequence continues at coordinate 1,276,068 of KV751385.1, read as the reverse complement.
AAAACAGCCTGATTTGGGTCAGTGGGCTACTAAAGCGACCTTCAGCCGGGCGGCAAACAGCAGGCAGAAGTTGTGAGCTGCCGCCCCGCCATCCTCCTCTCTGATTGGCTTCTGCTAGGACTTGTTGTGTTCTCCTGCCTGTCGGCGATATAAAAGTCCTGCGCGGCGCCGACTGAGAAACATTGTGCACATTTCCACATGTGGGGCGATTCGGCCTGTGTGGAAGCTGTCAGAATCTTCCAGGATGACTTTAGGTAGGTGGTGCTGAAAGTGTGTGTGAAGGAGCGTGTTTCAGTTATATAACTGGCGCTGGTAGTTTTATCTAACACCTGCTGCAGTACATTCGATTTTAAATCAATCATATTAACACGGTGCTGAATTTATACGGTTTAATGTTAATATAAATATTAACATTTGAACATTAACTGGAGACGCTGCAGCCGCCACACTGACGGTTCCTTCATTTGAATGATTCTCACTTTATGAACGTCCTCTTTGCAATATGTGAAGAATATGTGAGGAGAGTCCTGATTGGGTCACATTACAAAAATGATAAGAATTAAATGCTTTGATCGGTGATGGTGAATAAAAACAGGACGTTTGGAACAAAATGGAAACACGTGAACCTTTCGTCTCTGATCTGACCTGCTGTGATTAAATAAGTTCAGATGTCCTTGCTGGTGTGTGTATGTAACAGAACCTCTGCCAGTCGTATGACGATGATCCGAGACGGGCCAGATGGATCGTCACTGCTCAGAGTGCTTGTGTCTACTTGGACAGACAGAATGTTAAACAATATCAGGCACACAGAGCAGAACGTTTCCCTGAGGCGTTAGCAGCCCGTCCTGTCTGGTTTCAGCCGGGAGTTTTCTATCTGCCACTTTCATGTTTTATTCTGAATTCAAGTTTACCTAAGACGATCTTAATCGCCTCGTTGACTCATCGTTAAACACCCCCCATCATGGCTGATGTCAGACTGGCTTCCAGCCGTCTCGGAGGGGTTTCCAGCCGCGTTCAGGCCACGGAGCCACCCCCCCCGCCCGTCTAGAGCCATTCGGTCAGCTGTAGGTCTACTCTGGAGAAATGCTGCCCCCTGTAGCCGTAGATTGTGGCCACGCTTTACAAATTGTTGCAAAATTTGAGAACTCATGTTCTTTCCTCTTTTCCCAGAAGGCTTTGCACTGCAGGCATATCATGGTGCCCAGAAGCCCACCCCCATGGAGGTCATGAAGTCCCAGGCCACGCGACTAGGAGACAACCTCGCCGCCCAGGCCCCGCCCAAAATGGAGTTCCCCACGGTGGAGGGTGGACGTCAGGGGCCGCGCCCGCACAAGCTGAAACCCAGAGACATGAACATCCTGACACCCTCGGGCTTCTGAGAGGTCACATGGTGTCCAGGCTGCACGTTTAGCGTTCACATGTTAGCATTAGCTGTCTTTACCCTGTGGTGACCCGTCCCGGATGTCAGCTGATCCCTTCAAACATGACATCAGCAAAGAGGGATGTAACGATTCGCTCGGCTCAAGATTCACAAAGGTCAAAGTGCCCTGTTGATATTTATCAGACATAGAGGAAAACATTTTGTCAGCTGGCTCACAGTGCGTCGTTATGTGTCTGTCACCAACCTTTAGTCTCACCTTTACCTGCTAACCACGCCTACAGAGTGTCTGAAGTGACCCCGCCCCCTCCCCCCGACACGCACTTTATCGTCTGTCCTCCCACATCCGGCTCATGTGGGACGTGTGCAATCGTCTATACATCTTCCAAAACAATGTAAACGAGGGACGCATCTGTGATGTCACGCAGCAGAGCAGGATGATGGGAGTTTTCCTCGTTAACCTGGTGAAAGTCTGACACGAGTCGCGCTGAAACGTGCACAGACGAGTTGATGTTGTAAAGTTGTATTTGTTCTGTTACGTTTAATAGTGAGAGCAGCACCCAAAGCTCACATCAAATGACACATTTCATTTCAAGATTTGGGAAACTTTTTCAGGGTGGAAACTCCCACAGGACAACAGTGACCACTAGGGGCGCACTCCCTTTTGGCCCAGTGGTTTTGTGCCTAGGCACAATAGACCCACAGAGGATAGTTTGACACTGGGTGGGGGGGAATCGTGCTTAGGCACGGCACGGAACAGCTGGGCCAAGCGTGACTGCGTCCGGTGAAAATTAACACCTGGACACTTAAGGTGTTTTAAATGTGTATTAGATTGTGGCAGCAGAATTGACTCTGGAAACAATGAAGTGAACTGTGGAGGTTTTCTGAGACGTCCTGCAGAAAGCTCAGCTGCGACGTGTCGGAGAGATGAAGAAAAACACGAGGCTCCTGCAGGATGTGTGTGTGAAGCTTGCAAGCACTTCATGAACACGATGACTCACCTGTTCAAAAAATGTAGCTGATTTTTGCACTTTTACTTTTAAAGGGCCAGTTCACTCCAGAATACTTATTTTTCCTCCATGCTGTGGTTTATACACCGAGATAGACGTCACTATTCGTATCTTTGAGTGGACCAAATAAATAAACAGCCCTCCAGGTGGCTGGAGAACCGTGGTTTTGATTTTGGGGCGAACTGTAACTAAAATGGAAACACCGTGACAGCAGAGACGAGCTGTAATTGCTGTGGTGAAGGTCAAATGTTGGGTCCTAAAGATCACTTCAGAGAAAAACGTGATGCTGTTAGCAGCTGTAAATACTTGACGTGTATTTTTGTTTTATAGTTTGTGAGGTAAAATGTGGTTCTCCTGTACGACTGAACCACAGGTCTCTTCACATTGTTACGTCCTGTCAGTGTAAAACTTGATCCATAGTTGTACTTTTTTTTTTTGCCAAATGACAATTAAAGCTACATTCTCAGTAGAAAACATGAGCTAAAGTTTGATTCTTTTTGGTTTATGTTTCAAGTTAATAATGCCGCATTGATCTCTCCACTTATTTCAGCCTCCAGGAGGCGTCAGCCTACTATTTTACCAGTGCATCTTCTAAAATTAGACTTTGTGGAAAAGTTCTTAGTAATTTAATCCAAAAAGTGAAGCATTTGTTTATTCTTTATTCCTTATATGTATTCTGAAATATCTTAAAGGTATGTTTTCAAGCTATGGGCCATAATCTTACATCAAAAATAAAACTATAAACCTTTTGAGACAATATTGTTTTTACATCCTCTTGTACGTTATGTTGAGTTAGTATATGAATAAAGCAAGTAAACAGTGTCACCCCGTGGTGACATGCACACACTGCTGCGAAGAAGCTGTCAAAGCTTCATCTTTCTGTCCAAAGTCCTCTTCTGTGGTGAATAAATATTAAAACTGGAAAAAAATAAGCATGATCGGAAACAATCACAGCATATATTTTTTATTTGAGGGAATATAAAGCAAAACTCATTCTGACAAAACAAACAACTTCCCAAAATGTGAAAAAGCATAAAAGACAGAAACACACCAAAGTGCAAATCATAGGTGGAGAGAAATGTACAAAAATATTGTAAGATTTCTTCTGTCCGATCAGAATGATGAAACATGAATAAAAGTGTCACAGTAAGATCAAACCAATCATTTCCTGCTGCCATCAGGAGACAGGAAGCCAAATCTTTTTCTGATATCTTGATTTTTTTCAGCGTGTTGGAGCTTCATTTTGTTTGTGTAAATTCTCAGTAATCCAGGTCGAGGTTCTCTTTCGTGCTTCAGTTGAAGGCATCTGGACTTCTTTTTGGTTTTGATGTTTTACTTCTCATCCAAAATGACTCATTAATGAACTACACGTTATTGTGACCCTGACGTTTACACAGAGGGTCAACAGCTCTGGTGACGTAACGACCCTACCAGAGGGTAAACACTGGTGGCTCCCCACCAATGTTTAGAGCTGAAGAAGCCTCTCGGATGAGAAGTGAAAAGTCCTCAAAACGAACAAAGAGTCCAGATGCCTTCAACTGAACGACTTTAGATGAGGTTTCATTTTGTTTAACATAAAACTGTAAAAACAAACAGAGAAAATCTGGCAAATTCAACTCTTGAGGTAAAACAACAGGAAAGACTGAGAATCCAGCGGGTCACATGGCACTCTGACGGGAAAGTTTCTACAGAGGGTCGTGTTGTGTCGCTTTGACAAAATACGATCGTGACAGCGATAAACAAAGAAACAAACGTAACAGAGAGCAGACATGTTCTGATGTTCTGACGATTCGTTTCAACTCTGGTCCACTCTGCCCTGAGCTGAGCCCGGTAAGAACGCGGCCCGACACAGGAGCCTGGGGAACCACTGACCTTCAGCCCAAATAATAAGAGCAACATTTGGCTTTTCATGTCCTGTAACCCTGTGTTTAACCTGCCAGCGCTTTGAACTGTGGGTATTTCCCTTTGGCAAAGTCTGCAGGCATGCAGACTTGTGGACCGGGATTGCGCCTCCAAGTCAGTGAGTCGGAGAGGTGGGGACATCGGGATTGGCTGTTGTTGTTTTGGAGCTGGAGGTGACCACGTTTGGACGTGATGGTGGAGTTTGGGGGAGGGGGGCTGCTATGCTCACGTCCTGATTGGATCTGATAGAGAACCAAACGACTCTGTTCAACAGCAACCATGAAGCTTCCGGCCCCCAAAAGTGAAGTCAACTGCCTTAAACCTGCATTCTGTCTGAACTCCAGCAGGAGGCGCAGAGGTAGCTCCGTTTAAACCTGCTTTGTACCATTGTCGTTCTTTTTGTACAATTTAGCCTATAGAGCTAATGCTAATCTTTAGCACGGCAGCAGGTCCACCGTTTCTCAGCCTTCCTCTCCCGTCAAAACACGTAATTTTCGAAACCGACCAATCAAAGACAGGCCAACCTCGA
>KV751385.1:1257834-1271189 GCA_001698575.1 Mola mola | reverse complement strand
CACACTGGGTAGCAACATGTCAATCACAAGGTAGCCACCCCCTCAAACCTGCCATTCTTAACGGTCCGTTTTACTGCAAATGGACCAAAATTTACAAATATCCACATTAACACGCATATTTTGGCAAAACAAACATCTTCCTTCATGATCGATTCTGTTTTTAGGTCGATACCAACAGATGTTTGCCATCTAAACTGCAAAGTAAATAAATAGAATTTAATTTTACAATAGAACGTGAGCTTGTTTCATAAGAGAGTAACACTACAACATTAACACCGACAGATGTGACTGTTTTCATTCTGCGCGGTCAAGCCGAGTGTTTTTGTTGCAGGACATGAATAGTTGTAACGTTTGCAGTCACAGGCGCTTGTTGTCGGCCTTCAAGCAAACACAAAAAATATCGACAGAAAGCGCCGGGAAAAGCAAAAACAAAGTGGCGCGTGGGATGAAGAGGGAAGCAGCTCAAAGGTAGCCGGGTTCAGGCCACACAGGCGTTTCCTCTGAAGTCATTAGTGAACTCAGTTCAGGGTGAAGGAAGCAAGAGAGTTTAACATTTAAAATGGACAAAATTTGCTGGTGATTTTTTTTTTCAGTGCTTCAGACTGGGAGGGAAGTTTTGTTGCCCCCTCTGGCTGAAAGTGAGCGGCGCAATTAAAAATATCGGTTAACTTTGTGAGGACATCTGATCGGGGATGGACGACGGCATCCTGACCTGGAGTCAGGTTCAATAAATAGATTGATCAGATCAATAATTTTGCTATAAACAACTTTTACAACACAATCGTAGAGTGACCAGGAAGTGAACAAACCCTGCTGAGAACTACGGTATTCACCAAAAACAGGATTTATGAAGGAGAACTAAAAGAAAAAACAAACATCAGCTGATGGATATTTCCGACAGTTTGGGCGACGCTGCCACTCGTCTTATACCCGACCGACACCACCGCACGATTCACAGATATCTCAGTATCAGCATAATGTTAGAGATATCAGCCAATATCAAATTCCGGTTTCAAAGAAGACAAAGCAGAGAAGATTTCAATATATTGGAATCAGAACTTTTTTACTCCAATATCGGTATCGGCCGGGCTCTGTTTGGTACGGTAACAACCGCTCAGAACCACAGTAAAACCTTCATCTGTTGTGTAACGATTTTAGACCAGTTGGAGACCGTTTTAAAACATGTTGTGGTTTTTGTGTTCTGTTCAAATACTGCCAATAAAATTTCCTTTGAAATGAATGTAAAAATGAAAGCATGCAACAAATAAATATATTTTTACTATCAAATGTGATTCTGGTCATTATCACAGCTAAAGTTAATCAGCAGTTGGTCACGTGTGTGCGTCGTGTCGTGACTAGATGTCCAAGATGGCGGTAGGGCTCAGCCATGTGCAGCAGGTCTGGGATCTGCCACTGAAAAACCTCCTGCACTGGCTACAGGATGATCGCAGAAATTAACAGAAATGAAAACACGCTCACTGCGGCGGTGAGGCGCTGGTGTAGGCAGAGGAGTCACATGATCGATAAAGATATTTCAAACTGCGTGTGAAATGTTTGAGGCAGAAAAACGCCGACACACACCTGAAACCATTAACGCTCTTCACCATCGCCTGCACACTCGCAGACATTCGACAGTAAACCGGCCGAATCCAGCAGACGGAAAAACAGACACTGGTGCAAATCAGACTGCAGCTCATGAAAACAAAGAGAATCGTATTGTGTCCGTGACTTTCTCAGATCTGATGCTGGAGGTTAAGAGGACGCGAGTTCAAATTCTGCTGTGCGTGAACCAGGTGAGGCTGACGGGAAGGATGGATAAACACACGCCGAGGTGTCTGTGCTGCTGATGCTAACAGAGTCCAGCGGGTTCGTGTCACAGCGGATGATTCCGTCTCGAGAGAATTTCACGACATGAATTAAGCTACAGAATAAATACAAAATGATCAGGGTGACCCAAAGCAGTGAAAATAAATAATCAAAAATATAATATTTGACTTTTAAAAAAAAAAACAAAACTTTGCTGCGACAGTCAATTCATAGCAGGTGTTGAAATTACCGTTAAAGGAAAATTCCCGTGTTTTTCAGTCTGAGCCACGTTTCGCTAACTTTGAGGGTATAAAACATCATTATACATCTGCCAGGAGCGTTAAAAAAAAGTTCTATTTTGTGAAGTTTTAGACCCCTGAAATTTTGGGACTCATGGATCAGGTTGAAAAAATAACAGATTTTCCCTTTAAACTTAAGATATATGGTTTTCCTTGCTGTTGCACTGTGCCGAGTGCGAGTGGTCATGACATGTCCTGTGCAACATTTGATTAGGAACCGATAAGCAGAACCACAATGGCTTAATGATTCCGCTGGAATCTGGAACTGGTTCTCGGAAAACGACCTTGTTCCCATTGACAATTAAAAAAATCAAATTGAATAAAAATGAATAAAAACATTTGGTCTGTTTTAGTTTTTCCTGTAATTCAGGATGCAAACAAAACCTCTTTAGGAATTTATCTCAAACTGATTTGTACCATCGTTTCTACATCAGCTGCCTCTCTTCACTTCATGCATTAACGTCAGGACAAACGACTGCGGACGACAGACACGACGGCGAAAGCGGAGCAACAAAGGCCTCGTATGTACACCATAAAATACATGCAGCTGCACACGTGACGGAGCCTGAAGACAGATTTAATGAGAACACCTGTCGCCAGCCGACAGCTCGCAGCGTGGCAGCAGAGCGGAGGTCAACCAAGCAAACAAACGAGACAGAGGGAGAAAAAAATAAATAAATCAGCTTTAAAATGAGATTTATGTTTTTAGCAACTTGGGACTAAAATTTGCATTCAGAGATTCTTTTTTTCTTTGTTTTTACACCTTCATGAAGCAAACTTCACAACATGTATGAGAGTGTGAGAAATCATCGGTGGAGGAGCCGAGGATCATTTCCTCCCTGCTGTCGTAACTCTGTTCTCCCTTAAAGTCCAAACAGTCGCTCTTCCTTCACGTGTGACCGTTAAAACTGACTTTTCCACACACATCTCATGCAAATGTGAAACACAGACTTCCTACACATCATCATCCATGTTACATTTTCACTTCTTCCCATTAGAAACTCCTCAAACTGTGCCGCCACGCACATCCGAACTGACATTCTGCGTTTTCAGGCCTAATAATAGACTTATTTCTCATCATTTTCCAAGTCTGTGTAGGAAGAAGTATCATCTCATGGTGATCTCACTGTTCAGCTGCCAGAGGAGTGTCAAACATGGTGAAACAGTACCAAAAACAGTGGAAATAAATAAAGCGATGCACAAAAAACCTCAGATGTGGATGCGTGTGAGGAGAGGAGTGATACCATGCCGAATCACCGGTGACGTCCCACATCCTGCTGGTGTTAGAACGGCAGGTTCTTCAGCTGCTCGAAGGTGATGAAGAACTGAGGAGCCGCTAAGGAACAAACGTTCACATCACAGTGATATCCAGGCTGATCGAAGGACTCACACCTTACTTCCCTCAGCGGCTACGATGCATCAGAATGTTTGATTTCTGAACGTGATCGACTCTTTTCTTTCTGCCCGTGTTTCTTCTGTCTTATCCACACTTACACATCAGAGCAATTTCATTTTTTGGGGATGTCTTTGCTACTCAAGGAATGATCAATTCTTAATTTTTTAAATGTATCCTTAGAATACATCTGTTGGTCCTTTCAAAGGAGAGCAATGAGCAAATGCACCACCGAGCACCATATTTTAGTCTATTTTGGACACTAGTTTAATGGTCTGCTTCTTTTAAATTCACCTCAGTAAATAATCACCATGTGCTTGTTAACACCTGTGAGTCCCTCTAGTTTCTGAGAGGAAACAACTGAGTGCAATAAAATGGTTTAAAAAAAACAAACAAAAAACCCACGAATATGGACTGAAGCTAAATAATAATTGTTAATTTTGGAAGTGATTTCGTCCAGACCTCCAGCTGGGACAGTGAAAATTGCTGAAAGCATCACGTGGCGGCGGTTGATGTATGTGGCTCGAGCACATTGGAGCCGGACCACACAGCCAATCGCAAACACGTTATCAAAATAAAATATTTTGATAACTTCATATTGTTCATTTTCCAATGCAGCCATGATTAAAGCCTGGATCTTTTGGAAGTTTTGTACACACACTGGTGCCTCACAGCTGGGAGACGTCAATCAGACATCATAATTGGACATTTTTAATTTGGTGATTTGTTGACTTATTTCCTATTTTATTTTGAAGCTTGTTCATTTTTTTTCTATCTAAGTCAAAATGTGCTCAAACATTCACTTAAATGCAATCAAATAAAACGCAGAATTTCAATGAGCTGCTCACTGTGTTCCAACAATACTTGCCAATGTCTGCAGCAGCTCCATAATGAGTCACGTTGAGCTGTAGCACAGTGTGTTACATGAGGGGAAAACTGTCCACTCTCTAATGTTTTTTTGGATGTTATTCTCTAAAGTTAATTGGACACACGGCCCATTGATTTTCCTTTTTTTCCAACATTTGGAGCGGAAAACCTGTGTTTAAAGGATACAATGATGTTCCAAGGCCCCAGTCGCAGCCAGTTCGGCCAGAATCCTTTATAGAGGGCGAAGAAGCCCTCGTTCTTCCACGTCTGCATCACTCCGTCCAGAGTTCCTTTGTACATGGGGCCTCCCGACAAAACTCGCTGGTTCATCATGCGGGTCCGGACAACATCTACAGGGTTGGAGGCCAGCGCGCCCGCCAAGCCGCACGTGAAACTTGAGCTGTGCACAAATCAAGACGTGAAATAAATTCAGCACATCTGTCTGTGGAATAATTGCCAAAAAATGCGATGATGTGACCGAGAAGCCGACCTTTGGGGTACGATGTCCAGTAACAGGACTGTCAGAGTACTGTTACTCTGCAAGTAGCCTCCTCTGTCGGTCTGTTTTTGGCCACCACATATTGTAAGTATTATTTCGTAGTTTTATTCCCTTATTATCTAAGTATTGTATCCACAAACTTTACGATATACCTCTGCTCTTCACTGATTCACTCTCATCTGATTGATTGGCCTGTCTGATCAGTGGGGGTGAAAGTGAGGATATGTGATTGTCTTGTCAATATTTCAGAGATCTGCATCACAATGTAGGAAATTATGACTTAAAATAAGAAGTAGCGGTTGTAAATTTGAAGAACATGCGTGCTGACTAAACCTACATGAAATGTGTCAAAATGGTGTCTCCCATGACGCCAGAGCGAAGCAGGTGCTTCTTCGTTATGTCGTAGACAGGAAGTTCCACCCCGACGACTATGGCTGCTCGCTGCGCCGTTGGGATGACACCCTGAGGATGAGGAGGAAGAAAACCAGCCTGGTCAGGATGTTTCTTAAAGGAGCAGTCAGCATGAACCTGACTTGACCAAAATGAAAGCAGACATGTTGTTGATAAAGGTGATGATTCATCAACACAAGTGACACCTTCCATTCACATTTTGTATTTGATTCATAAGAAAATTCAGATTACAGCAGCCTTGAAGGTTTGCTTTTGTATTTGGATGCTTTGTTCGATCCTGAAATACTGACGGGGCTACTAATAGAAGGTGCTAACACACGCGCGAACAAACAAAACGCTACTTAGCGCTCACTCTCCACAGCCCCCTGGTGCCCTCTGTCTGGTAGATGTTGATGAAGTTGGCCATCATGCTTCCTTGCAGCAAACTGCCTTGTGCCTGCATTCTGATCTGGAGCAAAAACACAAACATGGTCAAAAAAGGCTTTGGTCAGTCACCTTTTAAGTAGCTGTAAGAATAAATTAAAAGAATTACTTCAACATTTACATAGATACTTAAAACTGCATGTTCTTTATGAGTGACTTGAAATAACTGACACAGCTCTTGCAGTACTGACTGTGAATTATTGTTTTGGCTCAAAAGAGCAGACGTGAAACAAGACCTGGACCCAACCCGAAATCCAGCCAAGTAAAACTCTGCTAACTGCTGATGTTACACTGGTGAACACGAAGCCGCTAAAGTCAGTAATGACAGGACGTAAGAAGAATTCAATCGGATGTAACTGGCAGGACGGAACAGTGTTCGGATTTACCTTGAGGACATCAGTGGGGTTGGCCAGAGAGGAGGACAGAACTCCAGACACGACACCACAGAACACGTTGATGACCATCGTCTCGTCTGTCGGTGAAGAAAAGACAAATCAGATTGACTGGCACACAAAAACGATTCCACTCAGACGTCTCGATGGACGCCACATCCGTAGATCATCCCTTCATCATGCATGCTCGCTTTAAGAAACGGTGTCATCTTCAAGAAAACTAATCTTGTTTGGGACAAACAAGTGTGAATGTTCAACACTTTAACTTTAAGTGTAATTTTGACAAAATCATTAATTAAAATCATCATCCGGGAAACAGTTTATTTCATGCAGATCAAATTAGAATGAATAACATATTCGCTGGGATTAGTTATGGATTCTGTTTCCATTTTCAAGTTTCAGCATTTTTTCTTTTTTGTTCAGGTTTTAAACGCTGGTTAAAACTATCTAAGGTCTAATTGTTAAATCCAGCTTGAACTGTGTGTTTTTATCTTTGTGGAGCACTTTTGTAAAACCTCTTTGACATCTTAAGCACAACATACACAGACTTCATTGTCTCTTTTCAGGATCTGGACAAAAACTAGCTCAAAAATGGATTTAATCTCAGTATAACACAATAATAAAACTTGTCAAATCAGTGAGTGCAGGCCTGAGAGGGTATATGAACTAACATCCCTGAGGGTTTTCACAAAAGCTACAGCAAAGTGTCCCCAATTTTCACGGACACACTAAGTGACTGTCCAGGTAACATCCTATACATTTTATTTCAGGCATTCCTTGGATCTTATTTACATGTTTTGTTTGGTTGTTGTTTAAATTAAACAGCACATTCAGACCCAAACAAGATGGATGAGTGTGTTGAAAATGACACTGTCAGAGTGCACTTACAGAGCTTCAATTATATTTTGCTTGTATATTGCGTTAAGAAAAGCTACAAATTAAGTATTGATGCCATCTCTGATTATAATTATCAGGGACTAAAAAGAAGAAGAATCATTGTGCATAATTCATGTTATCTGCAACAACTGTTGTTAGCGACTAGCCTCGGCAGAGTCTGTCAGGGTTAACAAGCGGTGGACCTTACTACCAGAAACCCAGTGTGGGGGTCTACCCTGGAGCAAGAGGGAGGGCAGGAGGAGGAGGAGGAGGAGTAAGAGACAAAGTAACAATGGACTGAGTCAGAACAATAGTTACAGTGATCCTTGATCAACCCGACCAACAGTTAGTGTGGCGGTCCTCGCGCCGCTCATTTTTTGGACAGGGGGATGGGGCGTTCGATCCCACCACAACCACAGGAAAAACCCAAGCCTGGATCAAAACAAGCATTCAAAACACAGTGGCACCGTTGTGGCATGTAGAGTGAGCAGAGAGACAAAAAAAGCACTTTATGTTGAGAAAACAGTGAAAAGATCAGAAAAACCTTCATCCTCACGGTTAGTTGACAATGTGTATGTTGTTTTCCAACCAACATCAACAGCTTCAGTTGCCGCCATGACAATGACAGCAAGCCAATTCTTTATGGTCTAATCAAAAACCGTATGTAAAAATGCGAGAACTCCGCAGAAGTGAAACCAAAGTATCTCAATTACCCCCTGGTGGCTGGTTTCAGTATAGGACCTAAGACCCTCCTCCATTATTTTAGGTAAAATTCAAAGTAATCTTCAAAGAAATGTTTCCCAAAGATGGTTTCTGTCAATTTATGTACTTCTTTTTTATGGTCAGTTATTTAAAGGGTTTTTCTGATGAGGTCAGTGTTAATAAGTTTTTTGATGATTGACAGCTGAGCTCTGGCGGGTGTTCATGATACAGTGGCTCCACTTCTCCAGCGCTACTGTGAAGACAAATGGCAGCACTTGTACTATGGATGTTACGGCTTCATTTCTGCATAATGGGACAAAGTGGCACTGCGTCGTCCATCTTTATTTATGTCAATGGGTTGGATAAATACAAAAGTTAGCTCAATGTACTTCATTGGTCCATATTGCCATTTCTGAAGCTACTGTACCCATCAAGGCGTTTGTTAGACAGATATTTTTATAGTTTGATCATAAGTGGGTTGGTAAAGAATACAAGTTGCTCTCCTTGCTCCCCTAACTGACTTCATCTACTTATTGTTGTATGCGACAAGTACACTGAATGCACAAGATACAATGCAAAAATCCCAAATTTCATCTGAATTATCTATATTAAGACTGTATATTACATCTGATCACCCTAGTGGGTTGCTGCAGTATAGTTCATAAACAACTTCCCCCTGCATATTAGTAGGGTCGGAAATTAAGATTGGGTTCCAAAGTTTCAATTCCATCAGAATCATTGAGAAATTTCAGTTCCACCGGTCGATTCCTAAATAATTGTTGCATGTGACACGAGTGTGGCTGAGCTAAGAGCTGAACGCTGTCGTGACCATGACGCTCAAATGCGTGGCTTCATTTTGTTGACAAGATGTCGAGTCGGACTCGTCAGTGACACAACACCTGTCACAGGTGTATTCTGTGCAGGGAAGGGTGCACTACAAACGTGACAGAACAACTTTGTAAGGTGCACAGAGTAAGAAATCAATGAGTGTGCCAGTAGCAGTAGTTATCACCGCTAAATGTAGTTCGTTAATACGCTTATGTGTGCTCAATTTTCCTCACCGTGACCGTGGCCTGGTTTTTGTACAGGGTGAGGAAGTGGCCATGAAGCAATCATCTGTATTTATGTTGGGTGTTGTATTATTTTTTCATTGTGGACAGAGGAAGGTTAACGGGCTAAGCTAGGCTAAACATATCATCATTATTCTCATATAGAGCAGTTTCCAAATTGCTGACTTATTACTTTAAGAAAATTATGAGAGACAACATCACTCTTTTGTGTCCTTCAGTCACTCTTCAGTTCTCTTCTCCAACATTGATCTATTCTTTTATTCATACCATCTGACAAAAACCAATTGCTCATTAAATATTTAGCAGAGCTAAAGGAAAGGAGGAGAACCAAGAAAAAAAGGGAGGGAGGTCTTTCAAAAGGGGAACTGTAGTTTCAGGTAACGAGGGAACGGAAACGCAGATGGAGAGGCAGCAGAGAAGATGCACAGCGTGAAGTCTGACTTCCTGCACCGCTCAGAAACACGCGGACGCTGGCTGACAAATGTAGTGCGAAACCATTTGTCTGATAACCGAAGTGCATTTCTGTCCGCTGAGTAAACAGAGGACGCTGCTCCACTTCGTGATTTTTCTCTCAATTGCTGAGCCTGCTTGTTTTATATCCACTTCACAGGTTCTTTGGTTCCTTCTATAAAGTTCATGACGTTTTGCCTGCTTTCCCTGCCTCATGTTTTGGCCATAAGGTGAATGATTTACTCTTCCCACACTGCCAATCACATGGCTAACATTCACAGGAAGAGAACATCGTACGGTAATGATCTACAAATAACAATCTGTAATTTAGTCTGTAAATAAACTTTCATTGTGGACCTTGTGAAGAAAAGTTGCATGAATCTCTTGAAATTTACATAAACTTTTAACAGATTTTAGAGATATGAAGCATTTGAAGATACTCCAAAAAATGACATCACAGCAAGCAAAGAATACCCAGGTATTGCTGGTGGACCATTTCTGCAGCAGAGTTTAAAAGGTTTGCATTCTGTATATTAATTTAATTTATCATTCAGTCATTGGGTCACGTCCTGGGTGTCGACTTCAAATGTCTCGTTTTGCCAACAGTCCAGAACCCAAATACGTTCAATCTGAAATTATTGGACAAAGAAAAACATGAAATCCTCATGTTTAAAAAGCTGAAAGCAGCGGGGTTGTGAAAAATTTGGCAACATAATTTGATGCAAACAGCTGGTTCAAGTTATGTCTCTTGGCAGCAGTAAAGAAAGCACTCACCTACTTCATGTTTCCTCAAAAAGGTCATTACTTAATCATTAAAAAACATGCTTGTAACGGCCCCACTTTTAAAAGATGGATTAATGAAGATAAGCACTGCTCTCACAAGTTGAGCTCCGCCTTTCCCTTCAGGTTATAAACTCACATTTAGAAAATGGATTTTGGACATTTGTCATTGTGGATCCTGTGTGAGTTTAGAGCCTCAGGAGAAGCAGAAAGGTAGAAGACGGGACATCAGAAGAAGAATTACAAACACTCACCTTCTGGACGACTGACAAACAGCCTCTTCAGAGAGTTGTACGTTCCTATCTTGATCGTACCATATGAAGCTTGTCTCAACAAGGCAGGGGAAATCCTGGGGGGGGGGGGGCAAAAGGGCACATATGTTTATTAACCTTTTCCTGTGGATGGACAGTGAAGGCAGGTGCAGGAGAAGAGTGTGAAAGCACTGAGAAGCAAAGATGAATCTGAACACAATGAAACAGCTGAATCACACCGGCCGACAGTCAAAGAGAAGCTTTTAAAATGGAACATATTTTCAGTCCCACTGGGCCTTTTAAGTTCAGCAGTATCACAATTCAACCATACATACAAACTCTGAGCAACTCTACTACTGCAAACTGTATCTCTTCGGGAACAAAGTCAGACTTGTCATCTTGGATTCTCTTTGATGCACCAAGTTGCAATAAATACTTCAGCTAAACATCTTCAGTCTCCTGAGACGTCATTATTTTAGCTCATTAGATTTCTTTAAACCTAAATACTGTGCAGATTTTCCAAGATAATGTTTATCTGCTCTGTTAATTATTCATGCAGTCGTTTTGTTACAACTTATTCATTCAGGCAACCCAACTTCTGGTGGGTTGCCGGAATGCCTGAGTTAATTCTTTATAGGTTTTGCAATCATGCCAGGTCCATCCTCATCTGCATCAGTCATCTCAAGCTGTGGGCAGTTGCCATGGCAAGTCAGCACAGAAATATGCACGTGAAGGGCACAAACTCGAATCAGCAATGTGTGTGAAGAGAAAAGACACATCCCTCCATCTTAGGGTCAGAGAGTAAATAACTTCTTTGATTTTTCCAAGCCGAGTCTGGAGGCAGTTATGTCGTCTACACTGGTCAGCAAGCCAACCAGGGAACTCGCAGCCTTTTCAGGGTTGTGACAGACGACCAATCAAACCAAGAGACGGAGGCGAAGGCAAACTGTAACACCTGCTGAGAAGCTCCTTAATTACATAACACCTCATAAACAAAAAATAATGAACCATCCCTTTAAAATCTGTTGGGATTACGTGTTGGAAATGATAAAGGAAGCACACTAAGATGTAGGTTGATTAACAAGGAATTAGAGCGGAACGTCATGCATGTGAACAGGGTTGACACCACCTCCTTGCTGAGATGAAAGCTATAGTCGGTCAAAAACTGATTGTTTAAACAAAAACGTGAAACAGGTTCCGTACCCGGAGTAGAGCGCCCGAATTCCCTCCTCCTTGCCGATCCTGAAGAGGGCGTGGAACATGCCTCTGTAACGCACCTCTGTGTACTGGGACTGACCCTGGACCTGTAGCCGCGTCTTGGTCAGGTCGATGGGAAATGTCCCTGAGGATGGATAATAATTATAATAATAACAACAACAAAGATTGACTGAAAGGAAGACAATTAAAATAATGGAGCTGGAGCTGAAACTTGACTTGTATTATCATTACACTGGTGTCACAGAGCATCAAACATCTCGAGAGTTTTTAAACTGTTCTGAAGTTCCCCAACTCTTATCCACATGCATAATCTCGTTCTGTTTAACATAATAACAATATAACAACACAAACGAATGCAACATCAACACGTATAAAAATAATGAATAAAAATTTTAATTGGGGCTCAGGTACTTTATGTAGTCTATTTTCATCCTGATATTATTTAGATAATTTTTAATGTTCTTTTAGGGCTCTTTAATATTTTCACATTTACACAGATTTTTATCCTTTTTTATCACTATCAATTTTTTCTATTTTTTTTATTTTTTAAGTCAAAGTTCTTTAAGCTACATTTCCTATATGAGAGGTGGTGCACAAATAAAGTTTCTATTATTATTATTACCTCTTCAACTCAAGTGTAATAAATAAGAACTGAGGGGCCATCTGAGGCTAAACACCAGGCCGATTACATGTAATAAACTTGTGTAAAAATTGTGTTATGATCTAATGAGACCCAGTTCCAAAGTAACATGTTAATCTGCATCTATGCTGTGACTATGTAATGGGATGCATCATTCTCTTTATGAAGCCATCATCATCAAATAACGATGCTAAATTTTTTTCCATAGCTACAAATTCATGGTAACACAAAGCAACATTTGCATAGAATATCTAATTCGTTGGCATTACAGCATATAAAATGAACAGTGTACATGCATGCTGTATGGTGCATCGCGTCGCCTACCAAATTCTGCGACAATCGAGGCCATCCCTCCGTAGATGAACGGCTTCCAGTTCACGTTGGTCATCTCCGCGGCGGCAGCGGCTGCTTCCACCTGCTGCAGCCCCGCTAGAAACAACAGCAGCGCGCCAACACAAAGATCAACATGGTGGTGCAACCGCAGACGATAGAGCATGTCGACTAACATTGAGATCTGACGATGCTACAGCTCAAGGAGGATCCTCAGCATCAGCATCTCTCCGTACTGCGCCGGAAAGAGACGCCCGCCGTGTCGAGCGCCGCGCAGGGAGGGCCAGCATCAGCGTTCTGGGCCGCTATTGGCCGAGGGATCAGTCAATCAACGTTTTGAGCGTATCGATTGGCTGGAGTCGCAGAAAGGGCAACTCATGAGTGACAGCTTGGTGACAGCAACAGTTAAGGAATAAATTGTGTTTAATATCGTTAACGCTCCCGTGCCATGAAAAACAGAGACGCTGACTACTTAACTAACTACAAGTATTAATTTATCTATGATGCGCAATTTTAACCAAATTTTTACCACACAGACCGCCCTCAAAACAGTTTCTTGCGGTTAGGTCGAAGCAGATGGCTCCGGTTAGGTTACGCTAATGGCTACCGGACGAACACTTGTGGAAATTAGTGGCCGGCTTGTTAGCAGCGTTTCACACAAAGCAAATGCCGCCATATATTACGTACCTGTGGTGTCGATAGAATTCCTCAACTTGCTATTTGATTCTGTTTTCCATGACTTTATCGCGTGAGCGGCTCGACTTTACGAAAGTGCAGGCAGTAAACTAAACTTCTCGCCCGCTGTTAGCTTCCCATTTCAGCTAATGTCAAACACAGCAGAAGTGAGCTGGTGTCTTCTTCTTCTTCCCTTCTTTAAGGCGTAACAGCGGCTGAAGGTCTTGCATTACTGCCGCCTTCTGGAGCTAGTTCGACCCTACAGCCTGTGAG
>KV751385.1:1244907-1249625 GCA_001698575.1 Mola mola | reverse complement strand
GGCTTTCGTGATGTCGCCCTGCACGGCCTCCATCATGTCCATGTTCCTCATCTCGCTGGACCGGTACGCAGCCATCAAGATGCCCCTGCAGTACTCACAGCTGGCCGGGAGGGGGACCGCAGCCGGGTCCCTGCTGGCTGTTTGGATCAGCTCCCTCACGATGGGAATCGTCCCAGGTGAGAATCGAAAGACTTGTCGGATTCATTGACCTGTGTTAGCCTGTGTTAGCCCTTCTGAAGGCACTGAGGGGACACATGGGAGAGTAAACCGTCCCTGACTCTTACATTTAATGTGACCGGATTTACCAGCAGCAGACATTTTGAAGTTACATTCGATGCTTCATGATGCTGGAGAGAAAACCTGCTTAGGCGTGTCGTTCCTCTAACCTTAACTTTGGCTCCTATTGGCAGCTCGCTAGGCGACTTCCTGCAGTTAGCACATCAGTTAGCGTTCAGCTGTGTAAGTAAGAGCATCTGACTGACACATCTGGTACAGGCCAATGTGATCTTTGACCTCCGATCTCACCAAAGGGTGCATGACTCTTGTACCAGTGTGTACAAGTGTGTTATCCAAACATTTTTATTTCCCACAAATCTTTAGGAATCGATTGAATACGTGATCACATAGAAATTTATTTTAAAGGGTTCCATCAATGGCTGGAGCAGGACGTTAAGAGTAGGTGCTACCCAAACACGATCACATGAGGTCATTGTGCTTGACTGGTCTCCCAGCATGCTCAGCAAATTTTCTACATACCTTCCAAACTCGACACCTCTTCAACATTCAGGATTATTTCAACCCTTGTTTTCCTGTGTATTGTCACCAATAAAGCCTCTGCTCCTCAGTCATGGTGCGGCAACTACAGACGGATGCTTACGATGGCTTCTGTGCCTTCTTCTCCGTCATCCACAAGATGAGTATGATCGTGTTCAGCGTGTGCTTCTTCCCCGTGCTCTCTGTGTTCCTTTACATCTACCTGGACATCCTGAAGATCTCCTGCAGCCACCAGAACCAGATCTGCCAGGTCCGGCAGGCTGGTTCCAGGAGAGCTGACCAGCACGACCACCAGCGGGACAGCCATGACCAGCAGCGGCCGAGGGGCGGCTTCTTGAGTCACGTTAAGGCGCTGAGGACCGTGGGTGTGCTCGTGGGCTGCTTCTTGGTCCTCTGGTGCCCCTTCTTTGTGGTGGGCATAGTTCAGCTGTTGTGTAAAAGCTGCCAACTCACCGACGTGTTGGAGAATTACCTGTGGCTCTTGGGACTGTCCAACTCACTCATCAACCCTTTGGTGTACGCCGTCTGGCAAAAGGAGGTGCGGCTGCAGTTAGCGGCCCTGTTTTCATGTTTAACGGGCAGGTTGGTGGTCACTGGAACTCCAAATATCGCCAGAAGAAATGTTCTGCCAAATGTGCTGACTGAAGCCAGTGTCCCCAGCAGAGATGCCCTAAACCCTTCGCTGTCGTGGCTGAATACCGACAAGGACAAGGTGCACACTGTGTCCCTATCTGCCACCGTCAACTTATAAAACAAACTGGCAAACTGGATAAAGGCCACGCAGAGAAGTTCCTGGATCATTGAGATACTGTGGTCGAAGAGTTAGAAATGTACGGCGGCGTAAACAACTTTTAAGAGCTTCTGCACTCTTTCTCTCTGAAAATGTTGGAATTTGTCTTTTTAAAGGCAATTATTGAGGTAAATATTGTGCTTCTATCAATACTCAAAAGTGGATTCAAGGTTTTAATCATATTTCTTCTTAATTTACTCATCTTTGTATCATTGCACAACACATGCACTGATTTTTTTGTAAATTTGTTGTTTTGCAAGAAATTATTAGTTAGGCTAATTAGCAGCGACTGTCATTGTTTCTAATAAATTAGGATGAACATGTTCATTGATGGTTCAGATGCACCTGGTGGTGCTAATTTGCAATTATTAGCATGCTAACAAACTAAACCAAGATGGTGAACATGGTGATCATTACAGCTGCCAAACGCAGGTGTGTTCGCATCATAGCGAGCATGTTAGCAAACAGTATTTTTTGATTAAATATATATTTATATATCCAGGAAATAATTCAGTGCCTTTTTCAAGTGACATGATAATATGAGATGGTAATATGGTCCACATCTGTACTTTAAGAGAGGGAAACATCAGCTGAGATTGTTTGAGCACTAAGAATGTGATTGATTCTACGCTGTCCATTTAATTTCTCTGCGACTGGACGTTAGCAGGAGTCGCCTGGGCTGGCATGGCTCCTATCCTGGATCTGTTTCAGGGCAAAACCCTGCACCTCCTCCTGTATGCCGATGTGTGCGTTTCTCCAAGAGTTAATGTGTGTTTCAGCAATAAAGCCTTTGTGTTTTGGCATTTATGTCTTCTTCAACAGATTACAGATCAGACGCAGCCACAGTCATGACAGACTGAGACCCAAACCATTAGAAATCCACTATCCTACTTTGTTTTACACTGTTTTGTTACGTTCATGTGGTTCAGTATCTTGAAGCTTATGGTTCTCAGATAAGAGACGGGCCTGCGTGTTATCTGAGCGGCTGCGTGGAGTATTTTACAGGTGTTTTACAGGGCAACTGTTCAGTCATGGAAACTTCCTGAATCTGGATGAAAAATCCTCCATGTTATATGTCTGTATCAACAAAGCAGGTGATGTCCCAGATTTGTAACATTTACTTTAGACTGACACACTTTGTGTGAAGCCTCATCAGCTGAGCTGGAAACAGAGCTAATGTGCCTCTGCTGCTTTCGTCTTGTGGTGCACAGACTTTCAGGATCAATTAGGAAATTGAAAAGGTGAGTCAAACGGGTGCCTGAGAAATCAAATAATTAGAAGACGAAGGACTCAAGAGCAATCTAAGCTGAATGAAAATCATGAGTCCACTATCTACACAATTCCATGGATCATTTGGATGAGTACAATGCCGTGTTAAATGATAGAAATGATGGCAAATTAATAAATTAAACAGAATTACAGATATCCACGAATAAACTGAGAAAAATGAACTGTATTAAACAAAATTTAGACACACCGAAATGCAACTTATTTATTGTCAAACTGCGGACAAAACTGACAATCTATAAATGAAGGAAAACAAGGAAGTGGTTCATATTACACCTGAGTGTTTACAGCAGCTACAGTATGTTTAAATGGAATTACAATATCCGGAATAAAGGGCTATTCAGAGTAAAACTGCTTCCTGTAAACACGTCAATTGGAAGATTCCGATTGGATTCGGCTCATTCGGAAAGAAATTATATTCCGATCGAGAGTGGCGGTTTACGCTGATCCTGTTTCTGAACCGCGTGCAAATCCACACTTATTCCGATCAAGACTTCCTGTTTGGGGTAAAATTACCCTCACTGAGCATGTGTGCAGCTCTTGTCCTCCCTCCTGCAACACAGGAGCATTAAGCATCGCTGAGCCCGTAGCTTGATCCCAGAAGACAGTAGAAACCAAAGTTGGGCTTTCAGAACCTGCTGCAGGTCCATTCTTTAAGAGTGCCGAGTTTAAATTGCAGGGAAAAGCGCGAAAGTGCAAAGTTTGGCCACATCGGTATTTGTTTAGAGCACAAGCGGAAGCACAACTTCTTCTTCCGCAGTTATTTTAGGGAAATTAAACAGATCTTCGCATGTCAAAATGCTTTTATTCTGATTTAAGCTTGGTGCATGAATACGCACGTCATGATCGAATGATTTGATTCACGTCCATATAAACATCGGATTAAGAATTTCCAATCCGTCAAATTTTTAATGTGATTACGAAATATAGAGCATGTAAACACAGCTAGTGACTGACGGACCATGATGGGATGTCCGAAAAAATATTTCAAATAGACATGAAGGCTCTCTGAGAGAGAAAACTCACTGGATCACAAGTACAAGCGCAGATTTAAAGTAGTCAGCAAGGCTCCTCCAGCACAGGTAAATAAACTAACGAAATACGCCTCCTGTGCATATTATTATCTGTGGTGACCTTCACCTTCCACATTTCAAGGTCAGAGTTTTGTTTTCACCAGTCATTTGGTGCAAAAAAAGAGCATATGTTGTTGGCGCTACTTGACTGGGGGGACGCATGAACCGCAGAGCCAGCTGGTTCTAGCTGTGTCACGGACCCAATGACACCAGTTGGACCTCTGTATGTCAAATCATTCAGGAGTTATTTCCGAAAATATTTTTTGACCTCTCCGTGAGCTTGATCTTTGGCTAATCATCTGTAGCCAGTGCTGTCAGCTACAAAATGATACCAGTTGGACCTCTCTGTGCCAATTTTGTCTGGAGTTATGGCTAAAAACACTTGCTTTTTGACCTTTCCGTGGTCATTAAGTTTGACATTTGGCCACCAAAACCTAATCAGCTGTAGGACGCGCAAAGATTTAATCAAAATCAGACTTTTTGAATTATCATGTCAACAAACAATTCAAAAACAAATAAATGCCAGCAAAAACAGGACCTCCTTGATGGAGGTAATAATAATGACAGCCAAGGGGATGTTAAACGTGTGTCCGTGTGTGTGTGTGTGTGTGTGCTAGCTGCGCTGCTGCGTCTGCGCCCTCAGCGGGCTGAAGAAGGGATGCCACAGCGCCTCCTCCAGGGTGATCCGTCTGCAGACGTCATACTCCAACATGCAGCTGAGCAGGTCGAAGAGCTGCCGCTCGTCCTCGCTCTTCCTCTGCATGTACTGCTGAGGAACACACAGGCGCAGTCTG
>KV751385.1:1214907-1239907 GCA_001698575.1 Mola mola | reverse complement strand
CCTCCTCCATGACTCCTCCTAACTCCATCATCGTCGGCGTTGACAGCATTGTCACCAAGACAAACCGACTCAGGCCTCGGTGAGTTGTCGTCAGGCTGGGTCAAGGACATGGGGGGGGGGGCAGGGTGACAGGGTGAGACACATCACAAAGAAAAAGTCATTCAACACTCATTCATTTATCCAAACTTTGACAAAATTCTAAATAGACTCAGTGAAGTCTAACGCTGAGATCCTTTTCTGTCACTGGATTTGTCAGTAGACTGTTAAACTGCTGTCGTCCTCAAAGAGTTTATTCACCGTACAGCCAACGCTGCCGTTCTAGTCATCAACACATCACTGGATAAACTGAACCTAAACTAGACTCACAGTCGGACAGAATCTGGGAGAATGACGAGATAAACCGTCGAATCGTACCGAGTTTTCGGCTTCTGTGCTTCCAGTCTTTCCGTCACCGTGGGCGTCTGTTTAGGACAGAGAGGAGGAGTGTAAGGAGCTATCAGACACACACACCACCAGAAAGTAGCAATCTGTTAAAGAAAGTCCAGCCATTAATTAAATCCTCGAAAAATGATTTCTGTTGGGCAAAATTACTATTAAAGCAATAAAATCTCTCGTAGTTCTACACATTTGCCTTCTGTAGGTCGTGGGGATCTATGAGTGTGTTACTTTAGCCCCGCCCTGTCTCTGCTCAACACTCCACCCCTCGCCTGCAGGTGGGCGGAGCTTACCCACTCTGTCATCTTCTGAATTTTAAACTAGTCTACTATACGCGGCAAAGTGGCAAGTTCTAACATTGCGGTAATCCATAAATGTGTGATCCACACACGGACTCCCAGGAGGAAGAGGAGGAGCTACTTGTGAAATACCGCCTACACATTGATGCGTCACAAAGGCAAGTTTCATTTACAACGTTAAGCTCCTCCCCCTGAAGTTTCAGGATTTCTTAAGTTTTCTACGTAGAAGAGCCGGGCTGTTTGGCTGGAGCTTCGTCATTGGACTGAGCTGCGTCAGACGTGAATACAAGTGAAATAAAAGCATGAGTGTACCTCTCCAGGAAGCCGAGTCGTTCTCCTTCCTGCCCATAGTGCCGCCGCACACACTCAGCTCCGCAAGGTGGAGGTCTGGTGATTACTGCACACATCAGACAGACACAGGCTCAGAAACGTATGAATCTGTTAATAACACACTGCTAGAACCAACACAAACAGACTAACTAGCACATCTGACACAGCTGGAGCTGAACACACGGAGGAAATTCATCTTTAACTAATGCTGATTGTGTCACGGTTGAGGGTTTCTACTTGTGTTTTCTTCTCTCGCTCTACACTTCCACTCTTCGCCTCTTCCCTCAGCAGGTTTGCTTTTGTTTCCATTATCTCGCGTTCTTTTCCTGTTTTTCTGAGTGTTGTCTTTTGTGTTTTTGTTTGCAAACACTTCCATCCATCAGATACGTTGCCTCTTCCTTTTTGGATCTCCGCCTCCTCCCCTTTGTTGTGTTTGGTTTGTCGGACCGTTCAAGTTCAGTTGGCTTCGATTACACCCTCTTTGGATGACTGAGAGTCTCATCAGTTTCCTTCTTTTTCTTCTTCTTTTTTTCTTCCATAAGCCGGTCTTGTTTTCTCTTTCATGAAACTACCGTCCTGCATTTTCCTCCACAGTGTCACGCCTGCATCTGGCTCATCCAGAGACTTGGCTTCCCATTCGCACAAACATGACATAAGTAGAGAGTCTGTAACTGTACAAGAGTGTAAATTGCATCCAACTGAAACCAAACATTTGCACTAATTATTATAATCACTGCAATTGTATTATTGAAATTTTGTAAATGTAACTAGAGTCTTGATTTGTAAAAAGTAAAGATCACTGGTTTCATCGATTTATAACTTGCATTTTTAATTCTTTTTCCAAAAGATGGGCAACATGGTGTCACAAGCGATACCACACCAAGGCCAGTTTGTCAAATTTAAATTACTTATTTACAATACAAAGTTAACACAGTCAGCGCAGCACAAACTGTGCCATCCAGTGGCTCTTTTTAGAACTTCAACACGCAGTTTGACGTCGCTCTCTACTTTGGTACAGTATCCTAATTAGCTACAGCTGCTACCACACACGGATATCCCAGATTCCCCCGCAGTGATTTGAACGGTTAAGATTAGGACCTGATTTCGATCCGATTTACATTTGAGATTGCGACACCCCCTGATGAGGATTATTGTCAATACGTGATGTTATTACACACAGAGTAAACACCGAATGGGTTGGTAAACCGTCACACATACACTGATAAACTATGTCTAAAGACAGAATAAACCCTTGCTAAGTGCTTTCAACCTGTTCACAATTTTTGTCAGTGTCTTTTGGTTCCAGTTATGTAAATTTTGATAATCACTGCTGGGAACCAGAATGTTTTATGACATAAATCCATCCAGTAACTATGGTGCAACTTGTTTTGGATCAAATTGGCCCGTAAGATTGCACCTCAAGTAGAACACGTACAGTGGTTCTGAAAATACTTACAGGATCTGCTGCTTCACCTGGTTGAAGAGCTTCCTGGGAGCAAAGGTCAAAAACTCAGCCTCTTCCCTAAGGTTCCCTCTCCCTGCTCTTCTGCCACACGCCGAAAATGTACAACTTGTTCCTTCGTTTGGAAGAAAACAAATTTAAGTGAACCGTCCCATTTGGCTGTGAAGGGAGGTGGAGGAACTTCACAGCTCTGCCCGGTATTCACACCCTCCTTCCTCCCCAGGCCAGGATCTATGAGCGCAGCGGTTTCCCTTTCTCCTCAACGCCTGACTCCATCTTCTCTCTTTTCAAAGCTATACATAGTGTCACATCCCTCAAGCCTCCCAGCCGGCTGGCGTCTCTATCTCCAGGGCTTTCCCTGCTCTTTTGGAAGGGGCTTAGTTACGACCCCCCAGCCCGAAGGGCCCAGAAGATGACATGAAACCAGAAAGATCCCTCGGGGGAAATTGGGTTATTAGAGCAGTCAGTGGATGTGTTGAAGTGGAATACAGCAGAAACAAGGATAAGATCCATCTACTCCCCGACTACATGTTGATGTTATATATTGTATGTGAATAGAAAAGATAGACGTGTATGTTTATAATTAAATGGAAAAGTATTTGTACATGAGCAGAATTGTTGCATGTATGTTGTTTTCATAAACTTGCATATACAAATACACCATTAGCATATACGATCACAACATATAAACCCATATTAAATGAATCATTTATGTACACATACAAGTGTTTCTAAGGGTATTTCATCCTCATGTATCCAGAGAATGAATACATGTGATATTCCTTTATCGCCCCACATGTGGCGTATATGGTAGTATCACTCTTGATATCGGGACATAAATGTCTTATATATGACATTTTTGTATGGGAATTTACTTATGAGACACATTTAAAAACAACAAAGTGGCAATCAATAAACAATATGATAAAAACAGATTAAAAACAGCAGTAGTGACCGTTACATCTATAGGCGTCACTGCTTAATCCATTTCAAAAAACTTAATTTTATATGGTGAATTTTTACATGAGTTTATACTGTATGTTGCAACTGTATGCGAATAATATATGTTAACATATGCAAGTTAATATACATGCAAAAATTACATATCTAAACATGCCTGTCTACGGTGTGTATTCATATATAAAATATAAACACTCATTAGGCCATGTAGGAAGATGCTCTGCCTGCTTTGGGCTCTCCAAGGCAGAGAGATTCCACAACGGCATCATACGGCCAAACATAACAGCGTTTGTTAGTTTGTTGGACAACAAGATTATTACCTGCAAGCTTAAGGACAGTTTTTGATGAAAGAGGTGGAAAATGGCCCAAGAAACAATCGATTAGATTTGTGTGGTGACCTGGATCAACGTCTGGATCCAGGACTTTTTCTTTTTGTTGATTAAAACTTTCAATTCTGTCCATTTTCTCTCTGATTCCTGTCCGACCTCGAAGAGCTGAGGAGTTATCATCGAGTCGGGTTGTTTTCCTGAGTTTGACAGGTGTCACAGAATTCAGCAGGTGCTCGGTGCTCATGCAGGAGGAACGGGCCTCAGTGCGGCAGGTAAGAGACCACCACACATAAACTGTGCAGACCAGTCAGGTCTAAAATCAGGGCCATAGCATACACATTGCACATATTAAAAAGAGTTCACACTTAGAGAGCACAAGAGAGCAGGGTGTCCTATCTCACAGCATGGAAATATTCTTCAGCAGACTCCTGCTCCCATATCTCTCCCAAAATTAAATCACCTGCTCTTTGGTTGAAGGACTATCGCCACAAACATTTCTATTAAAATCCTCACACGACTCTCTGAGTTAAAGAAACAGCAGTAAAAATAGGTGAGTAATGTTCCACTTCAGCCAGGCACTTAAACAAACATCCTCACGCTGAGGATTGTGGTGGATATTTAGGGGGACTATTTTCAGCTTTCCGTGCTCCGGTTGGTTTTTCCAGCAGCAGCGGCACAGAGTATGTGGGATATGCTCAAAATAAACTTGGCTGCCAGCGCTCATGACCTCGACAGATCACGTCACCTCGCGCAGCTCCCTGACATTTCCGCCCATCGGACCCGTGATGCGTCAGTTCTGTGGACTCACACCTGTCGGTGAAACCTTTGAGTTTCCATCAGATTTTGCAGCTGGACAGCGGCGTGTCGGCGGGCTCACACTTGGTGGTGGCTGGTGCGCGGTAAGGAAACCCGTCTCTGTCGCCTCCACAGTTGGCTGACATTCCATTCACAGTGGGGGTTTCTCTCGCAGCGTGGCATTTCTTATTCATCTTTTCATCCCCTCCTCCTCCTCCTCCTCCACTCCTGCACTGTGTCAGGCACTGAACACTTACATCGCGCACAAGTTGAGATTTACAGCAGCCGAGGAGAGTAAAGATGAATCGTTCAATATTCTGCCACGGAAGAATTATTATTCAATGTGATTTTTTTTAACCGTGTGCTCAAACATTTATGTTTTGGTTGAGAAGGAGCTTTGCTTTTTATTACCGACACTGTGAAGGAGGGTCAGTCATTTGGGGCCGGGGCTTCCCTCCTCCCCTGCTCAGGGGTGCATCTGTCCCACAGCTTATCGAGTGTAAATCTGCACCGAGGACGAGTCGCCTGCTGACAACCTGCAGGACCGTTGTCACTCACTTAAGATGGCTCCGACACTCGCCGCTCAGCAGCCAGTGCCGGGAGCGGAGGGATACACTCTGCAGGAGGGGATGCACCCTGTCAGCTTCTGCGCCCTCAGACTTGCCACTTCAGGCAGCAATTTGTCTTAAAACAGTTGAAATATGACAGGGAAGAAGGAATGATTGACTCTGCTGAGGAAGTCAGCAAATGGTTCCTGCCATAATTCAAATTCAATGTTGCATTTCTTGAAATTTGCCTTTGACTCACCAGCCAAGTGACCTTTCTCACTGAGGAGCCGAGGATTTCGATGGCACCAGTGACGGGGAATGAAAGAATCTACAGTTTTAGACATAAATGTCCTGGCAGAGTGAGTCCCTCAACTCTGCCAGGACACTCGATTTCTGCCTTTTCGTTCTGTAAACGGTCAGATTAGCGGCTTTGACTCAAGAAGGTTTGTTCACCAGAAATGAAGAAACAAATCTGAGGCTGTTGACTTTGTGTTGGCACTTGATTTCCTCGACTTGTTAAGTGTAAATGCGGCGCCCTTGCTCTGCCCTTGCCGTGGCTCACGTGTTAGCGTGTACTGTACATGCCGATGTCCCAGATGTCCCGTGTCAGGACAACACAAGCCTTTGCGGGAAACAGATTTCCAGTACTGCTGTTAATTACACTGGTGGCAAACAATCAAGGTTCTTTTTTTTGGATCCCTTAGTTCTAATGACAAATCGGTGAAAATTGTACCTTCCACTCTGTGCACTAATCAAACTGTTATTTTCATTCT
This sequence comes from Mola mola, assembly GCA_001698575.1. Taxonomy (NCBI): domain Eukaryota; kingdom Metazoa; phylum Chordata; class Actinopteri; order Tetraodontiformes; family Molidae; genus Mola; species Mola mola. The sequence continues at coordinate 1,233,976 of KV751385.1, read as the reverse complement.
CTTACTGGACTTCGTTTGTCTCCACTCACCTGATGTTGTATTGAAGTTGTGACGTTTTTCTCTGTCCTGCTGCTGTTTAGTCTCTGTTGGTCCGTCTGGGTTCCTGTCAGCCTCCTCTCTCACTCTGGGGAGGGAACACAAACACTTGTTGCCACGGTGCGCAGCTGCCAAACAAGGAGGGACGGACATGACGCCCGTGGTCCTACAGAAAACCAGGACGTGAACATTCCTGCGTACATCAGGGCAGTGAAAATCTGCAGCCAGCTGCCGTGAAAAGAGACCCGGAGAGCCGCAGCCCCGACCCCTGGCCTGACCCGGTACAGGCTCGTCTTTCATCCCACAGGAGAAAACATAGTGTAGTGTGTCTGATCCGGAGCTGTGGCTGCAGGATGATGCACTCTAATGATTCATACGGACACACGTTAACACGGCGTCATCTCTGCTCCGACCTGTTCGTTTGCCATTCTGCCTCACCAAGGCAGAATGGCAAACTTAAAGGTAAACTTACCTTTTCATGTAAGTTTACAGAGATACCTGCAGGACCAGTTCAGGTGTTTGGTCTCCTCGTGGAAGCTGTTGGTCAAAATATGTAATACGGCATCATTTAAAGGGGCTTTATATCCTGAACTCCTCCTCTTTGTTAGCAAAGGGGGCCAATCTTCAACTCAACACATACATCAAAAACATTTTTCTCAATGATGGTTTTTGTAATTTCATCGTTGTTTTTATCATGCTGATTGTATGTTATAGTGTTTATTTTCTGATGGGTTCGGTTTTAATCAATTATTTGATACAATAAGAACAGGGTGATTGACAGCTGAGCCCTGGTCGAGATGGAGTCAGGCTGAGCTACTGACACTTATTGTGTTCATTTTTTCTGGCTACGGTTCAGTTCAGTTCATCCGTAGCATTCACCAAAACAACTAAAGCAGACTTTTAAAATAAAAACAAACAACCCACGCAAAATAAACAGATATGTAAAATGGCTCCATGAAGCTCGTCTGCCATAACAATCCATAACCCCAAAGAATTACTCCAATGTTGGAACTTGCCACTGTGCGGCGTATAGTAGACTAGTTTAAAAGTCATAGGAGCAGTAAGTGGAGTTGAGGGCGGGACTAAAGTGGCACATTTATACACCCCCATAACTTAGATGAGGCAAAGATGTAGAATTACATCGAAGCCATTTTAAGGCCAAAAAGAAACATGAAACAAAAATGAATTTATATATTATAATCAAAGGCCAAAGCAGGAGTTTCAAAAAAATTTTTGATTTCTGTATTGATCAGAAAGCAACAAAGCAGAGGAAGCAGTGTGAGAAATGAGACCAGGTCAGCTGAGAGTTTTGTAACTTCTCTGGGCATTTAAAGGTCATGTTTTCTTTCAAACAGCTTTACGACCTGTAAAATGGCTACGTCAGACGACATCTGCACTAACCGGGGTTAACTGGCTGAGTGAAATCTCAGAAGATTTCCCAGTGCCCCGCAAATCCTTGGCGAAGTTCCTGCAGGGATGTCGGAGGCAGGTGTGACCAGAAGTGCAGCAGTTTGTCGCCTCAGGTGAGGTGCTTTTTTAAACTGAGTGAAATCGACCTGGTAACAGCGAGTGGCTGATGGCTACAGAATGTACATCCGATACCATGCCACATGACTACATAGAAGAGCTTTGTGTGAATTTAACAGTAGCTTTAAACTGGCGGCTGTCAGTGGCACTAATGGGAAGAAAATATTCAAGTCATTCATTATTTTAATAGACCTTACTAAGATGGTTACTTTATAAAAACAAAATAAAATGCATGATTATAATATATATCAGCGCTGTGGTGAAGGGGCTACCTTTCTTTTACAGGGTTGGGATAGGCTCCACCCCCCCCATATCAGCTGACATGTACCACAGCCAGCTTATGTGTGTCTGAAGCAGCAAACACACAACGAGACGGTCGGCCCAATTTTGTGCCTGATTCCTTCCTTCTGACCAAAGTCAGCGAAGGCCCAACTATCTGAAGATTATTTTGGCAGATGTTCCTGCGGTGGGAGGTGCCTTCAGAGGGATTCTGCCGACCCTCCAGCCAATCACAGCCATTAGACAGACTCACCAGACGCCGCAGGAATAATAAACATATTCTTGTCTCTGGCTTTGGATGTATTGAAAGTTGGGCTGCAACAAACAATCATTTTGATAATCAAATAATCTGTCGATGTTTTTTTTTTCCATAATTGATTAATTGGATTAAAAAAAAGACATTACTTTATTCAAACATTTGGCTCAAAAAGCTGAAAAGTTTTTTATTCAGTGCACAAAAGGAGGTACTTTATGTTGCCTGAAGGGACCTGAGCTGTTAAAACAATATATAAGGATGTAAATTACAAACTGTAAGCAAGATTTTTTTCAGTAGAAACACGTCCACACATTAATGTAAGCTGTAACTATGTAAATGGGACCCTGCATGAAGCTATTTCACACTCACACTCATTCTGACTCTTTTTCTTCTGTAACTTTGTGTGAAGTTCACAAACCACAAGCAGTTTGCAACTGCAGATTCAACTGTTTGTGTATAAAAGTCACAACATACATAAATGTTTTGGATGAAAATTGTTAATAAATTTAAATAAATACTGTATATTTGTTGATTTCCATTATATATATATTTAAATCCAGAAATATTTGTACGTGCCTCGGCAGCTGGCTTCCACGTCTGCAATGGTGCCTATTTATACCTTCAGCTTTGCCTTTTATACCTTCTACGTCTTCAATATCTGATTGCCTTTAATGTCTCACATGTTACATGAAAAACTTAACCTGTCGTCTGAGAGGTTCACGGGTCAGCGGCTCCATAGAAGATAAACCACGAAAAAAGAAATAATCAAACTAGGCTGTTGGATATTGGATCGTCATGAAACTAATCATGAATATATTCCTTAACAAAACTAGTTAATACTGCAGAAACCGTCATAAGAACTTTAACTGAAATGCCAACATTGTGGCCGTTCAGTCAATAAATCTAGATTCGAGGCCAATTCCGGTCGGCTGAACAAAGACGAGCGAGCGAGCGAGAGCCTGGAGGTTTCGCTGCAGGAGAACTGCACCTCTGAAACAAGAGGGGCACGACACCACACATATACATAAGATACTGCAAGAAGAATTGCTGGGTAACGGGAATTAGAGATGAAGGCCATAATATCAGATAGATATTGGCAACTATCAAGCAAAGAGGGACACAGAATAAGAAATAACCCCATCTAAAGGGACTTGGAACAGGTGAAATGTGTTAGGACCAGACGGAGGGCCTGTGGCCTGCTGGGGGATACTGGCAGAATGTACTAAAGGAGATTAAAAAACGTGTAGATACAGAACGTCCTGTAAATCCATCTCATTTTAAATTCGGAGTAATACTGCGAGATGTAGTAAATAATAAAATGAGATACTGAAAGGCCTCCTCCTAATTGTTACGAAGAAGATGACAGTCAGCTGGACGAGGCTTCATCCCCCACAGTAACATGATGGGAGGAGAAGCTTAAAAGTGTTTTGTAACTGCAGGATTACAATTGAAACAGATCTGTTTATGACCAGATGGGCTCCTATTATTTTACACTTTCATTAAACCTCTATAGCGATGAAGGATTATAGGACTGTATCCTTTTTTGGGGCTGTGTAGCTGTGCACAGACGTTTGTACAATGTGCACTGGAGGTTTTATTTTGTTAGTGGATGCTTGGCACTACTACATTTCTATATATATGTACTGTATATCTCCTGAAAATGACAGGTATCGCACATATATGGACTTTAAAAGGGAGTCGTGGACTGAATATTGGGACTTTCAACCCTACATTGTTTCATTTAACATATAACTGCAAGGTGTGTTTAATCGTCCTTGAAGAAATTAAAAAGAAGCTCCAAGAAAAAGAACAATTTGCCTCTCATTTAAGACCTTAAAACTGGTCTTGATGCAGTCTGACTGTGAGACAGATACACACTGTATGTAGCTGACATGTCGTGCAGAACCAGGTTTATGGAAGGGATCGTTCTCTATGTTGTCATTTGATGTGAGGCTCTGAAAGGCGCAAATACTGAGGTCCACTTTTCTTGACAGACGCTGCCTGGTAAAAAATGTCTACGAATATGATTCATTGCGGACATGCAGACAAAGTGAGGACGAGGTGACACATGTTTATTTAGTGAGGAGTGCAGACACACACACACACACATGTTCATACCGCAGCACTTTAATGAAGAAATGACGTCCACTATTGACAGACAGGCGCATGAAGCTCTCAGCTGTGATTAGAATTCAGGCGGTTCGGACGGTGACTGTATAGCATTAATATTTTTTGTTCACCCAACACACGGCTGAGGTTGTCTGTCATCCAACAGAGTATTTCAGTGCTGTTATAACACTGTCATAACTGTGTGAGAGAGGAAGTGGGAGAATGATGAACCATGGTGTGGCCATCACCCATGTTTTTGGGAATAAATCATCCATCGCAGGCCTTTCTGTGCTCCTCAGGTCCTCTTTTGGCTTAGTTTAGTTGCACGTCAGAACGGCCAAAGTCAGAGGCATGAATGAAATATTATTTATTTATTTTACCTGCCTAAATTTATATAAATCCAAAAAAAAAAACTACAGAAAGACTTGCAGGATAAAAATTCCACTCCCCCGATTTGCAAAGCGTTACCATCTTCTTTAACTAACTGCTCTGTGTTACCTGTCCTCTGGCGTAAAGAAACCAAAACGTCACACGAGCACTAACATCTTGCACTGGTGGTGTCGAGTTCACGCCAGACATCTGTGTGTGGAGCTCAGGCGTCAATCGGGATGTTTCAGACACATTTTAAAGCATCAAACTGATTCATCATACATCAGTGTGATAAGAGCATGAAATGACGAAAACCACGTGGAATATTTCACTTAAAGTTTACATAAACAATGGAAGAGGCAGCCACCAGGGGGCGCCTTTAGACGCTTTCTCTTCACTTCCAGCAGGGCCTTATCTTGTTCCTTCTTATATACAGCCTACGGCCCAGTCAGAACACAGCTTTCACCACAAACTTCTCCCATAAACCTCTTGCAAAGTTTTACGCGGGTGAAACGACTCCGAGCAAAGAGAGGAAGTGCAAAGTAGAATGGGAGGCACCGCCTTCAGTTCTCAAGCTCGTCTCCTGTGGAAACATCTGTCAGTCTTGGTCCGGGAGGCAGACAAAGTCTCCTCCTTTAGGAGAAGCTGGTAGTTCTGGCCCTTTGTTACGCTGCTACAGGCTTAGGTTGCTGGGGAACATCCCATGATACACCGAGCGCTTCTCTCTGAAGATGGTCTCCACCTGCGCCTCATGAAAAGCATCTTGATGTCGGGATTTGGCAAAATACACACATGTGAAAACAACTTGAGTTAAAGCTTCACAATAAAACAAGAAATGACAAACTTACCTCCGTTTAAATGCACCTTTTAGTAGTTTACATACATCTTACTAATAATACTCACAGATTTAAGTTTTTGAATGCAGTACTTGTACTTGTAGTGGCGTACTTTTACACTATGATAGCAAGTCGCACTGGATATATCTGCATATTTGATTGATTATATTGATTACACGCCGAGCCGCAGCGATGAGCTGCAGACTGTGTTGTAGTTCAGCTCAATAAGGTCAATCAGCCTTATTGAGCTGGAGAGCAGTGAGGGCGTGCGAGACAGACAGACAGAGAGAGAGAGAAACGTTCCTCACACTTTAATTGAGTTCAAAAGTTGACTCTCTCACTGTGTATGTCCCCTTGAATCATGGGGACAGTGTGTGTGTGTGTGTGTGTAAAATGCTGACGTCCTGCTGCGCACTGGGCTCTTATTTTGAAGGCTGCCATGTGTTCCTTCAGGTACACGCTGAACATCCTGGAGGACCTCGGCGACGGCCAGAAAGTGACCGACGACACCATCGTGAGCTGGGTCAACAACATGCTCACCGAGGCTGGCAAGGCCACCATCTCCAGCTTCAAGGTGACTCCGCCCACCTTGACTCCTCCCTCTGCTCTAGAGGCTTCAGGTGTGTGTGTGTGTGTGTGTGTATGCGTGTGTGTGTGTGTGCGCGTGCGCGTGCGTGTGCGTGTGCGTGTGTGTGTGTATGCATGTGTGTGTATGCGTGTGTGTGTGTGTGTGTGCATGTGTATGCGTGTGTGTGTGTCCGTGCATGTGTATGCGTGTGTGTGTGTCCGTGCATGTGTATGCGTGTGTGTGTGTCCGTGCATGTGTATGCGTGTGTGTGTGTCCGTGCATGTGTATGCGTGTGTGTGTGTCCGTGCATGTGTATGCGTGTGTGTGTGTCCGTGCATGTGTATGCGTGTGTGTGTGTCCGTGCATGTGTATGCGTGTGTGTGTGTCCGTGCATGTGTATGCGTGTGTGTGTGTCCGTGCATGTGTATGCGTGTGTGTGTGTCCGTGCATGTGTATGCGTGTGTGTGTGTCCGTGCATGTGTATGCGTGTGTGTGTGTCCGTGCATGTGTATGCGTGTGTGTGTGTCCGTGCATGTGTATGCGTGTGTGTGTGTCCGTGCATGTGTATGCGTGTGTGTGTGTCCGTGCATGTGTATGCGTGTGTGTGTGTCCGTGCATGTGTATGCGTGTGTGTGTGTCCGTGCATGTGTATGCGTGTGTGTGTGTCCGTGCATGTGTATGCGTGTGTGTGTGTCCGTGCATGTGTATGCGTGTGTGTGTGTCCGTGCATGTGTATGCGTGTGTGTGTGTCCGTGCATGTGTATGCGTGTGTGTGTGTCCGTGCATGTGTATGCGTGTGTGTGTGTCCGTGCATGTGTATGCGTGTGTGTGTGTCCGTGCATGTGTATGCGTGTGTGTGTGTCCGTGCATGTGTATGCGTGTGTGTGTGTCCGTGCATGTGTATGCGTGTGTGTGTGTCCGTGCATGTGTATGCGTGTGTGTGTGTCCGTGCATGTGTATGCGTGTGTGTGTGTCCGTGCATGTGTATGCGTGTGTGTGTGTCCGTGCATGTGTATGCGTGTGTGTGTGTCCGTGCATGTGTATGCGTGTGTGTGTGTCCGTGCATGTGTATGCGTGTGTGTGTGTCCGTGCATGTGTATGCGTGTGTGTGTGTCCGTGCATGTGTATGCGTGTGTGTGTGTCCGTGCATGTGTATGCGTGTGTGTGTGTCCGTGCATGTGTATGCGTGTGTGTGTGTGTATGCGTGTGCGTGAATGTGTGTGGTATACGTGTGTGTGTGTGCGTGTGTGTGTGTGTGCGTGGGTGTGCGTGTGTGTGTGTGTGCGTGTGTGTGCGTGTGCGTGTGTATGCGTATGCGTGTGCGTGTTTGTGCGTGTGTGTGCGTGCGTGTGTCTGTGTGCGTGTGTGTGTGTGCGTGTGTGTGTGTGTGCGTGGGTGTGCGTGTGTGTGTTTGTGCGTGTGTGTGCGTGTGCGTGTGCGTGCGTGTGTGTGCGTGCGTGTGTCTGTGTGCGTGTGTGTGTGTGCGTGTGTGCGTGTGTGTGTATGCGTGTGCGTGTGTAGTGTGTGTGCGTGTGTGTGTGTGTGTGTGTGTGTGCGTGTGTGTGTGTGTATGTGTGTATGCGTGTGCGTGTGTGTGTGTATGCGTGTGCGTGTGCGTCTGTATGCGTGTGTATGCGTGTGTGTGTGTGTGTATGCGTGTGTGTGTATGGGTGTGCGTGTGTGTGCGTGTGTGTGTATGGGTGTGCGTGTGTGTGTGTATGTGTGTGTGTGTGCGCTGCAGTGGCAGCAGAAGAATTTGAGCCAGATCATCTCTCTCTCTCACCATCAGCTGTGATTACTTTGGTAAAACTGCACTGTGTCGCAGAGAACCAATTTTCCTAATGCACAGCCCTCACACACACACACACTCACACACACACACTCACACACACAGCATGGTTATTGATGAGGCAAATGGGGAAGGGGGGCAACGAGGGGGCACACACTCTGCTGGGAAATGGAGAGAGAGGGAGAAAGAGAGAAGGACGAGCTGGACAGAGACAAAGAAGAGGGGGGGGACAGGAAGACACGGGACGGGAACAGAAGCAGGTAATGAAGAGGAGGACAGAGAGGGGGACGATGAAGCGCCACAGATTGTCTTTTGTCCAGTGGACGATGGAGTAGCTGAGACTGGTGGAGGAGACGAGACAAAGAAGGAGACCAGAAAAGGAGTAAAATGTTCCATCTGGGTGGTTTGAGTTGGCCCACAGCTGAGAGAAAATGTTAAAAGAGAGGAAGACTGAGAAGGAGGCGGGACAGCGCTGAGCCGCCATCATGAGAGCGTCCAAAGATAGAAAGAGAAGTCAGACATCTCTCTCCTCTGGTGCTTGGATGAACTGAACACAGGTGTGAAACATCAACAGGACAAATGAAGACTCTCTGTGTCTTCGGGTTCGGATAGGGCACCGTGCACCAGAGGAGCATCTACCACAGGCGACTCTTTGAAGGAGGAGTCGGTGTCTGGTACAGGAACCCAGTGAAGCTGTGTGTGCACCCGGAGCCAGCGGAGGCTTCCACCGGGCCGCTGAAGACTGCAACATCCGGGAACCTTTCTCAGTCTGTGAGTCCGTCTTGGACATGAACTTGTCTCCTGAGCTGGTCTTTGCTCCTTTTTAAGACCTTAACTCACCAGGAACAGGAGCCCATCAGTTCCCCCTCCCTTAGAGTCGGGACGTGTGTGAGGCCCCACGTCCTGGAGAATCATCAAGACAAACATCTATCACAAACAGATACATTTACCAATGATGAAGTGACTTCTCAAGTCTGCAAAAACAAACCTTCGTGTTGTTGTTGTGGGTAATTTGCACTGAGCATCCAACAAGCATTACCATAGCGACCGGAGCAGGATCGCTGCAGCATGGGACTCAGCTGCTTCAAGTCCTGGAAACGTGACAGTACAGGGCACAAAGGTGACGCACAGTTCAGTGCCGACTCAGGTTCTTAAGCTTATATCCAGAGTAACATTGCATGTGCATCCGTCATGTGTATGCGTTTCACGTGACTTTGAGCAGGATGAAAGCGAGTGTGTAAACAAGTCCATACAACATGCAAAGGGAGAGAGAGAGAGTGCGTGTGTGTGTGTGTGTGTGTGTGCTGATAGAAGTTGAGGTACAATTTTATCCACTTTTTAAGTCACATTTGAGCAGGATTAGTATTTGAGGGAGGACAGTTGTTTACCAGGTTGATTTACAAGGCAAACATACAAGCAAACCAATGTTTACCTGAGCTAGTAAACAAACGATCCTCCAACCTCAGTGTGGTTTTTAACCAATCGTTGATGGTGAAGTACGACAATTCATGTCACGCCTGTTAAGATTACTGTATTATTTCTCGAGCAGTGGCTAAAAATTTGGTTATTATGTCGCACTGACTTTGACTTTTGGTTTCTGACCATAGAAGCTTATTCACTTCACTACATTACATTTATTGACATTCAGGCGGAGCTTTAGAATCCCTGGGTGCCTGTTTGTAAGTTTCTCATGTTTATAGCGGCAGTGAGTGTGTGTGACAGGTTTATGTGCGTGCAGGTAACAGAGATGTGCTGGCCAGCCCAGGTTCCTACTTCTTCCTCTCCAACAGTGCTGGTCAGGGTGACGAGTGGCTGAAGAGCCTCAACAAGGGAGTCTGGATCCCTTTCACAGGTACACACACACACACACATACACACATTTCACTCAGATCACAAGAGCTAATGTTGCCTGGTTTGGTTGTTTTAGCAAACTTTTAATGTCACCCATTTGTATTTCTCAGAGTCTTACTAAGAAACACCAGTAACACCTCACAATTAGGAAACATTAATTAACATTTGTTAATTGATGTATTCAATACATTAAAATGGTTAATCTGGGATAATAAATGCTTTATTAGGTTGAGGATTATGTGGCCATCTGTGTCCAAATGCACAGTAAGTACTAGTGAATAAGTATCCCAGTTAACATTGACTGTTAATTACTACATTACCCTCATTGTAAAATGTTACTAAAACAACAAGAAAGGACAGGAAATATGTGCACAAAATTGAAAAACAACTCAATTTTCACAACAAAATGGTGTGTCCAGACAAAAGTTATCACTCCACAAAGCTCTTTTCCAATGATCTTCACTCGTCTGAGAGAGCGTTTGAGTTTTCTTGTCTTTTCACTCCTTTTTTGGCCTCGATCTCTCCTGATTCTTCTGATTTCTTCATAACAGCTTGATTTTATGAGTCTGATTTTGGGAGCGATATGTTTGAATGTTGGTTTTCAGAATGACCAGTCTCTTTGATTCTGGCCCATGAGGTGGATCTGCTCACCCAGGTCTTCCCCCTCGCTTGCAGGCGTCTTCGGTCAGAGTCTGGAGGAGACGATGGTGTATGAGCGGCGTTATGGGATGCGTTTGGTTCCTCTGGTCGTGGAGCAGTGTGTGACCTTCATCCGGGAGCGTGGCATGCATGAAGTGGGCTTGTTCCGCCTGCCCGGACGAGCCAGTCTGGTCAAAGAGCTGCAAGAAGCCTTTCACGCGGGCGAGAGACCGTCCTTCGACAGGTATGACGCGTTTTGTCTGTTAATCACTTGCTCATAGGGTGTTTTGATGCTAAATTTCCCTTAATCTGCTGTTCTTTTGACCTGCAGCAACACAGACGTCCACACGGTGGCGTCGCTGCTGAAGCTCTACCTCAGACAGCTGCCGGAGCCGCTGGTTCCTTACAGCCGCTACAAGGAATTCCTCCGCTGTGGTCAAAAGCTGTCGAGCGACCGCACACTGGTAACAACGGTGCAGTCAGGACGGTTACAGGACAAATACAGTCAATCCCAGCTTAAGCCCTGTTCCCTGAATTTCCACTGAACAAAAGAGTCATTAAAGAGTCAACAACTTATAAACAAAGACAAATATTTTGACATGCACCTCCTGCACGGCACTAACCTGGGCTTAGCTCTGGCGCAGGACCTTTGGTTTTCCTTCTGCCCCGAATAACATCTCATTCCTCCTCTGTTCTTCTTCTGTCAGGGTTTGGGGGAGTTGAGGAATCTTCTTTGTGAGCTGCCAGTTGCAAACTTCAATCTTCTCAACTTTATCTGCCAGTAAGACCTTTTTTATTTACACTGACAGTCAAGGTTTCTATTTGTTATTATATTATCTGCTCGGTGATGAGTAGAGCAGGTAGGAACCCCGGCTGGTGTCTCCATCTCAGGACCACCTTGATGCAAATTCGTCAAATTCGGTTCAAAAATTTAGTTTGAAGGATGAACTGCTTTGATTTTGGTGATCAGAGGTCAAAGGTCAAACTCACAGTGACCCATTAAAGGAAATTTTTAGACATGGCTGAAGAATTCTCACACAGCGAAATCAGTATTTGTGATCTCTGGTTTTGTTGATATTAGGCTTCGGGTGCACCATGTGACCAAGCTCTCTATCATACAAAACATAAATTAAATGAGTCTGGATGAAAACCGAGACATGATCGCTACGTGGAAGAATACGACCACAAGGCGATGAATCTTTACCAAGGGAGCGATAGTTACCCACCAGCCTTCAGACTCATCATAAGTCAGAAATGTGATTATGAAAAGCTGTTATTCGTTGTTCTGTGTGCGCGCAGCTTTCTAAATGAGGTGCAGAGTCGCTCCAGCAGGAACAAGATGAGCGTTCAGAACTTAGCCACAGTGTTCGGGCCGAACGTCCTTCGAGCCAAAGCTGACAACCCGCAAAGCATCATGGGAGGTAGACTGAACTCAGTGCTGCGTGAATGTTGAATTTCTGTTTTGCTGCTGTAAAATCTGCAATATGTTACAAAACACAGGAAGTGTATTTAATTTTGCAAAAACATGAAGCTTCCCTGAAATCTTTTATATTCTTATTTTCGATGACCACTGCAAACTGCTGAAAACCCAAACTAACTATGGTCTCTCCAAACTAAGCTGCTGCACTCAAACACCTTCAGAATTTACACTTAGAACGCCTGTCTGTTTTAATGTCTAGCTTGTAACCGTTTAAATCACAGGTAAAGTTTTCCTACGTCACCAATCACTGATTACTGGAAAAAAAACAAAAAAAACCCAAACTTCTTTATTGTATGATTTTGGTGAAACCGGATGTTATTTTATGGAGGAAATATCTCCTGGTTTTCTTTGCTCCAGCTGCTCTGCTCTGCCTGAACTCGTGCTGATTTGCACGTTCCTGATGAACAGACGCTGTAGTTGTTGCTACAGCTGTTGATTCAGTTAGCCAGAGGTCCCATTAGCTAAGAACCTCGCTGTACGCATGTAGCTGCATGACGGGGACGTAACGCACACTCAGTGCTGACAAGACAGTTTCTCAGGTGTGTGTGAAGAACCCGAGAGAACCAAAAGGCTGAACAAGATCTGAAGCTCTCTGTCCGTGTCCAAGGTGCAGCCCTGGTCCAGGCTCTGATGTTGGAGATGATCAGAGAACATGAGTCCCTCTTCGCCAAAGTGCCCCCATGCGTCTCCGCCCGCCTACCTGGAGGTTCACAGGCATCAACAGGTGCTCTGAGGCATCCTCATCTTCAGCCGCCACCATGCGTCCGCCAACTGTCGCTGCCCCTCATGGCGGAGCCAGGAGAGCACTCCATGGACACACACAACTCCAGGTACGACAGCGACTCATGTTCTATCTGGGTGCTTCCTGGTACCTCGCAGGAACACACAGAACCAAAACCACATGACCTATGTTTCCTCAAAGAAAATTACCATTTTGTCATGTGACCCTTGTTTCTTATCCACACACACAAGATCTGTGCTAATTTTATCAAGTTTAGGAGCAAAGTTAGGTTCAGGAACCGAATGCAAATGTGTGTGTGACCCTCCGCTCAGCCCCAAGCAGTCTCCTGCTCTGGAAGCTACGTCACTCTGCATTTATGTCCGTTTAACTTGTTTTGACAGCGTCGCCCTCATGTACACCTGGATGAGTCCCGAGGGGCCCTGACAAAATGTCAGAGTCTGAGTCTGACACGGTTCTCAGATCGGTGGCGATAGTCCACCATTCCAAAGGGCAGGGGCAAAACTTTGTACAGGAATCTGTCTCCATACACTTTAAACCATTTTTCACATAACGCCACAGCGTTGCTCTCATGGATGAATTATTTCTGATGCTAAAACTAATTACCATAAAACCTGTCCTCCTTTCCATTGCTTTGTATAGCTGGATGTACCCAGCTGCTGCCAAATCAGACGTGTCCTCAGGCCAGAAGAGACCCCTCGGCCATCGCTACACTTCCTCCCACCCAGAGACCTGCTTCTTCCCCCGGCCCTCCTCCAATCAGCCCCATCAGCACCACACTGGCCAAGCCAACACAGACTACCAGCGACACCCCGCTGGCCAAAGATCGTCTCCTGCAAATTGTCAAGCCTCCACAAGCAGCCTCCAGCTACAAGACCCACTGCCGGACAGGTCCAAGCCCAGACCGACAATCATGGGTTGGGAGAAGGCCTGGCCAAGTCTGGGAGAGGGAGGGTCTTGTTTCTGGAGCTCTGCGGCTGCAGTGACAGAAACAGCCAGCGGGGGCAGCAGCGAGGCTCAGGAAGACAGCACCCTGTCTGCCTACGACAACCTGCGCAGCGAGTCTCCGAGTCAGAGGAAGGAGGCTGTGACAGGCACACTTCCTGGAGCCACTGATCCGGGAGGCCATGCACAGGAAGCGGAGCGAGAGGAGGCGGGCCATCAACGGGACTCCTCCTCTTCATGGTCCTCCTGTGAGGTTCTACCACTGGACGAGAGCGATGACACTGTGAGTGTGGTCAATCTTGGTATGTCGCCAAAGAGAAGTAAACAATTACATCCCAGTCAAGAAGCAAATGAGGAAAGCTCTCAGGGTGACGAACACAAAGACAAAAGCAATGAAGATGAAGATGAGGTTGATGATGGAATTGTCCCCGCCCCCAACCCCCCAGCGTCCTGCTCTGAGTTTAGCATCAGCCCTGTGAGTACAGGCAGCTCAGAGGTGTTCCTCCCCTCTGCCTCTCCGGACCTGCAGGGGCCCGAGGCTCACTGTCTCCTGGCAGAGCTGCAGCAGCAGATGGCCCAGCAGGAGGCTGAGTACCAGGCCAGGATCCAGAGGTGAGACACCAGCGCAAACGCCACACAAACACACCGTTCAGCCACGTCCAGCATGGTGGGGTTCCGCAGGGCGGGGGTGCGGTCTTTGTCATTCGATTGTACCGCGACACCTGGGTCACGGTTCCATTTGTGGTTCTGATGTATTGGGATTCGATATTTCTGATTGTCTTTTCCTTCTTAAAGAAAAACAAAAACTTACATGAACTGATTTTTTTTTCCCATCCCAGGTCTTTAGAATTAGAATTGTTGCTTTTATCTTTGGACCTGTAGAACAAATGAAGGGATTTGACTTGTTTAGTCATTGGTATTGCTGCTTTCAAGCTAAATCTTTTTTATCTAAAAAAGAGTCATCCTGTATTATTAGAAAAGTGTGTGGACACGCCTCCTTATTTCCAAATTTAGCACATCTACAACATTCAGTATTATTTTAAACAACAGCCAGTTACTTCTAGTTAAAGTCTACCATCTACTAGGCTATTAACTAACCTACCAAAATAATTTCTAGGTTGGCTGACCATCATATTTTACCCAACTTGTAACCTAAAAAGCCTTTGGAAATGTATAAATGCAATTTTGGCTTTGATAACTGTTGACGTTTTCTACTCAAAACAGAAGGTAAGTCATCACAGGGGTGATCTCGGAGTGTTTAGTAGGAAGCAACTGGATTTCTTATGTAGTTTGAAGACGTCCTCAGAACTGAAGAAGCCTTTCGGATGAGAGGCGAAACGTCTTCAAACAAGATAAGAAGTCCAGTTGCTTCCTACTAAACACTCCGAGATCAAGATGACCTGGATGACTGAGAACCTTCATGGACGTCACAGGGGTGTATTTGCCTAAACCATATAGCAGGAATTCTAGCGTCACAGCAGCGCCACAGAGGACAAAATCAGGGATGAAGGGAATTATGTAAAATACAAACCCCATAAAAAAGCTGAACTTTTCAAAAATGACAAAGAGTAGAGAAAAGAAATGAGTCCGGCTGAATGGTGTGACGGTGAAGTGTAATATTGATTAAAAAAGAGCAGATTCACAGAAGACCTGAACTCATCCTGTGTGCAGATGAGTTCAGGCTGTCAGAGGAATCTGTGTGGATGTGTTCTTAACGAACTGCCCGTTGCTGATCCACAAACAGAACGTCTCTGTTCTCTGCCAACTCGAATCAAACAACAATAATCGCTCTTCACTCCTCACTGAGTTTAAATGGATCAGCACCCACCTGAGCCAAGTCAAAGCAAACCTCTTTTAGTTTTACGTTACTGCTTCCAGCTTCCACAGTTTGCTGCTGCTGGGCGGCTGTGAAATAAACGGCCTGGAGGAGTCAGAGGAGATGACGCCGCTCTGATCGAAGCCATCCTGTAGTTTTTAAACAATCGTGCTGACAGCCGAGAGGCCGTGAGCGTGTGAGCCCGTCTCTGACCTGCCGTTTGGGTGTTTCTGCTGCAGGTTGGAGCGCTGTAATGACCTCCTTAAACATCAAGTGGCGGCTCTGCGGTGCAGCCTGGAGCAGCAGAGGCGCAGCCAGAGCATAGCCGAGGTCCAGATACGCAACATGGAGCGAGACAAAGCCCACGCCGAGCGCCGGAACAGTGCCCTGCAGAGAGAGATGGAGCTGTTCTTCCAGATGTACGGGGAGCTCGGACAAGGAGGTGGAGGAGGGAGTCTATGAAGACGGACAGAAAGAGAAGGTCCATGGAGTGTTTGGACGGGTCAGAGGAGGATAAGATGAGTCAGATCGTGGTTTATGGACCGTGTCAGGAATGTAGACATTTGAGGAGCAGTTCTGGATGCCGGTGGGCTTCTTCACCTGAGCAGTTCATGTACGGACGTCTGCTGCTGTTGGACTGGTTCACCGACCGCAGTTAAGGGGCTAATCGACATAAAGGTCGGTGTCATCGGCGTAACGTCGGACCTGCTGTGACTGACACAAGTGTTGGGACAAGAGTGAGGAAAAATTGTTTATAAACTCAATAAACTCAAAGCATTATGAGAACAAAGTCACACTTTTATGAGAAAAAAGTGTCAGTTTTAGTGGGTTCCTTTCGAGGACAGAACTGCACGGACTTGGAGGAAACCGCCTCTTTTTGGAGGCTGTCCGAGGTCCTGCCTGTTTTGTTTATTTCAGTATAAAATCACGTAAAGTTACTTCATTCTTGCAAGATTTAAACTTTTTTCTCATAATATTACAACTTCTTGTCTGGTAAATTCTTGACTTTTTCATGCATTATCAAGCTAAAAATAATAGGAAAAAATCGTCCATGACCCGCTTGCAGGTTTGCAAAATCATTCCAGTCTGAGTGCGGAATTCCAGAATTCCAACCAAGGGAGCCTTCGACTGCCCCTGAACAAGTTCTGGATGGTTTTGCTGAGTTTTGTCTGTGACATTGTTATCGGGCACCACTAAACAGCGTCGGGTGTTTTTTAAAAGTCATTGTATGGTCCGATCAAGACATAGAATAAAATCACAAAATGTCGAAGGAAATACGATCTCATAATCTAAACCGAAGAAATGTGTCCTCTTATTTTGGAGGGGATCAGGCAGTGCAGCCAAGGATTTAAGCTCTGACCCAAACAAGCTGCTGCTGCTAATTTTTCACCCCCTTTAGCATCAAAAAACCAAGTAAGGAGAAAGCGAACTCGAACATGAGCAGCATGATACGAACTGCCTAACATGACAGGGAGGTTCCGATTGACCCATGTCCCATCTGCTAACACAGAGGGGGAGGGGCTTATGATGTATCATCTGGACATTTTGTTTTTTTTGAGGGAGCCCATCACTAAGGAGGAGCCCAGGAGTGTGAGAGCCACACTGAGAGCAAGTGAAAATTCAGAGACTTTAAGAACAAACACGTAACTTTACAAAAATATACTCCAGATATTACGAAATAAAGTTTTACTTTACGAGAATGGAGTCAATAATTTACAAGAAAAAAAAGCTCTAATGTCAGTGTGTTCCTCCAGAAGAGAGACAACATCGCCATCATGAGGCTGCTGGAGAACTTTGTGTAGTTGGACTTCAGTTCAGGTTTCACAAACAGGGAAATTCTTCATCAGCACCTCATCATCATCAGGGTCAGGAGCAAATCTTTTTGAGAATGTCCATTGATTATTTCTGCTCGTACAGTTATGACTATATTCTTGAAAAATTGTCTTTTTTCTCATAAAATGAAAACATTTTTCCTTGTAAATTTATGACTTTAGTCACGAAAAAAAGATTGTCCCTAAAACTCTATTTGCACCCGTTAGTGCTGCATTTTGCATAAAAACTCAGTTGTTGAGATAATTTTTTCATCACCCTCAGATTTATTTGTATGTGAAACTCTGCTGTTTAAGGTGTTTGATCCATTCTGACTAGTCTCATTTCAAAATACACAACTGAAGACGAGCAGGAGCAGCGTGTTTTGCAGACGCTCTATCTGCAGGTCAAAGCTGCAGCGTCACAATTAACTTCTGCTCATTCTTCCTTAATCTGAAACAATAACAACATTTCATATGCATTGTTGTGTTCCACAAATGTAAAATCTCCATGACAACCTCGTACTGAAGGCACTCAGGCTACTTTGGGAACCAAAGAAAGAACATTTCATTTATAAAAATACATTCAGTACAACATGAAGACATTTCCTTTGGTTCATCTTGTAAAACTTACTCAGAAATGTCTGATGTTCTGTTAGCAAACTGATTCATTTTAGTTTTTTCAATCATCTCATACTCATGACCATTTTATTAAAAAATGATACGACAGGTTCATAATTCAACAGCAAAGACTATGGAAATATTTTCTGCATTTGAACTGTCCTGTAAGACGTCATGAGGCTATTTTATTGTTCTGCAGTTCTGTTCTGAATGTGGTCTACTGTGAGCTCAACTGCTCTTATTGATGAATCTGTCAGTGTGTTTGTAATCCATCAGCACCTGATGTGTTTTTATTACTCACAAATTATTTTTCAAATCATTTTTTAAATGTTTGTTATAATTCATCTATTTTCTTACTTGATTTTTTAAAACTAGTAATTAGTTTGACTGTTTTTCTTTGCTGATTTTGTCACATTTTATGCTGTAATTTTACTCTGATTACACGGCTCACCGATGGAGGGAAATGGGACCATTTGTCCATCACATGAAGACTGAATGAAGTGACTTATTAAGAAGCATCATCAGTTCTTACGTTTTATCTAACAGATGAAAGCGGCAGAAAATGGATGAATGGATGGATGGATGGATGATAAACCCGTTAGGAGAATAGAATTGCAACACTGTTGCTGTTTGTCTCCACCTAGTGGCTGACTCAGATTCTTCACCCTCACCCGATGACTTTATTCTTTTAAACACCTTTAATTGCAAACATTGTCCTTATGAACAACCTGTTTCTTTTGTGTTTTGGTTTTTTTTGTTGTTGTTTTTTAACAGTTTTACAAACCATTATTATTATTTCAAACATCTAATACAGACAAAAACACTGTGATTAGGTCAACCAGCTTCAGGTGTGTGAGCCTGTCACACAGCTGAACTGTGCTCTCATTATGAGGAACTAAGGAGGGAGCAGGTCTCTATTGCCTGCTGCACGAGACCTCTCTGCTCCATTCGCACATTTAACCCACTTTTTGTTATTTTATTGTCTCGTCAGAGATCAAGGCTGAGTTCTCTCCAGAGCTCAAGTAGCAAATATGTTTGCTTAAGTTCCTCCTGTCAGTTTTATGTCTTTTTGTGACAGTAGGATCACCCTACGCATGTTTTTTTTTTATTCTCTGTAGAGTTTTTTGCATTTTTTGTTTTTTTTTTAGCAGTGCTGGTTAGAGTGTGAGTGTTTGTGCAGCCATGAAGGAGGAGATCGCTGCTGCTGTGTTCTTCGTGGCCCGGCTGGTGAAGAGATACGGCTGTCTGGACAACGAAGGCCGGGAGCACTTCGCTGCTGCGCTCACCTCTGTTTTGTTTGACAGCTACAAGAACCACTGGCACCCGAGCGCGCCTACGAAGGGACAGGCGTACAGGTCGGTCACCTTGACTTTAAAGGTCCAGAAATACTGACACCTAGTG
>KV751385.1:1201497-1214894 GCA_001698575.1 Mola mola | reverse complement strand
GGGGGGGGGCAGGTGTGTGTGTGTGTGTGTGTGTGTGTGTGTGTGTGTGTGTGTGTGTGTGTGTGTGTGTGTGTGTGTGTGTGTGTGTGTGTGTGTGTGTGTGTGCGCGCGCGCACTCATTAAATTAGCATTGGTGTTATTGTACTTTATAACGTAAAAACAGGTTAAATGGATTACATGGAAACAAGTTTGAACGAGAGGAGTTAGATGCATGAACAAATTCCACAGAAAATAGTAGCTCATCTGAAACAATACAAAAAAATAAACAAAGGAAATGCAGAACTACATAAAAATCAAAATATGAGCAGTTAAATGTTCTCAGACTGATTGTGGCAAGGTTTAAAGTAAATAATTAATTAAAATTGAATTATCCCCTAATGGCCTTAAATAAAACCCACAGTAACAACTGGGTGTGATCCAGTTCCAGCAGTTGATGGCATATTATCACCCAGAGTGACAGATGCAGTTTGTGGGCAGATTAAACCTCCAGAATGTTTAAAAACACTGACTGTTTACATGGATGTGCTGAGATAATCACGTTGCTGGTGATTTTTTTTTTTTTTTTTTTTTTTTTCTTCATTGACACAAAGGGGGGTTGGTACACAGATCAAGCTTTCTTCCTAGAGACATGGACTAAAGCTGGTCACATGTTATGGATTTAATAAACACCAACTCTAAAGTAAATTAAAGTTGTTTTTTTTCATAGTTGAACACACCACTTTTAAAGTTTTGTTTCTGTCGCCCCTCCCCACCTCCTCGGTGGTGGTGACAGCTGAGCACGTTTCCCAGGTTCCATCTCTGTGAGGAACCAGCAGAAGTTTCTAAAACTTCAGTCTGTAACATTCTTCTGGGATGTTTCACTGTCGGACCAAACATTAACTAGTCCTCACAAACAGCCATTTCCCATTAAATAAACAGTATATGAAGTTGGTTCCTGTGTCCTGTTTGTGTTGGTGAGACAGTTCAGGTGTCACAGTGGCAGAGAAACACGAAAATGGCCACATTTTTGATTTGCAGCCTTAAAAAGCTTCTGTATGTATTAATTCCCCTGTAATATTACAAATACTAGCGGCTCATGGTGGAGAGACACAGGCGGACAGAGAACAACAATCTCAGCTTTCATGGTTACAACACTTGGGAAGCATTTTTCAGTAAACAATTGCAGGGAAAAAATGTTAGCTTTTTCTGAAGGAGAGAATACGAAATTCATTCAAGAACATAAACAAGACTTGTTTCCTGAAAAAGCAGCCTGTGATTGTTCTTCCTGAGAAGCTGCACAGGACTGAAATTCAGATTTTTACGTCACATTGGATTTGTTCTCTTGTGGCCTCCACGTTGTCAGAGTGCTGCGTTGTGGATGTGTGACTCTAAAACGGGTAAATATTTTCCAGTGGTCTTAAAGTGACTAATTACTGTATATTTTAAACTAGTTAAAGGTCACGTCCACTGCAGCAGAAACTAGTTTTGAAGTCTCCCCCCCCAGGAAGTAGTCTGAAGAGTATTCCTTATCTGCCCCCCACCAAGTGGGATGTGCGTCCTTGCCTCCAGGTGGCAGTAGCTGCTGTAAAGGGGAGCTCATACGCTTGAATCTGAGCTGTGCTGTGTGTTCCAGGTGTCTGCGTATGAACCGGGTGCGGCTGCAGGACCCGGTGCTGCAGCAGGCCTGCGAGCAGAGCGCGGTGCGCTACGAGGACCTGGGTCTTCCCCAGGAGCTGACGGTGTGGGTCGACCCCGGAGAGGTGTCCTGCAGGTGAGCTGTGAAACCGGACGGGCTTCACCTGTAAACTGGTTATGGGGGCCGAAAAAAATCCCAAATCCTCCTTTCATCCTAATTTGCAAGGTATTTGTGCTGTCTGCTCGACATAATGGCCACTTTTTACATCTGAAAAACTCAATTTATAATCCAGATAATCCTGACTGTGCTGTGAGTGGTTTCATGGGGGGAACTATTTTCTTTCTGTATCACTACGCAGACGGAAATGTGCATCCGAGTAGTGATATGAGGTTAACAAACTAAGCTGAATCGACCATTAATCTCTGAATTCTGCCCTTTGTACAGCCCAAAGTCACAATTTATACATCATCTCGCTGGGCTTTGACAAACTGTACAGATGTGACCCCCTCTGCCCTCAGACCCTCCAACCAGCGAAGGAAAAGTAGATCCACACTTCCGTCTTGACGTGGACACCAAAACAAACTTTCCTCCAATTTCCTGGCAAAGCCAAGATTGGAGGGAATTCTGTCTGAATGGATACAGATTCTTTCGTCATCGTGTCCGGCCAGTAAATAAACCCTTTGGATTGTGTATGAATTAGTTTCCTGTGTTCTTCCTCCAGGTACGGCGAACACAGCGCTCCATTTTGTGTCTCGGTGGTGGACGACTGTCGGCGGGGCGACGGGGAGTTTTCTCGACGCATCCACGATGCGGTGGAGCGGGCCAACCTGGACGTCCCGTCGGGGAGCTCTTCGGAGGAGGAGGAGGAGGATGAGGAAGGCAGCACGAGTACCAGCAGCCTGTCGGCTCTCTGCCCGATCCCGATCCCGCCCACCAACCTGGAGCCCAAAACCATCCCAACCGTCAGCAACCCCAACAGCGTCTACCGGGTAGGTTGAACAGTGTTTTAGAGGACAATACAGGTATTTTTCAATCCAAGAGCGCCAAAATATGCAGTATTATGCAGGTCGAAACCTTGAAGTGACACAGTGCTGCTTCACTGCGGTTATCCATTCCTGTTAGCTCACAGTTCAGGCACATTTGAGCGAAGTTACTGGCGATGCATTGTATGTTTCCAGCAACAGAACTCCATACCGGAGTAAAGAATAACACAGACTGTCCTGATAATTCATCAATTATAATAAAAGGATGTACTTTGTCGAAAAAGGGCTTAGGTTAAAAAAAAACCAACCAAAATTCTCCTTTACCTTCAGCTACCATAGTTCCAATGCACAGATACTGTTGGAGGAATTGTAAAAGTATTGCAAGATGTCAGTATTGTCGCGCCCCAGGATGGAGATGCTCATCGTTGGCGTCCTTATGTTGATTTGCAGTTCAGCGAGTTTTCTCCCGGCGCCCCTCACACCTGGCTGAGGGAGAAAAGGAAGGAGGCCTTCCCGCCTCACGCTCCTCCAGCTGGAGGTCCAGGATCACAGTTCTTGGGCCAGAAAGGCTTCAAGTCCTACCGACCCACGTTCACCTTCACTGGGCCTCGTGTGGACAAATACCACTGGGTCAGTAAATCCCGATGCTAGAGTGAGCCCAGCCTTCGCCCAGGACCACGACTCCATTTTGTAAGAGAGGAGAAAAAAACAATCGGGACGAGTTAATTTTTGTGTGTGATTTAAAGTAATGCTGTTTAAGCATGTTTTTAATCTTTGAAATATTGAAGTATTTTATGTCACACCTCCCTTCTAAATGTCTTTTAAACTAAAATTAAGAGTGAATAAAGTAACATTGAAGAGTCGCTGAAAAGAAATAAATGTGTGTTCTGTTGGTCACAAACTATTTCCTGCTTCATATCATGTTTCGATTCACGTTTTTAGTACAACAGGATGCTATGAAACAAATACCTTTTACCGTTGTCGCAGGAAACTTAATTCTGCAACACAGGGCAGTAGGGACAAAGCAAACACTAAATGTTATCACGTAGCGATCTCACTGTTTGGCAGTACCGCTGCCTCCGAGGCCCAGTTCGTTGACTGCCAGAACTCGGACGCACCTAAAACCGGCGACGGTGCTGCAGAATCGGCTCAGGATAAGAAGCAGGATCCAGGTCGCTGGTTGGGACAACAGCAGGCATCTGTGGTGTGTAGCCGCGGCATGTCAACTCCACTAGGGGCCAGAATAAGTAACGGCCCCGTTTCCACCGGACAGTTGGTACGGAACGCTTATGGGGCGGTAAGGTCATCACAGGTGCGTTTCCACTGGCAACTGTTCCATTACCTGGTGGGCGGGGCAACCTGACCACGCCGTCTACGTAAGTGTGACCAATCGGCGGACTGCAGTGGGTCTAGCCCCAACCCCTTTATGGTACAGTTTAGCGCTGGTTGGCACCTCAAGCGAAGGGTGAAAAACTTGGTACGGTTTAGGGACCGTTCACAGCTGGAGACCGTGGAATTGTCTCATGTATTTCACTTCGGAGGTAAAATCAAAGTGTGTGTGGGTGGGTGGCGGTTGTACTGGTAGTGTAGTTAGTGATCTGCAGAAACAATTGGCTTACAACACTGCACAGAGACTCTGATCACATTACCCAACAAGGAAATACGACTCGTTTACTGGCACGGTTAGCAGCCACTTAGCATGAACAATGGAATCGTGGGGAAACGGAGAGCTTTATTCGAGTCCATACAAGGTCAAAAAGTGCAAAAACAAGAACCAGGAAGTGCTCCAAGTAGCCAGAATTCACATTTCTGTGTTGTATGAAGTTAGAAGGATCATTTTCCTTCTTGTTTACCTATTTTATTTTAAATGACTTTTGGTTCAAAGTCACGTCTTTATTTACATTTCGACGAGTCAGCCTAGATCATAGTTCCGAGCCTAGAAAAGCGTTTTTGGATTAACTTGCCGGGACCCTGCTGTGAATTCCTCCACCTGGTCCTTACTCCTGATGCAAACACTAATCACATGAAGTTAGTCAGAAATAATGGGAATCCCTAACGTGACTGAGTCCATCCTGTAAATAATTTTAGATCATTCCTCCTCTCGCTCAAACGGGAAAAGAGCTGCGTGAGCAGCCGTGTGATGGCTTAACGATACCCGAGAGATGCAGAAGCAGTTATCTTTAATCGACGTGTCCTGTATAAAATGTGGACGGAGGAGTGCTGTGATCCTACCTGCTGTCCTCGCCGCTCCATTAAGAAATGACCACTGCTGGAGAGAACCATCTGTCTCAGGAAATGCCCCGACTTGCCTCTGGCTGGCAGGCAGGCAGGCTTGATGTTGCCTGGGTGAAACGTGTGTTGGCAGTAAACACCCAAACAGGAGTCTGACCATTTGATCAGATTTTGAATCGGTCAAATCCATCAGTTCAGGTTTGCTTGCATGTGCGACGGTTTTAATCGCTGCAGACTAATTATACAGGAGATCTGTGACATGGATTCTCATTTATATCGGCATCAGTTTTCTGTCCTGTTCCAAAGTAGGTTAATAAACTTAAAACACCGACTGCAACAACTGCGATACTGTGTGGGGTTCACAGAATGAATGTATTTAGTATTTCTGACCACGTACAACGTGTGTTCTGAGAAAAGAAGCCTCCAAATCAGACGAGTCAAATAAAACGTTTCTATAAAGGGTCTTATTGTTGAGACGGTTTCTAAACCAATCAGCTCTCTGATCAAGCCTCATCCAGGCGACTCCCATCATCCCCCGGGTTTTATGGTCAGTAGAGAGTCACTGTAGTGGCCTCGAGCTCATCAGATGGTCAGATAGATTTGTAAGAGGTCAGAGTCGGGATCAAGCGTAGGCCCTTCAGTGATGTCACTCGCTGGTTCCTGAGCACCGAGACCGGATTTACCTGGTTTCAGAAGGTGGAGGACTGACAAACACTGCACACGCTCGCCCATCTACACCTGTAGGAGCTATTTCACAGATATTTTTCTGCCATTTGCTTACGTTTATGTCTGGTTTGTTTGTTGTAGACATGAGGAACCAGTCCAAACATTTTTATTTAGATGAGCGATAGGATAAGAGAGGAGGTTGAGTTGCGACAGGTGATGCACCAGGAGGGGAAATGGTTTTTTTACAGGAGGTAGAAGACATGTATGTGTAACCCATATGGGATGGCAGTTGAATAAGCAGGAGGAGTTGGTAGCGTTCTCACAAATATTTATTTCAACTCAAACCTGCAGGCGACAATTTACACGTCAATTGTCGTCATCCGTCTCATATTTCAAATAACCCTCAGCCATTGTGAACGTCACTGTGAGGGGAAGAAGGGAGGGGCTACAGAAGCCCGGCAAACTACGGGGGCTCAGGAGGAACAAAAACAAAGCGGAGTGCCGCAACATGCCCTCCCACGGGTAAAAGGAAAATAAAACTATTTGGCTAAGATAAAATTCACAAACCAAATACATCATAAATATAATAAATAATAAGGGTGCATTTTTAACTCCGTTACATAGGCCTGCCTTTGACATGGAGAAATAAACAAATATTTGCTGTCATTAAGCCTTAGCATTAGCCCTGTTGGTTAAATTGGACGTAAAGAAACAAGTTTTGGCTCTTCGACGGTTTTCTACACGTCTACATCTGTGACCGTATGTCCCTGACTGTCTGCCTCTGTCACTGCACATAAAACAAGCCGGGGTCTGCCACTCGACAGGCCCTGGACGCTTTCTGAGCAGCAG
This sequence comes from Mola mola, assembly GCA_001698575.1. Classification (NCBI taxonomy): domain Eukaryota; kingdom Metazoa; phylum Chordata; class Actinopteri; order Tetraodontiformes; family Molidae; genus Mola; species Mola mola. Next base: position 1,208,549 of record KV751385.1, on the reverse strand, counting down.
AGGGAGGCAGAAAAACAACTGATTAGGGGGATGATTTTTGCACAGAGGCTAATTCATTATGACTTTTTCTTTTTCTTACCAGTGGAAGCGCCCCCTGCCGGAATTCCGATAGAACGCAGGTTTAAAGCGCCTCCGCATTTGCTTCATTTCTGTTTTTTTTGGGACAAAAACTCCATCCAGTTTTATACACAGTCAGTGGTTGGGATCAAGTCAGACACAAATGGAACCAGCATGTGTTGTGCACTGGTCACCAGAGGCTGATTCTGCTCCAGGCTGGAACATCTGGAATGAGCCCATAGTCTCATTTGTTTGTAACGCATTTCTTATTTCATTCACAACAAGAGAGCGACACATGTAGGATTGTCAGCGTGCCAGACCCTGTTGTTCTGTTGTTGTTGAAATACCTTCAGATTGATTTTAGACACAAAAATCCTAATCTACTCATACTCTAATTTTTCCACACTTAAACAATTTGATGAAATGTTCACTGTTGTGAACATAAGTTTTAGGGAAAATGTGAATAGTGTACTGAAATTTGAGAATTAAAAACTGGTGTAAAACAATAAAATAACAGAATTATTCACATGGACACGCAGTGGGTTCTCCTTAACGGGATTCCATTGAACAATTTAAGATCTTATTGATGTGATATAATGAAATTATGAATTGGAAGCTGTAATTTGAATTGACTTTTAATAAACATGTTCAACTGTGGAAATGTTTTTATTTAAATTTTATTTGATATCATCACACTCAACAACACTTCATTGAATCATGTGTAAGATAATGAGCGGACATTATATTTATGTTACAATGTGTGTATTTCATCCACTTTGGCCACTTCAAGCAGTAGCTGCTGCAACCATGCAAAGAGGTGCACATCAAAATCCAGGTTGTGTCAGATTGTGCTGGTTCACCACATTTGTTCTCAGAATTCAAATGTTCTCCAAGGTGGTCTGCCAGTCTATTAGCAGACATTTTTCGTCTTCTTTGAGTTCCTGTTATGGTGGCTTTAACTGTCAAAAGTCAAAGGTCAAGATCAGGAAAAATGTCCAACTTAAATTTAATTCAACGCTATCAACATTTTGTGCTTTAAAATCAAATAAAGATACAGCAACCATTATGTTTATTTCGTTTACAAACAAATAAAACATTTTGAAATACATTTTGACGCCGTATGGATTTAAACTGTTTCCGTTTTTTTAAGATATTTTACAAATTGCACATATCAAACATATTACTAATTTATAAAAGACATAGCCTGGTGCAAAAATTATAAAAATGGATTTATATATACAGTATGTATGTAAAATGTAGAAATGCTGCTAAGTCAAAAGCTTCGTTTGGTCTCGAGCTTCGTTTGGTCTCGAGCGGCGTGAGGACAGGAAACAGGAAGGACATTTAGCTGTTGTAGTTGTTTGTCATCAGTGCGCCACCAAATCAACCAATAGTAAATCGTCTTCATTTGCGGCCTGGACCTACGTGACCAATCACAGACGCTGTCATTGTGACGTGTGCGAAAGCTTGGTGACATCCGGTCGTATATATGTTGCCACGAGTTAGCGGTGAATTTGGAGAGTGTCCATTTTGAGCAGCAACTCGGCGTCTCCGATATATTCCCATTAAAGTAAGAACGTTGTCACGTTGATTTTTATATTTCCACGAGGAGGTTTTGCTTTATCGTTCGGGGTATTAGACGATGTTTTTTATTTGCCACTGCATCGTTTTCATATGTTGTAATTTGTTTTGACGCTAGCAGGAAATGTAGCTAACCACCAGCTAGCCACTGTCATGCTAAGAGCTAAACACCGTAGAGCGATTATTGCTTTGATTGGATTGTCGCTTTGTCGATCGTTGTTACAATTATACGACGGTGCTTCAGTCCGTTTATTGATATTTTGTTTGTTGGATCCACTTGAATTTAATGGCTTGATTTACTCGGGTTCCGCTAGCTTGCTTGTAGCCGCGCCTGCATTCTGTCCCGAGCGGCATGACGCAAAGCGCGGTCCTCTTGAACATCTAGCATGGAGACCACACGCCGGTCTCTTGCTTCTGTTTGTCAGCTGAAATATCCCAAACTGAGACATGGTGAATTGTTTCACTCTGTCCATAAAAACATTAATTTCGTTTTGTACACTCGTGCCCGAAGGGCTATGATAAATGAATGCGACAAATTTAACCTCTAACGGCGGAACGTTTTGTTAGCATCAGCTAGTGTGGCTTTGCAATAGCCTCCACAGGTTTTTCATGTAAAAGAGCTAAACCAGGCCTTATGAATGCATTCATCTTCACTTTCTGTGTTCTGCAAGGCCAGCTCCTTACACATCTGAAAGCCACAGGGTCTTGGTCTCTGTTTTGTTTAATTTTGACAAGTGTACTTGAGGTAAAAGTAGTTTAGAATTTCTACTGATATAGGCTGTATTCTGTTAAACACTTACATGCATTTCTTGTCCTCTCTCACAGCCCAACGTCAAAATGGCAGATGCTGAGACTCTCTTCATGGAGACATCAGACCAAAATGGCAATGAGGGAGAGGAGGGCCACAATGGAGCCGAGCAGGAGCTAATGATCGGAGAGGATTGCCACGATAATGGTACAGATGGTGGCAAGATTGATGCCAGCAAAGGAGAGGAGGATGCTGGGTGAGTATTTAGTTTCCCTTAGGCCCATTTTTCCTCGCAACTTCTGCTTGAGGTTCTGATGAAACTGGACAAGGAGACCAGAGTGTAGGGTTGCACCAGTGTAATGGCCTATATTGATGTCAGCAAAAATGTGGATTCACTGATACAGTGGCTGATATTCTGTCGGGTGACATTAATTTTGCACTGACAACACGGCCAATTTTTTTATATTAAATTATTGCATCTACCCAGAATTTCCACGTAGAGAGCAAAGAATTGGACAAGACCCAGTGAAATTACTTCCAAAATGTATAGAGTATGTTATGTAGGTGTAGATGTTTTTAAATTAAAAGTATCATTCTTTATTGGCTCTGTCAAATATATATTATATCTGTTCTAAAATTGCAAGAAATAAAATGTGTCCCTCTGTGTTTGCAGTAAAATGTTTGTAGGTGGCCTCAGTTGGGAGACGAGTAAAAAGGACCTGAAAGACTACTTCACTAAGTTTGGCGAGGTGGTGGACTGCACTATCAAGATAGACTCTGCCACTGGCCGATCCCGAGGCTTTGGCTTTGTCCTCTTCAAAGACTCCTCCAGCGTGGACAAGGTTTGTGTACACCCCTTGATTAGTGCTACTTATGATCAGATCGGGGAAGTATTGGCGAGTGATTGTATAACATGCTTGACACTTGAATCTTCGGGTGGGTTGTGATTTTTGAATATTATAACAATTCAAAACGTTTGCCCAGTTGTTTGTCTGTGGAACTCCAAGATTTAAAATGGGGTGCAATGTAAAGCTAGCACGTCACAAATGGACAACAACTGTGCTGTCATTTGTGAGCGAAGCCCCTGACAGAAAGTGGGCCGACGCACACAAATCAACCATCCACGACGACCTGTGTCACCAGAAATGAAAGTTTGACCGACGTATATTTGTAGAGGGTGAAGTCCAGGCAGAGTGTACAGCCCCATCAGGAAAGACAAATAATACCCATTCCTGCAAGATCTGATTCCATGAGACCATTGGTCTTAGGTTTTCCTCTATGCTGCACCAGTCACGTGTACAGGTAATGTCCCCGTTTGCAAAAGATTTGCTCCAGGCTGTTTACTGATCATTAGTCTGTTTTGGACCTACAGGTGCTGGAGCAGAAGGAACACAGACTGGACGGACGTCCGATTGACCCAAAGAAGGCGATGGCCATGAAGAAGGAGCCCGCAAAGAAGATCTTTGTGGGGGGATTGAACCCTGAGGCGACCGAGGACGCCATCAGGGAATATTTTGGGGCATTTGGAGAGGTTAGTTTAACTATACTGAGCCTTCAAAAACTCAATGATTCGTCTTAACAGACAAATCTGTACTCATTCGAGTCAGAATAACTAGATGGGGTTTTTGTTTTTTAATTTAAGATGATGGTTACACAATGAGTTCACAGCGATGGGCTTTTTTTTTTTCGGAATACCATTAAGTTGAGTGGTAGAAACTTCTAACTGCAGCTCTTCTCTCCAGATTGAAGCCATTGAGCTTCCCATTGACCCCAAATCCAAGAAGAGGAGGGGATTTATCTTCATTTCATACAAGGAAGAAGCCTGTGTCAAGAAGTGTCTGGAAAAGAAATACCACAATATTCAGGGTGGCAGGGTGTGTATTTTAAGTGTTTCCCCATGTTCATCTGATTCATGCACTTAATTTGCAGATGAACACAGCTTAAATGTGATAGAAATATTAATTTTTCCAGTCCGTAAACGATATGCTCCCATGATTCATTTCCTCCCCAGTGTGAGCTGAAGATCGCCCAGCCGAAGGAGGTGTACCAGCAGCAGCAGTATGGAGCAGGGCGAGGTGGGGGTTACGGGGGCCGAGGGGGCAGGGGCCGTGGAGGTGAGCGAGGGCTCTGCCCGCACGTGACGCGTTACCTACTATTTAAAATGGACCTAAAACTGACTAATATTTTCTATCGTGTATGACAAAGTTACATGAACTGTACTGATTGAGTAGAACACTTTTGAATTGTGCAGACGTGCAACTTTGGTGCGTTGCATTTGCAAAACTTTCAGCTTTCAAATGTCATTGCTTCATCACACTCTGATATTCATCATGAAGTAAATCAGATTCGTTTTATTTAATTGTCACTTTAACTAAGCTGCACAGCTTTAGAAAGTATTTTTCTTGACTTTCAAGGTGTGGATGTCGGCAAAGCCACTCGTGGCGCCACGACAAAGGGACAACCTGTCCGCGCTGCCCTCAGCATAGGTGGTTTCCAGGCTGAGACTGAAGCCTCCACTGAAACTCTGCTCTGCTCTGTCTCAGGTCAGGGCCAAGGCTGGAACCAGGGCTACGGAAACTACTGGAACCAGGGCTACGGTAACCAGGGCTATGGTTATGGTGGATACAGCGGTGGATACGGCAACTATGACTACTCTTCTGGTTACTACGGATACGGTCCTGGATATGACTACAGTAAGCTTACACTGATAGACGTAGACCGTGTTTGGCACGCTGGTGAAGTACGTTGTTTGAGGACCCGGATTGATGGAATGACAACCGTTGCTGCTGGTGTGCAGGGATGCAGCACACTGGGCTCCCGTTTAACTCAAGTGTTGTGATTCACCACAAGCTCTCTTATCGTGATGTTGAAGGTTAGATGATGATCATTGCACCATGTGTCACCAGGTATCACCAAGCTGTCCCATCAGTCACTACGTATGTTTGGACAGAAATGAATCCTGACTTTAATTTTCCATGTTTTCTCCTGTTGGTATCAACAAATGATGTAATTCAGGTTTTCACATTGAATAAGGAATTTGCAACAGGATCAGTATTTTGAGGTTCTGAGTTAACTCTTTGATTTTCTTCAATATTTATTCAATGTTCTTAATGTTATATAATCAGAATCCATGAGTGATCCACGGGTGTCCTCATATTTTCCCTCTGCTCATTGTAGCATATAAACACTGTTAAACAAAGTCTGGAGTTCAGTCGTTAAGACAACACAATCCAACGTCACAGGGCAAATCAAAACATTGGAAAACACTCAAATTGTCAATACAAGTTTCAGGTAACTTTGAGAAGATAAACACACTGGAACAAGTTCTGAATACATATCTACAGAGAAACTGTACCAAATTCTACCACAGACTTCTTTCTTTGTCTCCTTCCGGAACACAGTTTTCCAATTTTTACAAAAGGCAAATAAATTTGTATAGATTTAATCCATGCTGTGGCAATCGGATAAATCAGACATTACTTTGGAATAAAGCTACACATGTTGGGCTCCAATTTGTGTCCTACACAAGGACGTAGGGTTGGGATTAAAAAATACAGACTTGTCCTTTCGGATTGATGTTTGAGAAACGTTAATGTTTGGGTTTTTACAACTCTGGCAATTTGGTTCGTTAATGTTATACACGTAGCCTCCCAGTGTGATGCACACATGCTGGAACTCTGTCAGGAATAAGGTGAACAGCTGTCAGTGTTTAATCATGAACACTGAGCAGATTGAACTGTGCAGGTGTTTCACTTCATTCCTGAAAGCCTGTCGGATTCACCCTCTCCCCCCCCGTCTCTCTCTCTCTCTCGGCCCCACAGATCAGGGCAACGCCAGCTACGGGAAAACACCCAGACGAGGGGGACACCAGACCGGCTACAAGCCATACTGATAATCACAGTGGTGCAAGGTATGATCACGGAAGATCTTCTCGGTTTGTGCTCGTGTGTGTGTGTGTGTGTGTGGAACTCGAGCTGTGGCAGTTTGATCCCGACTGTGAGTGACCTTGTTGTGTCATCCTGCAGGACTCCAGTGAACCATCAGCTGGACACACACTGGGCAGGACTCGACCTCTTTTATGACAGACCATTTGTACAGAAAACATCCAAAATGTAACTTTCCTTTTTTTTAATCCTATTTTGTTTAGATCTTATTTTCCCGTATTTTTTTTTTTTTCCTTCCACATTTCCATCAATGGAAGTGTAATTTTTACTGTACTTTTTGGTACCTGTTTTGATTCTAATGTATTGTAAGGCTTGAATTTTACATGTTTGCTGGCTTTACAGGATGAAATCTTGGAGCTGTAAAGGAGCTTTTTGACAAATAAAAACTGTTTTCAGTAACTTTTTGTTCTGATGTTTCTAGGTTCTGGGGTAGAAAAGGTCTTGAACTGGTTTTGGGAGTAAACTTGGAGTTGTCAACTTGAACTAAAATGTTTTCTGTTCTGTCCACACAATCATTGGTCTGTAACATTCATGGTTACCTGCTTCACATTCTTCATTCAGCTGGTTTGCTATGATCACGTCTGAATTTTAACCCGGAGAATTACTGAAACCTGCAACAACTGCCTGCAAGCATCTTTGGTCTGAGATGTCTTGAGTTGACCAGAGAATAACACCTGAAACCATAATGACATTATACCACACAACATAACTGGGCTTCTCTT
>KV751385.1:1180312-1193209 GCA_001698575.1 Mola mola | reverse complement strand
CACCGACTCGGTGTCCGCTCCGGAAGCCCGTGGAGAGGCGCTCTGGCCGTGCTCACGCTGCGGCTGCGGGGGGCGCTGATGCCCGGAGGAAGCCAATGCTAGAGCGTGTTCGGGTCCGGGCTCCGGGCTCCGGCCTCCGCGCTCCCGGGATAAGAAGCTGCTGTCAGTGATTTCAACAGGATCTTTTTGAGTGAGGGCATCAGACAGAGTAAACAATAACAACAGTTTATTTCCGGTTGGTGTTTTGTGGACAGATAGTATCAACTTGAACTTGAGCTCCGTAAGCTTCCTTCAATGAGGATTCCCGGCTTTATAAAGACTCCTGCGTGACGTACATTCCCAAATATGGCAGGGGGAAAAGCCATATTTGGTCCGAGAGGTGAGCGTGCATCCCGGGCGCGCACCGACTTTCCACTGCTGCTTTGCTCTCTTTGTTTTGCGGTTTTTGGAGCGTGAATGAGGCGGTACAGTCCTGACGTCAGGCCGGCTCGGTGCGTGTTGTCTCCCGGGCGGATTGCAGCCAGGTCGGGCAGCTCAGGGGGGCAACGCCAGCCGCCATGGCCGGAAACCCCGGAGACACATCACGGCTCAGATCAGTTTTCTTAAGATACACGTCACACGGCGACGTCACCATTTCCTCGGGCCTTATTTGGTGTTTTCCTGTCAAACTGCTGATAGAGGCCCGGCCCGTCCTACAGCTCAGGCCAGGCAGACAAAAATACTCAGTGAAAATAAAAGTGTTCCGTAACAGAGAAAGTATGTCATGTGTCACATCTTATAAACTGAACTGCAAACTGCAGCTGTCAGACCAAGAATTCTAAAGTGTTCATGTAAAGTAGATCAGATTTTAATATGTACAACTGAGGATAAGTGTAGTTTTATCTGGTTACTGACAAACTTTGAGAAATACAAGTGTTCCTGCATGCCAGCAGCGTAGGAAGTACTGTGATGTTTTTACTAACACCACAGTGGAAAAAATACTCAGAAACAAAGGTTCCTTTAGAAAACGTATTCTGATGTATCAGCAATAAAAGTAGGCTATTGTTTTAAAAATGCATTTTCATGATTAGAATTATATACTTTACCCTGAATTACATTTTAACAGCATGACATTTACTTTTGAAACAGTATGTATTCAGTGTGATATAATTACTGTTGTAAAATACTTCAGTAACAACTCTGTCCCATTTCACCCGACTTTTAAATATCTCGATAAATGTCTGCAGGTTTGCATTGATTTTCTTTTTTGACGTATCCTCGCGGTTGTTTAAAGTATATCTGTTAACACAGAAACTTTGAAGCTTTTTGTTGGAAACTCTTCTGTAGTTTTAAATTCAAATTTGTAACAGCAAAGAAGAATGCAGTCCCGCAGCGGCGCCACCTGGTGGACAATGAGTGTAGAGGCGATTCAGAACCTAACTAATGAATCAGTAATGATGAACAAATGTTTTCTGCTTTAAACGTCAAATTAAAACCACCGATTATTTTAAGTTTATTAATTGATACGTTATTAAATATACAAATGAACGTGGCCCAAGAAGATAAATCGTTTCTGGAAGCGTCGGGCTGACATTTGTTTCAACACAAACGAACACACTATAACAGTAAAACCAACCAAAGACACTAAACGCGAGAGAATTCATTAAAACGGTAAAGGAAACGAATAAATGTTCAAATTTCGCTGTCATTTAGTTTCAAAACAAAAATTAGGGCGTGGAGGATGCGGGCATCGATCCCGCTACCTCTCGCATGCTAAGCGAGCGCTCTACCATTTGAGCTAATCCCCCATGATGCTCAGTGGCGGTCCCATCTTCCTCGACTCTGTTGACCCGAGCTGGTTGGCGTGACGAGGGATTAATTGGGGGGTCAGAGTTGTTCTTTCCGTCAGGGGCATCAGAGGCAGTAACAGTGCAGAGTCAACCGTCTGGTGTGTTTCCCCGACCGGTCTGTGACGGCGGGCGGAGAGCGACGCACCGCCGGAAGCGCTAAAGGCAGTTAGCGGCAGTTAGCAGCAGTTAGCGGCTCCCCGGAAACGTTCACGGGTTGCGGAGACAACACGAGCTTCGGGAGCTACGTAGCCTCCGAGCAGACGGAACAGGAAGTGTCAGTGAGTCTTATTACCGCCTTACTCGTTTGTTTACAGCGCGCACGTGACGCACGGAGCGCAGGAAACAGCTGGAAGGTTCAAACCAACAAACGATCAGTCAGATGTGAAGTAGGACCGTGTTGTGAGTTTTTTTTTATATTTTATTTTACATAGTTTAACCAGTGTTTTATCCTCTTTTTTTAAAAAATTTTGTTTCTATTCACAACTTGTTTATTCCCCTTTTCTTTATTTAGTTTTGTACTCCGTACATGCAGAGACATTCCCACACTCGCCTTGTTGTACATGAAGTTCCAGAAAGCAAAGAATACAAATAAAAAAGAGGAAGTGACTCCCGTCTGGCAGCACAGAGGGATTCGGGCTGTGTTTGAGGCCTGTTGACCCTCTGACGGACAGACAGAGGAATCAGCGGGAGAAGCAGGTGACCTCACTGGAAAAAATGGGAGCAAAAATAGAAGTGCTGTGGGTGAGCAGGTTTTGAGAAACAGCTCAGTGTGCTAATCGTGGCCAAGGCTCGCCCGGATGCTGAGCGTTCTGCTGACGTCACGGTTCCACCTTTCACGCGGCTCAGAGTCATTCGAGTGAAGAAAAGTAAGAAATGCACCTGGAGTTGTGATGTAAATCCACATAAACATAAAGACACAACGACAGGCTGCTGGCAGCCCACTCGGAGCCGCGGTGCTCGTACAGCAGGGGTGTCCAAACTTTTTTTTAAAGAGGGCCAGATCTAATAATGTGAAGATTCCCGGGGCCAGTGGTCCCTTCTGACATTTTTTAAACAGTAAAAGTTACATACAAATGCACTGTTCTATAATAATTTTATTTTCATTGTCACAATTATCATTTTTTAAAATGGCAATGTAACCAAATCCAAGCCACTCTGGCGTGAACAAATAAAAAACAAAACAATTCTGCCTTTCTTTCACATCTGGAGTCAGGTAACATAGAACAAAACTAAAGCTAGAGCAGGTCTTCCGTATTTTAGCTTCCCTTCACTGGCTCCCAGTTCATTTTACAAACGATTTCGAAGTCTTAACGATTACTTTTAAAGCACGTCCCAGGCTTGTCCCTAAAGATCTTTCTGATGTTTTGTTTGAGGCTGGTTGGAACCTGAGGGGGACCAGGGGGGGCCCTGGCCCCTCTGGATTTACCTGCCAGATGAGATTACACCTGCTAGTTCTTCATCTTCTTCTTAAAACATATCAGTGTGCTTCAACTGACCCTCCAATTTACCTTTTTACACTATTTTATTGACTTTTAGTGGTAAATAACGCAAATGTATTAATTCTTATTACAGTGGAGAAGCAGTCCATACATTTGTCACGCGTTTTCAGTGCTGAGAGCCTCCCTGTTGGTTGGAAACGTGACTGTGTTAATAATCAACCAATTTAAAAACATCTTATTCACAAATTTGTTTGTCTTCCATTAACATGGAAGTCCTTCAGCACCTGACTGACTGTGTCTGGTGAGCGCCATCAGCCCAAACTCTACGTTGCAGCAAATATAAGGGAAAAAAGGTTATATTTTGTTTAGTTTTAGATCATCAGAGCTGAGGAAACAGGATTTAACTTGAATCCCAGTAAATCTTCACAAGACACCAGAGATACCTGCGGCATGCAGACACTGCCCTCTAGTGGACTCACTGGGTACAGAAGTTGAACTCTACTTTTACTTTGTTTATAGTCTCTTTTGTTGACAAATCAGTTACACCCATAATATGAGTGCAGGGATGGTTACAATAGGGAACAATGGCTCTTTATGAATAGTGAACTGGGTTATTTACATTTTATCGTGGCAGGTGTGTTATTAACGTGAAACATTTTAACAGCAGGGCTGTAATCAGTACCAGAACACCGAGGAGGCCCAGTGAGCTCAATGTTCAGTAACGCTGAGTGTTCTGATGACTGATCAGATACTCAATCGCACGCAGGTAAATATGTTCCCAGTCACACTTCCTGTGTAGATGGGAAGTTTAAAGACAAAACAACAGACCCTGAATTGGTGTGAGAGAAAGATCCGAGTAAAGACAAAAACAAAAGCAGTACGAATGCACTTTTGATTCATGTAAAGATATTGAATCCGCGCGTGCGTTCAGCTGCTTTATAAAGAGCATGACGGAGCGCTCCGGCAGAAATAGAACAAAGCTGTGATGTGTCGGTATGTGCAGGAATACCAGCCAGGCTGCATTTAGACTGGGCGACACACACTCGCGGGAATGCTGCTGGAAGTTTCGGCTGGCGTGTGTGTGCACATATAAACGGCAGAGAGGACGGGACAGCAGTCAGACGAAAGCTTCCAGCCTGAGCGCAGACCTCCACCTCCTCCATCGTCACCATGTTGTGTCCCAGCGTCTTCCAGCCGTCCCCTGTCGCCGTGAGGCCTTTCTTGGACCTGCGCTGGCCCATCAGAAGCCTGTGGCCCGAGACGCAGCCGCTCTTCTACCACATGGAGCAGGAGATGATGCGCCACATACAGGAAATGAGGCAGAGCGTGGAGTACATGGAGAAGCTGCACCAGAAGATCTTCGATGAGATCGACCACACCTCGACCTTGACGGGTGCCCTCAAGCCCATCGCCTTCCAGGAGCTGGCGCAGGACGGCGGCAGCTTCGCCGTCAGGCTGGACACTCAGGACTTCTCCCCGCAGGAGCTGTCCGTCAAACAGGTGGGCAAGAAACTGAGAGTGAGCGGCAAGACGGAGAAGAAGAAGGAGGGCGACAAGGGCTCGTACTCGTACACGTGCGCGGAGTTCCGGCAGGAGTTCAACCTGCCGGACGGTGTGGACCCCGAGGCGGTCACCTGCTCGCTGGTGGGCGGCAGGCTGCAGATCCAGGCGCCCCGGGAGAGAGCAGCCAACGACGGGGAGGAGAGGGTGATCCCCATCAGCGTGGTCTCGGCCCCGGCTATCAGCGCCCCCAGCGGGGGGCCGGAGGGAAGCGCCTCCTCAGAGAACGACGCTACGGACAAAAACTGAATCGTCCGTCCACGAGTTTGTGTTTCAGTGTGGCTTTATCATATCGGACGGACGGAGGGAACATGAGAATCATATTTTTACATCCACTTCCAACAAGTAGCTCTAAAAACCTCCTGCGATGTTTAACAATGAAGGTTGATTTATTTACATCAAAAAGGAGAGTCAGGATGGTTTCACTCCAAACTATCATTCAGTGTCGGAAATAGTGTTTTTAATGTGGCATAATTAATTCCTGTATTATAAATTCATAATGTATTCTTTTTATTATTGTGACATATGCTGGGATTAAATTAATTCATCAAATTTAAGCAGTTCAACAGTTTTTTTCCCAAATTGATTCTGTACTGATTTTACTTTAATAAAAAAATTAATCTACATCTGATATCGTTATTTAGTTTGTAATTGGCAAAATTGAATCAGCTCTGCAGCTGCTCGACTATTTTGTTTGAAATGCAAAGTGCAACATTATGACTTTTTGAACATTATTGTGGTATAAGTGTATGGAATAAAACTCACAAGAAAAAGTGAATATTTTCTGATACTATGATCACGTTTTTACTAGAACCCTTCTGAAACATATTAAAAATAAAATCTGGTGGTTTCAGTCCAAATGGCCAAACGTTAAGGGACGTCGCTTTAAATCTGACCTGTACAGAACAAACCAGATTTGGATTTTTTCTCGAAGATTCTGATGAGCATATCGACATGCTGTGATAGAAGATTACAAGTAAAATATTCTCTCTACATCTGTGCAAACAATATGGATAATTCTATTCTACACATGGGAAGGATGGAGGGGCCGACCTGCTTGTTTTTGGACTCCTAACGAACAAAGCCGACGCTAAATTCCTTCAGTTCTGACCAAAATCAAATCAAGATTCTTCCACAATCGTTAACTCAACTGGTTAATTACTGTGAGAACAATAAACACAGGACACCAGTTTTCCCTTTCTTTGTAAAATAATTCTCAATAATCTTAATTTATTCACAAACTGTTTTTCAAATTGTCATGTCATTGTTGTTGTTTTGATCACATACAATAAAAAACATTACTAAAAGAGATGTCCGAGTCTCTCCGCTTATAGCTCCTCTTCCGACCTGAAGATTCCACGTTCACCGTCGACGCCTCATCGCGCTCAGACATCAGATTAGAAGTATTAAGAAAAAACGGCAGAAAATAACGAACAGAGGGACTATAAAAAAGAACAACTACAGTACACATTTGCTCTACTTCTCCATTAGATTTTGTCTTTTCCTTTTTTCTTCTTAATGCTTTGATTTACAGAGTAATAGAATATGTTCAATTAAGGCTCATGTTGGGTGTTCTGAAGCCATCAACAGAAACAAACCATGAGGGTGGGGGAGGGGTAAATGTGTGTTACGGGGACACGGTTTGTGTGTGTGAATGTGTATTATGGGGACATTGTAAATATGGGTTGAAGCAACACTCTGTGTGTGTGTTTGCGTATGTGCGAGCCACATGTGTGTTACAGCAACAATTTGTGTTCTGGGGCCACTGTGTTTGTCTGCGTGCATTAAGGGGACCGATGTATGCAGACACACTGCGTTTTCTGGGATATTTTGTGTATTTTCGTGTGCCTTAAACAGTGAAAATGCTGAGTGTTACACGGACATATTCTCTGGAGAAAGACATTTTAATCATTTTTAAATATTTCAAAAATGACTACATTTGGGCAAACTGACCCGTTTTCTTCCATTGGCGAGTCACCAAGTTGAGATTTTTAATTGACGGCGTGTGTGAATAAACCTATCTTATATCAAAACCTTAATCTTATCTTAACGGAGAAATTCATCATTATTGTTTCTTTTCTAAGTGTTTTCTCCGGGTACTCCGGTTTTCTCCCACATTCCCCAAAAAAAACCATGCAAACTGGGGGTTAGTAGGTTAATTGGTCACTCTAAATTGCCCGTAGGTGTGAATGTGAGATTGGATGGTTGTTTGTCTCTATATGTCAGCCCTGCAACGGACTGGCGACTTGTCCAGGGTGACCCCGCCTTCGTCCCAAGATGCTGAGATAGGCTCCAGGCCCCCCACGCGACCCCTAATGGGATAAGCGGTAGAAAATGAATGAATGAATATTTAGATGAACGTCAGTCTCATGTCTCAAAGTACAGAACTACAGTCGGGATTTGGTTAGCCTAACTTAGCTTAGCAAAAACAGAAATGCGGAACTGAATCTAAAATCTATAGACACACCAGTTTTGATTGAAAGGGTAATATTAGCAAAGTCTTGTGCTAACGCTGTGTAGATTACATGTCAAATATTTACATGATCTGACATTTGCTAGTTACTAAACAAAGTAGAGCTGCTGATGGGGATGTTGATAGATTTGTAGGGGGTTCTATAGTTGGTAACCAAGTAAAAACACTATCATATAAATGAAATAAATGAATAAAATATCAGGTCAGAATATGTAAATGATTATAAAATAAGATTTATGTGGGTGTAACTACATGTGGTGGTGCACGTGTTGTCTTTCTGCTTTCAATCAATTAATATGTTCATTGTTCTTTCATGAGAAAGACTGATTTAGAATTAAATTACAATTCAGCGGCCGATGCCCCACCACTACGGCTGAAACGATGTGGAATTGAGGCTATTTTAGTTCACCCTTGTGGTCCAATTTTAGAATGCTAAATTAAGCTAGGCTAACCCCACCCTGACTCCAGCTTACACACAAATCATGGAACTAATATCCATCAAAACGTGGAATTATTCCTTTATCAGTGCTAAATCAAGTCACCAGCAGGAAAAGTTTCAGCTCATGAATACACAAAGACTTTTATCCAATGATGTGACGGATGAAACGCGACAGAAAAGAAATGAAAACAAACTGAATCTCTGTATCTCCCTCAGGAACACAAATGTGTTTACTAGTGAACCAGCTGACTGCAGCTCGCTCACACAACCTCTTTCACAGTGAATACACGTCTGTCGTGTTCAAAATCTCACACTCCAACGGTTACGTTGCCTTAATCAAATGGAAATAATCCTTCACAGTCAACATGTAAACATGTTTACTTCTCAGTTATTCAACAGTAAGTCTGTTCCCTTCGAGTTGCATTCAGGGACGTTCCGACACCCGAGCTGACCGTCACGTGCCGACACTTTCACACTTGATGGTTTTTATGTTGTTCCTGTTTACTCTTTGATTGTCTTCAGCTTTTCGTGCAGCTGACCGTCAACTCGGGGCCGTCGGAGTGTCCTTGAGTGACTCCGGTCCGTTTTTTCAGCCGTATGGCTGCGTGACAACACACGACACTCCTGCACACTGTGATGGATTATCTCGGCAGTTTGATCTTCACAGATATGGTCAGAACATGGGCAGATGAAATGATCATCAGGATGGTTAAGTCTGATCCTCAGTACAAAAGCTAAATCAAGCTGAGTTTTCCCTTTGTGCAGTGCGCAGAACACGTGATACTGTGAATGGTTTGAACACCTATGTGCAGTTTTTATCATTTCTGTGGGTTTCATGTGATGTTTGGAGGAAAAAAAAAAAAATCAGCGGATCGTAAATGAATATAAATGTGATTGACAAACGTTTCCATCAACACATCCACGCCTGGTGGTCCTGTGCACCTTCACCACTGAGACTGAGACTCAGAATGTCAGTACATTTAAACGAACACGTAATGTTTTCTGGCCATATTTGTGACGTTGATTTATTCTCCAATCATGTTTCATACAGTGCAGCTGCTTGTATCTGAAGTATTTCATTACTCTGTGTCTGATAACAAGGGTTTTGAATTAACATTTTTATCCTAATATGAGCTGAAGGATTGTATCAGGATTACTATCAAATACTCCATCGTCAGACGACGTCTGCACATCTCCGGTTCCTTGTGACAAGGCGACCTGTTACGAAGTACAGATCCAAACACATCTGTGCTGACCACAGCTGTCTGTCTGCCATAACGGGACTAGAGTGTGTGTGAGTGTCTCAGCTCTGAACACTGGAAGTCACATGACCACCAGCGGGTTCTCTTCGCCACACACACACACACACACACACACACACACACACACACACACACACACACAGAGAGACAGACAGACAGACAGGGGGGGTGTGAACACTCAGGTGAGCGACAGCATCAGTGGCTGCCTGCCCTCGGTGCAGCCTGAGCAAACCCCAACACATCGCCACGCCGACGTCACATGACTGTGATGTTGGTTTCAGCCTTTAAACTGCTTTTTGTCATTGCACAGATAAACCCAAACCAACCTTATGTGTGTTTTGCTTCGGGTCTTCAGGAGTTTTGACCTAGCTGATGAGTTCAGATTGCACATAAAGCCCCGTTATGGAGGCCGGCGGGTGTTGTGGGCCGATCGCCTCGTCCATCACCTAACAGAATCCGTCGGTCCACAAAGTGGCTGTACTCTGCTGACTCTTTCTTTACTGGCTCGAGTTTTGACATTACTGCCTTTAAAATGTTCTTAAAATTTGATTTATTTACAGTAGTGCAACACATTGAATCGTAATCCCTGTATTGGTACGTATCATATCACCAGATTCTTGCCGATACACAGCCCTTTTAAGTCCTATATGCTTATAGTTCACAGCTTGGTCACAACTATCCTGACATGTGGAAGAGTAACATACCGGCGACGGCTGTGTTAACGTCAGCTAGCGGAAACCATCAAACAGATTTATTTACCACCAACATGCCGGAGGAGAGTGGAAGTAATGACCTCTGAGTTTGGTTTTCAGGCTACAGGGCAGAGATGTCGGGTTGTCTGGGGCTGTGACAGGCGTGGTGATGGTGTTTCAGGGCCTCGTCAGACTGGACTGTGTGACGGACTCAGCCGCTGCGTGTTGGAAGACACCTGGACGCCGAGAAGCACCTGGACAGTCTGAGTCCAGTCACGGCAGAGGGAGAACTCTGCATCTGGGCTTCGGACCCCTGAACCGTGTCTGAGGCACCAGCTGATCTGCGGTCGGACGCAGGAAGACGACGCGTGCGGACTGGACTCAGAGTGTGGAGGTTTCCTCTCACCACAGGCGACCAGAGAAAAAACGAAAAGCAGCCAGGAGGATTCCAAGTGCAGCCGCAGCGCTGAGCCTTCGCCGCGGGCAGTCACGTCATGGCTGTCGCCAATCAGCCAGTGGGAAGGTGTTGTTCCTGAGAGCTTTGCCGATTGGTGGAAGGGAGGGTTTCAATCATTTCAAAATAAAACTACGTTATGAAACTGAAACAGACAACAGCCTTCCATTTACAAATGCATCAGTTTTCCTCTATTAAGTTCAAGTCAAGTTCTGTACAATCCCTCTCAAACACCGCCTGCTGCGCCGCCTCGCGCTCCTCCACCCCGTCGTCGTCGTCGTCGTCGTCCTCACGGCACTCCTCGTCGCGCCGCACGGCAACCTGCCTCCGCGCTCCAGACACTGCGGGTCGACGCTGCGGGTCTGCGGGCGCCACAGATACACAAACACACAGCTCAGCAGAGGTTTTCAAGGACGATCATATCAGCTTCGTGCTGATGTGACTTGGACAGCCAAGCAAAGTACATCTGAAGAAGAGGAGGATCTGCCATCGTGTTTAAATCTGTTGGAGTTCGTCTTTTATCTGTTTAAGTTTTCATGCAAAGAAAATGATCATCTGCTGCTAGTAGAAGTATCAGAAAACTCAATCGATCCCAGAGTGCAGTAAGTCATCTTTAGCTGTTTGGTTTTGTCACCCAGACACTGACGTCATTACCTGAGTCATCTTGGTGAAGTCCAGGACGGGGCGGGCGCACGGTCTGTCGGGGTCGCGGCGTCTCTTCAGACCCGGCTTGAGCAAAAGCAGGTCGCAGGGCTGCGAGTGGGGAGGTACCGCCGCTTGGCTCGGCACAGGAGGCGGAGGCAGGAACGTGGTGGCCGCTGAGTCTCTGATGAGCACGGGGGACAGCGAGAAACGCCTCTGAGGAGGAGGAGGAGGGTGAAGCGGAGAGGGAGAGGAGGAGCACGAGGAAGGGGAGGGGAAGAAGCAGCAGCAGGCTCCTCCCCCTGCCGCTGCCTCGCTGGGGTCCCAGGGAAAGCTCCAGGGCAGCGGGGAGTCTGGAGACAGCGCCAGGCTGAAGAAGGTGGGGCTGGATGAGGAGTGCAACGATGAGTTCAGAGATGAACTGGCAGCACGGAGAGGACAGGCTCCTCCCCCCACTGCGCCTGCCCCTATAGCCCCTCCTCCCACTCCCAAACCTGTGCCACCTCCGCCTGCTCCCCCGTGGCACTGCTGACGACTGACGGGAGTCCAGACCCGCGAGGCGCTGGGCCGCCACGTGTAGCGGCAGCGCGACAGGTCCTCGGGCACGGACAGCGACCGGCAGTGGCGTTTTGGGGGTGGTGGAGGAGGAGGGGGCCCGGGGCCCGGAGGAACTGCCGGGGCTCCGGGGAGAGACAGCTCAGATGCTGAGGTGCTGGGCGCCAGGAGCCGGTGCTGCAGTGGCTGAGAGGAGGCGCCGTCCAGGGGGTCACCCCGCTCCTGGAGGTGAGCATCTGGGGGCACGAGGGGCACGGGGCCGGGGGGGAAACTAGAGCTGAGTAACCCCCCCTGCAGGCCAGACTTGGAGGGAGGGCAGAGCTGCCAGTAGCTGCTCTCTGCGGTTTACACACAAAACAGAACGAATCACTCCGAGCTGATCATCGGACACTTTGTATTTCAGATCCAACGGCTTTCACTGATGTTTTCACAAGATAACAGTTCAATTCGCCCAAGAGAAGGCTCATCTACTGTCCAAACAAGAAAAGTTTTAAACAAAGGAAACATTTATGGATTAACTGCTGATTTAGGCTTAACGTACAAATGATCCCGACACTCAAACAGACCCAGTGAAGTAATGACTCAGAGGGTCTGCGGGCCATCCTAACGCTGCTTAACGTCACAGTGTCTCTGTAGCACCTTACGTTTGTACCTATCATCTATTTATATATTAAGTAATTGTAAATCCTTTATGGCAATTATTTTTTTTATCACTACACTTTCTTGCTTTGTGGGAAGAGTAGAATCCTGTAAATGTACGTCCTCAGCTAATCAACGAGTCTGCCAACACGTGACCGTTAGAGCATATCCATTAAAAATCCCTGATATATACACAAAATCAGGAGCGTCATGTCTGGAAGGCACAAAAACTAATGGAGCCTGGATGTTTTTTTTTTGCTAGTAGATCTCCATGAGATCTGGAACTGATTAGATTCATAGTATTTTCTAACATCCCAATTGGCCACCAAATTGTTAAAGAGTTCATCGTTTTTGAGCCATATTCTCTCTTACTACGGTTCCAAACGACACGAGTGATTTCCAGGAATATACGCTCGTGTTCTGGCGTTGCCCGAGGGGACTAGTTTAGAATGGAACTCAGGACACTTACCAGGCATCAAGCCATCTGGGGGCCAGCACTCTGTGAGGGATTTTGGGTCCAGCAGGGACTGAAAGACAGAACCCGGCTGATTTAAAACAACTGATACAAGACATGATGTGTAAAAATGCTGTGACGTTTCGATCTATAACTCCACAGATGAAGCTAAGGAAGTGACAGATGGGGCTCACCAGGTACAAGTCCCCCGGCTGAGCAGGGTCACCTTCCAGAGTCTGCTTCGTCAGGCTCTCCAGCAGCAGCGTGGCCACAGCATGGTGGCAGGGGACGAGGGGGCAGACGGTTGGAGGTGGAGGGGACACAGTGGGGAGGGGAGGAGTGGTGGAGAATAGGGAGGATGGGGGGAAAGGAGGAGGAGGAGGAAGGAGGGGAGAGCCACACTCGTTTGTACGTCTGTCTGTCTGTTTTGTCTCAGTTTGTGTGTGTGTGTGTGTGGGG
>KV751385.1:1145551-1159410 GCA_001698575.1 Mola mola | reverse complement strand
AAATTTAGCTATTCATCAATCATGCAATTTGGCCGCCATATTTACGCATTTATGGCGTCAAGTCGGGAACGCGTGTCATAAGATTATCTCCCAGTTGTTTTTCCGACCTGAGATGATGTTCATCAATCATTCCTCCGAATGTTCCTACATCCCATGAATGCAGCACTATCACCTGAATGCACCTGAAAGTCACCAGATGGTGAAGCGGCCTAAAAAAAGCGCCGCAGGTGGAGCGGCTGCGGCGGGTGTGATGAGAGCGGCCGAACGCTCAGGGTGTGCGGACCGCGGGCGTCCCGCCGGCCTGTGGTTACCTGGAGGAGAGCAGCGGGCTCTGGGCGGCCGTTTCCACTCCGCTCGTTGACATCTCAGCAGGTCGACTTTTGGCGCCTTCACTTCGGACGGACAGACGCCATTGTTCCGCTGTCGCGGCTTTTTAATGAGCCGCACCTGGAGGGAGGGGCCGAGGGCGGGGCCGCGCCTCAGGATGGCGACGACGAGTCCGTCCAATCAATCAACTGACTGAAAAAAAGTTACCTGGGTCCGGAGGAGTGACGTCAGAGGCAATTAGGAACGGGAAAACACAGAACTAAAACATTAGATCTTTTAGCAAAAGTAGAAATAGCCTATCATAATGTAAAAGACTAAATATAATAAGTATAAATTTCAACAATTTGTAACATTGTGCATATTTAAGCAGCTCTTTTTCATGACCTAAATTCATATATTTCAGGGATTTGCTACTTAAATTCATTTGGAAAAGGAAAGAAAATTCGTGGTGTTTTAGAAAAATGCAGAAATTTTACCGACATACACACGTTTCATGTTATTTTTTACTGTCGTTATCTCTCCGATCCAGCAGGCGGCGCTGTTTCCTTTACTTCACATCAACCCTGTGTTTTACGACCGCCGTATTTTGTCACGAAGTAAACAAGATGGCGTCAGGTAGCGGGGTAAGTTCCTGATCTGAGCTCATTTTTTGTTTCAAAAATATAAAATCTCCTGATTAATACGTGACGTTCGCTGTGGCCCGGATGTGTCGGTTTGTCAGAGCAGCTGTCGAACGAAGCTGAAGTCGATCTGGTTCGGAAAGGTGTCCTGACATCAGCTGACGGCTAACGTATTGTTAGCTCATCCGCGGACAAAAAGGCTCATTTCGGCCGTGCGTCTCTCCGCAAATGTGACGTCTGGTTTCACCTCGAAAAGCATAAATGTTGAACTCTGTTAAAATGATTCTGCGCCTAGTGAAGGTTTTGTACACAAACACAGAGTGTTTGGCCCCCATTGTTGTTGTTTTTCTGAGCTACTTTTAACTGAACCTTAAAATTAATCCATAAAGTTAAAGAAAGAAAAAAATGGCACATAATATTAAGACAGTCGAAAACATTTTCCATTGAAATGGATAATTTATCAATTTGTGTGTCCTTTAATTTGATTTTTGCAATATTATTTTAGTTCCATCATCATTGTAAGTCATATTTATTTTACAGTTTCACTATTTTGTTTAGTGTTTGAAACGAAATCTGAATATTTCCACAGTTTTGCACCTTATTGGCAAATTTGTAAAAGTTTATTAAAATTAAAATTCAAACAAATGTTAAATTTCTCCATCTATTCTCAGCCTTGTTTGCGCATCATCATTGTGGCTAATGTACTAGCCTTCTCCTTTTACACTTTAAATCGTAAATTTAAATTATTTTGATAATTTCTGTTTACATCCACTCTCCATTTTCTTCGCTTTATTCTTTATACACAATTCAGTTGGTGTTCTTCTTTTTACCTGTATCACTGAGACACACAGAGCTGTTGCAATAGTGCCACGTTCCTGCATACACCATGTAAAATAAATAATCTAAAATACAGTGTTGTAATAAGACACTATGGCTCAAAAAGTGTCAGTAACATTTCTATGATGCCAATAATGTGAACTGTTATGACATTTCCTGACAAATAACAGAGTCGTTTCTATGCTTCCTGTGCTTCGTCTCTCCCAGTCCAGTAAGAACGACTTCCGTCGGAAGTGGGACAAAGACGAGTATGAGAACCTGGCGCAGAAACGACTGGCCGAGGAGCGAGACAGAGAGCGGAGAGATGGTGAGGAGATGACACACAAACGTGGTTCCATTATAGCAATTGGACAGAAAATGGTGAATGTAAGAAACAAATTCTGTTGAATGTTTAGTCTGTTGAGAGACTCCAATGTGACACACTCACCCACTTCATTTAATGCAAATCGCCACATGTGACAACTGGCCAAAATGATTCAATCATCATTTAAACAATTAGTATCGGTAGTTTTGCCGTTGACTGACAGGTGAACCTCCTCTCTCAGGGAAAATCGCTCCTCCGGTCAAGCGGGACCTCCTGCGCCACAGAGACTACAAAGTGGATCTGGAATCCAAACTGGGGAAGACCATCGTCATCACGAAGACCACTCCTCAGGCTGAGATGGGGGGGTACGGTGGCTTTAATCCTTTCCCCTTTGACACTGGCACCAAATCCAGACTGAATTTTACTGGCAGTGTGTTTGTTGGTGGTTCTGGTGGTGAATCAGCTGAATCTGCACCTCTTTCCGATTTAAACTGACTTTCAGCTGGAAAACGGCTGATTAATCAGCACTGGTAAGACATCTTCTAAAGGACATCTTATATTGGTATCAGTGAAATTTGGTGCGCAGGGATGCAGGTTACATTACCCTGTTCCACAGAGGCTCTATACAGGATCTAACAATGGAAATTGTGCAATGTACTTTAAGACTTGCCGTGTTGTTTATTCCTGGAGTTGGTCGAGTGGTCGGTTCGTTATGGACAGAAACTTGTTACCTGGCTTTTTCTTAAATTGTCCATCTTAACTTTGACGATAACATCACGTGCTTCTTTTCTTATTCATGTGTGATTTAATAGTAGCCATTTAAGTGGGCTGATAGGATTGAAGTGTTTTTAGTAATGGAGCTTTGTAGACATCTCAAGCTCATTTTCAACAAACACCCACGGTCTTGGTAGTCGAAGAGGAACGTCATCTTACTCTCGGCTGAAATTGTTTGCAAAGTCCATGTTGTTAAGCTCGCTCATGGTGATCACAGGGTTTCTCCGTAGTCAGGAGGAGGGAAACGAAACCGTGGATATGTGGTTTTCCCCAGAGTTGCCTGTCATGGTGGAGTGTCAGGCTGAAGCTACAGCCCTGACTGACTGAGTGTAAATACTGTGATGATCTGTTGTTACAAGCTTGATTTCCTGTTTCGGTCTGTGGTGGAACCTGGACTGTTGAAAACAGAGCTAAAAGAGAAGGAATAAAGCCTGACATGTGCATTATGTGTATCTGTAGCTGCTAGATGGAATCCAGTTTTAATAAGTTCACTGTATCAGATTGATGACGTTTCTCTGGCGTTTGTGTGGGCCAAGCTCTGATTGGCTGTCTTCCTCCTGTCTTTCAGTTATTACTGTAACGTGTGCGACTGTGTAGTGAAAGACTCCATCAACTTCCTGGATCACATCAATGGAAAGAAACGTGAGTTCCCATCGATGGAAAGACTGATGCTGAACCAGGTCACTGCTGTTACCTAACTGTGCGTGTGTGTGTGTGTGTGTGTGTGTGTGTGTGTAGACCAGAGGAACCTGGGCATGTCGATGCGAGTCGAGCGCTCGTCTCTGGACCAGGTGAAGAAACGTTTTGAGGTGAACAAGAAGAAGATGGAGGAGAAGCAGAAGGAATATGACTTTGAGGAGCGAATGAAGGAGCTGAGGGAGGAGGTGAGGAGGGCCCCCGAGTGATGATGCAACACTGCGTGTTACACCTTCCTACACATGCAAGTCTGAGTAATTGGGAAATTACTGAATGAGTGAGTTAACATGTGACTTCCTGCGCTTAGACACTATTTTAGTTTGATAATTAGGCCCAAGATGAAAATCTTAACATTTATAATCTTGCCTGACAGAATATCTAAACTTATTTTAATGACACAATTACACATTTATGTTTTTTATAACAAAAAGTCTGACTTTGCCAATTGGCTGCCTGTGCCACCGTTGACAGGGACATCTCTCTGATGCCCAGCTGCCCACAGTTAGCCATTAAACCAACAAGAATAGATATTTTAGAAGCAGTTTGTCTCAGTTAAATGAATAAACTCCCTTTCTAGTATGTGACATAAAACCACAAGCGGTTGGTCACATGACCATGCGAATTATTGCCTGATCTGGCTGAAGAGGCAAACAGCAGCCAGGCAGTAGCATTGCTAGCTGAGAGAAAGGATGATATCAGTGTTAGCAAAGATGTTCTGCACGTGTTCATGTGGGACAGAGAGATTATGTGCAGGTGTCAGTATGAATGAAT
This sequence comes from Mola mola, assembly GCA_001698575.1. Taxonomy (NCBI): domain Eukaryota; kingdom Metazoa; phylum Chordata; class Actinopteri; order Tetraodontiformes; family Molidae; genus Mola; species Mola mola. The sequence goes on along the minus strand of KV751385.1, from coordinate 1,155,081 downwards.
GGTTGTCCACTCATTTCACCTTTTTGGACGACTCCCTCGGAAAGCAGCAGGATGACACAGCGTCGACACAAACAAACCTACACATTGAACAACAGTGTTTTGTCAGACTTATGTGTATGGGGCTGCAGAGATAGCTACTGAGGTTAGCATGCTAACCAGCTAGCCCCATTTTGTACCAGTCCGATTGTCCTCACTGAAACAGCACCTCTGTGCTGCATCCCACCCGCCGGCTGCAGCAGACTCCGCTTCTGATACTACGTCACGGCTGAGGCAGGCATCAGTCAGCCGCAGGCTCACCAGCCTCACCGCAAACTGCGCTAACAGGCGTCGAGGCTACAACCAAAGATAATTACACAGCCAAGGATAACTCCAGGAGCCAGTATGGTGACAGAAGGAACTCTGAAATGTTGCCCTCAATATTTCAATGTGTCCTAGTGCTTCTCCAAATTATCAAATTCCCGTTTTTTCATCATTTCTTTCAAAAAGTTACACCGTCGTATATTCTATATTCATTAGAGTATTGTGAGATTTTTTCCGAGGGCCAGTTTTTATAGGCCATAATTATCAAAATTAAAATAGTAAAATGCTAGAAACATTTACAGTCTAGAATATATTTAATCTTCACCTTCTTGGATACCTGATGAAAAATCACAACATTCAGATGTCTTTGCGTTGCACTATTATCTGCTTATTCTGAATTTAAATGCAGCCAAGCTTGTTAACTTAAATGAAACAAACCTCCCACCCTCCTCTGCAGTAGATCCATCCTAAAGGTGCCGCAGGGTCTTTTTTGTGCAGAACAAGCAGCACAAGAAGACTCCTGTGAACTGTTTCCTTGTGTGTTTGTCAGGAGGAGAAGGCGAAGGCCTACAAGAAGGAGAAGCAGAAGGAGAGGAAGCGTCGGGCGGAGGACGACTTGGATTTCGAGGAGGACGACGAGATGGCGGCTGTGATGGGCTTCTCAGGCTTTGGCTCCTCCAAGAAGAGTCACTGATGCCCTGCAGGGCGAGGGTTACCAAAGGCCAGGACTGTAAACTGGATTAAGCTCGTCCCCCCTCCCCCCTTCAGACCAGAGCTTCAGACCAGAGCGGGACTCTAAACCCCAGACGGTGGAGTCTGTTCATCCACAGCCAGGCTCTTATTTTGGTAGTCTCAACCATCTCTGTCACTTCTGATACGATTGAACACGGGAGCTTCCTGTCGGGGGCGAGAAAAGCATGTTTTTAAACAAACACACCTGGTCACAGGTGAGACAGGAAGTAGTTCTGATGAGTTTTTATATATTTGTTTGTCTGTGTGCTGTCGACATTTGTCAGAAATGGACAGAACGGAAATGAGACCAAAAACTGTCCAAAAATATCTTTTAAGTTTGTCCGACTGCCTGTTTGAGCTCCTGCAGACCAAAATGTTTCAGAACTGCCGCATTAGGATACAGTTTGTTGCGGAAACTATTGCAATAAACACGTTTTTTTCTTTTTATTGATCATTTGGGTTTTTTGTGTGTTTGTTTTGCGATTTGTATCATTAAAGGTTGAGGAAACAAGTTCTGTAGGACTTTAAAATGACAAATTTCAGATCTGCAACTGATGATGTTAATCATTGATTAATATACTGTTTATTTTCACGGTTTATCATTTACTGTATAAACTGTCAAAACGTTGTAAAAATGCTCATCACATTATTTCAGAGCCCAATTGACGTCTTCACTCCAACCAACAGTTAAAAACTCAAAGACTCTTTATTTACTGCTAGAAATGACAGAAACGCAGCAGTTACATTTAAAAAACTGGATTAAACAAAAGTTTATCAATTGAAATCACATTTTCAGGCAGAAAAGAAACAAACCTCCAGTTCATTTCTGAATTTCTTCCTGAACCAACGTGTCTTTAATTTGCATCGTCAGACTGCAGCGGAACTATTATGTCAGCTGTGGTCACCACTCTTGCATGGAGGCTTATTTCTGACCTCCCTGTAGGTACCCGTCCCACCAGTCAGGATGTGGGGGAGTCATCCAAGATAAGATCTAACATTTAACACGTCTCCTCTGCAGTTCTGTTGGTGAAGTGTGTGTCTGAGCCGCTGTCAGTTTCACCAGTAGGCGGCCACATGGTGTCACATCGCAGGAGGAAGCAGATGATGTTTTTTCCACTCACACTCTTAAGAAAGGAGAAGCTAAAACTGATGCAGAGAAGTTTGCTGCTGAAGTTAAAAAAAATTCACAGTATGGTCAGTAAAACTGATCAGTAAGAGCATATTTCCCCCATACTGGCTTTTCTGCCACCTGTTAAATCCAGAACAGAATTTAAAATCCTTCTCCTCACCTGCAGAGCTCTAAATGGTCAGGCACCATCTTATTTTAAAGAGCTCATAGTACCCTGTCACCCAACCAGAACCTTATGCTCCCAGGATGCAGAGTAACTGGTGATTCCAGGAATCTCCAAAATTAAAATGGGAGGAGGAGCCTTCAGCTATCAAGCTCTTTTCCCGTGGAACCATCTTCCAGTCTTCAGAATCAGAATCAGATTTATTGGCCAAGTTTGTGTTTAGAAACGAAGAATTTGACTCTGGTTCAACTTCGCTCTCAATGTCCAAAATACACAAAATAGAATAAAGTATAAAGTAAATAGACTAAAGATAGAAGTCTGTGTCCAGTGCAATGTAAGAGATCATTAGTGCAATTATAAGGAGTTTGTGTTTAAAACAGTAGATACAATGAAGAGATGTGCAAATATGTATATGAGGTACAGAGTTTTTGCAAGAAGTTTTTTGTGATGCTCTGTGAGTGAGAGGAGTTCCTCAGAGCGACACCCTGTGTCACTCTGTATCGCCTACCAGAGGGGAGGAGTTTAAACCGTTTGTGTGAGGGGTCGATAGAGACGTTACTGCCCATTTCCTGACCATGGAGTGGTACAGCTCCTGGATGAAGTGCAGGTTGCCCCGATGATCCTCTCTGCAGAACCGATTGTCCATTGCAGTCTGTTCCTGTCCTGGGACGTGGTGGGATGTACTGATGTTGTCTCTGATTCTCTAAATGTCTGTGTGAGAGTCCTCGTCTCATAGGTTACTATAGATTGTGGTCAAAGCTGCTGCTGTGGTCCTACTTGAAGCCCCCTTTATTAATGTCATTCTCATCAAAGCAAAGTGGTCAAGGCAGGGGGCCGTCCACCTTGAGCCTGGCTCTGTTTTGGCTGTTAAAAGGTTCATCACGGTCACAAGGTCCTGCTCATGGTTGGATCGCTGGGTCTAATCCTCACGGTGTGGTTTTGACATGTTCTTCATGAAAAGTGTCTTTAGGCAACTTTTGGTGTGATTTGGAACCATACAAGCACAAATGGACTTGATTTATTAAGGTTAGAGTTTTAGAGAGCACACAAATTCTTCATCTCAAAGTAAAAGTCCACATGCTACAAAATAGCTACAAAATGGCACCAGTTGGACCTCCTTCTGTAAACTCTCTCTGGAGCTATGGCCAAAAAACATGCTTTCTGAACTTTGAGGGGCCTTGACCTTTGACCCTTGGCCACCCAAATCTAATCAGCTGTAGGTTGGGCCAAGATACACGTTTGAAGAAAAGTTCAGTCATGTTTTTGTGTAATCTTAAACGAACCAAACCAACCAGCAACTGATCCGCTTCAGTATTTTCTTAAGTTACGCTGTCGGGCTGATGTGTCGAATTAACTTTGCACAAGTAAATGAACATTATGTGTATGGTTTTGGCTTTACTGTGATCTGCAACATACAAACAACAGTCGGTACAGCGTGAGGACTGCGGAGAATGACGACGTTTGTCACCATGTCAATGACTCATAACGTCCGCAGGTGAGTAATAGACAACATCTTAGAGAAAATAATAACTGCTGTTTTATTTTAGGTCAAACACTCATAGCTGCTGTCATAAAAATAAGTATTTGTCGTAACTGCTGAAATGGTCACTATTTCCTAACTGGTCTTCCCCGTCTGCTCCCGCCTACTGCTTGGAAAAAATCCTTCTCTTTCTCAAAAACACAGCCCATCAAAGCGTCTGAGGAAATGAGAACCAATGAGAGCGGGAGGCGCTTTACAAACGCAACGGTGGTCCATTCCTGGACCACGCGGACCCCCAAAACTATCGCCCGACTGCTGAAGACAGAAAGAGTTAGACCAAGGCTGATCTCATGCACAGCAGCCTTCACTGCAGGGAGGGGCTTGGAGACGGAGCTACAACACACCTCGTTCAAGTCCACTTCCTTCACAGCATTACCGCCTGCAGCTTTAACCGTGGTTTTGGTTTGTTTTTGCTTGAAATGGTTGCCGGTTCTTTAAATTTTGGACACCGCCTGCTGCTGGGCCCCAAAACAGCCTCCCCCTTGTGGCTCTGAGCTGATGTTTCACGCATCACAGGCTGTGTAATGTTTGTAGCGTCGTAGGAGCTCACGATCACTGAAGCTAAGCTGTCGTTTGGCGCATTAGTTTTCCACGAGCTGAACTTCCCACAGTTTGTCACACACACATGTGCCCAACGATCACCTGCTGCTGACGACTCCATGGATCTGACCTGGGCTCAGCTTGAACTGGCACTGCCACAGGTTGTGGCAGTGATCCGACTGAACTGCTGAACTGATCTGGAGTCTGCGTCGCTGTTGTCTTCCTTCTGACAGCACGCTGTGCAGCGAGTGGGTGCAGCTGCAGCGTGTGTTCCGCTCTGCGGTCAGATGGAGGGAGGAGGATGCCGCAGTCATGCCCTGCCCCCCCCCCACAGTCACTTCCTCTCAGAGAGAAGAGAGGATGGAAGAAAGAGAGGTTAAGAGACATAGATAAACACAGAAGAGAGAGAGAAAAGGAAGCCACTGGTTCCAGTGTGTTTCTGTTGCTTTGAGTGGAAAGATTCCGACAGAGACAGAAAGCACCACCTTCTCGTCAATTTGAGGAAGTCAAGCTGAAGTTTTCTTATTTTTTTGTGAGTCTCTATGAGAAGTTTCTTTTTGCAAGAAGGAGTGCGGAGGGACGAGACCCGACTGTCAGAGTCGAGCGGTGGACGTCCAGCTGAAGAGGTCGGGGAAATAAAAACCAAAGCCTGTTGGGGTGAAACACTGGAAGTCCAGGCGGCCGTTCTTCATTCGGATGGTGCTCTCCTCTCGTTAGAGCCGAAGTCTTGGGTGTGCTGGGCGAACGTGGTGCGTTTGAGACGGACGCAGGATGAGCTCCGCGCGAGTGCCGTCCAAGATGGAGGTGATGGGGTGGGGCCCCCAGCAGCTGGCAGACTACCTGAAGAGGGTGAGACCCCCGTTCACACTCTGTGTTTGTCTCTGTCCTTCTTCCTGGTGGTGAGACAGCAAAGGTGCTGCTGTCCAGACGCCGTCCTGGTAGATCTGACCTGGACGGAGCTCTTCAGCTGCGTACCAGCTTCCAGTTTCGATGCCCCTCAGAGCAGCTTGGAAAACTCTTACAGACAGCTCTGAACGCCGCGAGCCGCGGGGATAATCAGAGCGCTTCAACCTTTAAACAATACCACCACATTTCTGAATTAAACCGAATTCTAACTCTAACTGCAGCGTTGTGGATTTAGTCGGGACCACATTGTCTTTACCATCAGATCTGCTTTATCATGTGGAACCAAATGCACCCTGGGAATTGACATCTGTCCGCAGGCTTCCTGTGACTGCAGGAAGCAGATCTTTTCTAACTCATCTGCTGATCTTTTGCACCGATGATTCATATTCATCCAGCACTTGAAGAGAGAAAACGCAAGATATTACCAGAATTTTAGTTAAAAATGTTATAAAACTTGCATTATTTACAGAATGAAGAAATAACTGTGTCGACTCACAAAAATATCAAGAAGGGAAATAATCCTACACATTTTTTCTTTACCAAATATAAAAATACAATTACACACCTTCTCTTTCGTATTGCAAGAGTCTGGTGACATGTAGTAGATCCGTCCAGTGAAAAATTTGTGAGTTTTTGACTCAGTGTCTGTAAAGATACTGGGGAAAAAACCAAACTGTACTATGAAAGGAATGTTTGTGCAGACTGTGTTTTTCCTGCCGTTCTTTCTCAACGGGGCTCCCAGGTCGGGAGCCATTGCTCCGGGATCAGAGCAGAGGTTTGTTTGTGACTTGTCCACCAACGGAGGCTGATCAGAGTATCCGTGTGAGCGCACGCAGTGTGCAGAGGTCAGGAGGCCAGTCCTCTGCATCTATTGCTCAGCAGCCAGAACAGCAGCAGAGAGGCTAAATCTAACTGTTCATGTGTACAAACCCAAAAGAGTCGGGACGTTGTGTGAAATTCAGTGTGACAAGGATGTGTCCCAACTTTTCTGGAATAGTTTTTTTAGATTTTGACTTTTGAATAATGTTGTATATCAGAGCTTTTATATCACTCTTATTGATGTCTAGTTACTTTTTTCGGTTTAAGATGCCGAAATGAGCAGATGTGAGGTCAGAAAACCCAGACGCAGAGGAATTAATGCGCCGTAGAACATACGGTATTTATGTTTTACTTGTCTCAGAGAGAAAACCTCGAAAAAGCTTAAAAACAAGCGTGTTTATCAATGCTGCGTGTTATTTAGCTAAAGATTCAGGTTCCCATTTTTGTCTTCCTGTACTCCATCGACACTAAGAGACGTCACTGCAGCACAAATCTTCCGAGAACCAAGAAGTCTTTTAAATGGGTCAGTTAAAGAGGTTGACGAGCTCCGTGTGCAATGACTCACACACACTTCGTACAGCTTCCCAGCTGGGTGTTCATAGTCCCAACATGCAGAACAAACGCGTCACAGCAACACTGCACAAACGAAATGGAAGCTTTGCTTGTTTTTAATTTGTTTATTTCAGGTATTTCATTCAGTTTTATCTCTGAACCTTATAGCAGTTTTAGTATGTTTTTCTACCGTGTTTTGAGCTGTGCTGGTTTGAGGTGTTTGTCCAGCTGGACGTGACCTGGACCTGAAGCTCCGCTCTCACTAACACTGCGCTGTGTTTGCAGATGAATCTGTTCGGCAGCGATAAAGTGGTGCTGAAGAACTCGATTAGCGGCTCCAGATTTGTGGTGAGTGTTTAAACCTGCTGTGTGAGGCAGAGAAGTCACTTGGTCTCCTGAAGAGCTTTGATGACCTCAACTCGTACATCTTTTTCATTCTTTTAATTTTTGCAGAATCTGACTGACAGCGACTTCCAGAAGTTCCCTAAACTCCACGCTCCGTGAGTTTTAACAAACTGCCGAGTTAACATGTGAGCTTGGCAGAGACGCTTCGCTGGGGTCATGTAGGGGTCAGGTTGGGGATAGTTGAATGGAATCGTTAGCTTGAGGAAAGCTGTCGACTAACTTGCAGTTTTTAGCTAGGTTAACTACGGAAGAGGATTAAGACCCGGCATAAGAAATGATTGCACCTTGAGAAAAACATTTGAAATGTCAAAAACAAGTTAAAACACTGAGAAAAAAAAGAGGAAAGGTCGATAATAAAGTCAACATGTTGAGAAAAAAAGAGCTAAACAAGTCTAAATGTGTAGAATAATGTTGAAATACAGTCCAATCAGAGGCGACGGACACCTGAGCCCCGCCCCTTCAGAATCATTGTGTCATGTGAAGCTATTGCTTTGCCCATTAGCTGCTATGTCAACATGAAGGAATGCAACCATCCTTCTGAACAGGCATCCTTATCAGCATCCTTCTGATGCTGATAACGACACTGAAAGAGGAAGAATGTCTCTGCTTTTTAAAGCCAAGTGAAGTTTATGTGTCTCAATATTTCTTCTTATTTCTCGACATTTCACCTCTTTTCCCGAGGTGCATACTGACAGAAAATCTTCATCGTCTCACAACTGTTTTTCTCCTGCCAGGCTCTAACCCTCTTCTGTAATTAACAGCTAAACTTAGTAAATCAGTTTTTAGGACGACGTTAGTTTGCTCAACAAAACTGTTCAATGCAACATTTCTGGGCATTGTCAAGATGATGTTTTTTTGTCACCAGCTATACTACAAATGCTCCTGAAATGTCTGTTAAAATGGACCGGCGTGTTTTTCACACCTTTCTCTACTTCCTGTTGCTGATGGTGCACCTCAGATATGTCCAACACATTTCTGTTTCTGATTTATTCCAAAGCATCTCTGAGCTAAATAATCATACATAATAATTACTTTGGAATAAACGTGCCTTAATCCACCTGTCCCGGACCGTCCAGAACTGTCCCGGAAACAGCAGCTGGAGTTAAACAGTCAAACAGAGGTGAAGAAAGATGCATGTTGTGTCATTTGTTGTGCCCTAAAGACTGCAGGATATGGTCTGGGTTGAAAAACACCAGAATTGTCCTTTAAGTGGCAGCTCAGATCAGCAACAGGCACCAGGGTCGCCTCTGCCAGGCAGTGAACATGTGTGTGGACGGCTGAAACGCTTCAGCGACTCGGCGGGATTGAAAAACATTGTATATTTATCAAAAAGTACATTTTCAAACCACACTGTTGTTAAATGTGTCTGTTCTATAAACGTGTGCAATGAATTTCTTACCCACAACATATCCCGCTGCAGTGATTATTATCATTATTGTCATTGCTCTGTTTGGCCTATTTGGCCTTGATGCCAACGATACGAAGGGCTAACGAGTTTGAGTTTCAGCGAGCAGTCGAACAGATGGAGAATGTGTGGGGATGTGTTGAGTCATCTGTACGTGTCTGTGTGTCAGGATGATTTCAAAGATCAGCACTGAAATCGGCAAGAAGGAGGAAAGACGCGGCTTGTTCAGTAAGAAGTACGTCTCAAAAGCCACCACACATTTCGTAGCGTGCTCTCACTGTTAGAGAACGGGTTTAACATCCTGCCGTCAACCGAGGCTTCTAGATTGAAGTGACTCTGTAATTTACTTCCTCTCATTCACATTAAAAGCAATCAGCTGACTGAGCAGAGTCATTAGTTGCACTTTTACACAAAATGATTCACTGTATTTTAATGCGCACGTTTCCTTTGAACACTTTAATTACATTTTCCTGCCATAAAGGATCTGAGTGCTGCTGTAAAATAATGTTTTTGGTCTGTTTGTCTTCCTTTGATCACAGAACAACGCCCAGATATCACGAACCAGGTGGGAACTTGCTTAATTTAACAAATGACAAACGTTATCAGTGTGGTGAAATGACAGACAAGAGGAAGTGTTACTTTACAGTATTTGTTTTGTTTATACGTACCCTCATATCGTTTATATTTGAATTACCAGAAGAATCACATTTTTGAAGGTTTTCCTGTGCACCAAAACTCAACATGAAGTATTTCATAGATGTTCGTGATGGGCGTGGCTGAATGTCTTGGCCACGCCCCCTCAAACAACAGCCCTTCTGTAAGGAAGTTTGTACACACGTAGAACTCGACCTCCTCCTCCGATATTTGATCCAATTGACTTCACATTAGGGCTGAGAAGTTTTCAGATCCTGTGTTGGCGTTGATGGGCGTGGCTGTGACGGAGCGGCAAATCTCACATTGTTATAACCCCACCGGTCCACATGGTCCGACCTGCCTGACACCCCACATGATGGAACTCATCCATATTCTAATATTCGGT
>KV751385.1:1108501-1128595 GCA_001698575.1 Mola mola | reverse complement strand
CACAGAGGAAACACACCTCCTCTTTGGTTCCCACGGGCGAAGGACTATGACGTCAGCACCCTCGAACAAACAAACAAACATACAAACCCCGAGAAGGTCGCGCCGTGGCGCTGGTGAATGAGTCCTGAGATCCAGGCGGAGGAACCAGAGGCCGCAGTCACAACGTTTTCTCTCTGATGTGGTTACAGTGACTCAGCGTTTTCCTGAGATGATGAGGCAGATTACGGCGGCGAGCGTTTGAGTCAGCACATCCCACGGCCTGACCGACAGCCAGCGCTCAGATTTCCCACCGGCGGTGAAGTGACGGCAGGGAGTTTGTTCTGTGGGAACAAAGCCGCAGGGACAAAGTGCTCCAAAAAGGTACTTTTATTCAGGTAATATGACTTAATAAACTCACCTCGCAGGTTTCACTGATGATTTGATTTTCTCTCATCAGACCTGATACTCTTGTTGTAGTTTTGTGACATAACGAGCACGAACCCCAGTTCTGAAAAGGTCGGGACTAGAGGAACGGCTGATGGTCAACATGCTCCTGGTCCCAACATCTGTGGAATCAGATCCAGAATATGTGTGTAAATGAAAAACAATAACGAGAAAGTTGAATTCAGGTGGAGAAGGATTTTCCAAATCACTGTCTTCTGTTTACTACACATTTCACATCACGTCCCAACTTCTTTGGGTAGTTTGTTTGTAATAATTTGGACTTTTGAAAAGTAAAAAGTATCTAATTATTTGTAGTTTTAATGAACATTTCTATCCGTGTTTGTCACACATGTTGTATAATTCAACATAGCATCTGTTCATTTTTACAACCATGTTGTTGTATTATTACTTTTATTTACAACCGCAGTCAGCAAACATCAGAGGAGTTGTGTGTGTGTTTCGTCATCACGTCGCCCATTGATGTGTGTGTGACAGTAAACAGACGGCACACTCTGATCAGCTGATATGATCAGCTGATCAATACTGCCGAAGGACTGTTTACACACGCAACTCGCGGAGACAGAGAGTGTGTGTGTGTGTGTGTGTGTGTGTGGTTCATGGATGAGGTCAACAGCAGCGTAAGTGTGCCGTTTGTTTACACTCCACACGCCCTCAGACAGGTCTGCCCCCAGGACACACACACACACACACACACACACACACACACACACACACACACAGTGGGCAGATACTGAAACTGATGATCTGTATTGTGACAATAAACACAGACACAGAGGTGTGTGTGTGTGTGTGTGTGTGTGTGTGTGTGTGTGTGTGTGTGTGTGTGTTTCCAACAGAACACACTTTGTGCTCTATTTTAATGTCTTTACTGAAATGTTACTAACGTTTGTTTGTTTGTTTGTTTGTCTTTGTGAAAACCTGAAAAGTTTTTTAGAGCAGATTTAAAAACATCAAACGATGACAAAAATGGAGATGAAATATAACATAAATTAAAAAAAAACATCACAGAAAAGATTAATGTTTCAATCAAACGTTCGAGGATAAAAGACAACAAAAACAAGAGGAAGGAACATTAAGTACAAACAGAGTGATGAAGAGTCTTCATGATGCTGATTCGGACGCTGAAGAAAAGAGTTTTTAAACCTGTTTTGAATGTAACAATCTGACATGATACATTACAGAATTATATATTCTGTATACTTATTAATTTTGAATGACGTAGGAGTAAATTATTGATGTTTATTGTTGTGTTTTACCCTGATGGAAAATGAAGTTGAACCATGATGGGAAATAAAAGAAAGCGAGTTAACGCCTGAGTTAACTGTTCTTCTCAGCTCCTCGTCGTCGGCACGTTGACTCACTTTCTTCGACCGTCTCCTGTGTCCAACGGACGTCCTCAAAGAGTCGCTGCGGTTAATGACGTCAGACCTGTCAACCACACTGTCCTTTGGCCCCGAGCGAGGAGTCCCGCGTGTCGGACCGTCTCTGAACGCACCCACAGCAGGAGGGGGAGTGCTGAGAGTGTGCCGTCCGTCACCGCTGACAGCATGCTGGCAAAACACACACATTCGACAGTCGTTTTCATGAAACCACAGAATGATGTGAATGTCAGGCTGAGGATTAAACAGTACAAGTACAAGTACAGCAAGTGAAACCGCTACAGGAACATGAGGCGCCGATTCACAGACAGTAAGTGTGTTTAGGTCAGCATGAAGGCCAAAGTGCACGAGGCGTGTTGTGAAGGAGCTGCACTTCATCCTTTTATTTAACAAACACAATCATTTGAGAATTACGACCGACGAAGCCCCTGGTGGCTGGATGCAGTATAAGCCATAAACCCCCCAAAGTAAACACTCAAAGTTCAAATAAACCTTTTAAAAGTCATTTGGGCTGTTCTGAGGGTAAAAATCAGCCATTTGATGCTACGAGCCGGAGGTGAAAAATCCATTTGATCGTTCGTGTGGTCGCGTTTGTGTCGTCTGAGGTTTTTTTGTTTCAAGACGGGAACAAAAATTCAGGATGTGTCTGACTGCAGCAACAGCGCAGATGAAGTCCAGGAAAGAACAAACAAACAGCTAAATGAGGCTAAATGCTGACATTCTCACCAGTCAGTCGCACATTTTCGGCTTCGGATGGTCTAGAAGTTCAGCTTTGTTAAAAACTCAGGAAATATAACAAAATCACAATATGAGATCATGGTTGAAAGGGAATATCAGATATACTTGAATTTGTTTTTGTTCAGAATCACATCATTTTGCACGCCGCCGTCCCGCTGCAGTAAATAACGTTGCTTACACAACAAGTTGTCCAGGTGTGGCAGCTTTCGGGGCAGTTTATTATTTGTACCCTGGTTGCACCACAACTGCCGTAACGTATCACATCCATCTGTGTGGCAGTGGTCCTGTCCCAGCATGCCTCCCACCAGTCAGGCCGCCCCTATAAGAACTCTCCCACCTCCTTCCACTTTGCAGCTCCCTCAAACGCCTCGTGTGAAAACAGGCACACGGTTCACGAGTAAGCGTGTCATCAGTTAGTGAACGACGTGTGTTTTGATTACGGCCGTCCTCCAACCCCGACCGTGTCATCGTCCGCACTCAGGGTGTGAAATGGGATTGTAACACCAGCACAAAGGCCCGTTTGTTTGATCCATCAGGCACAGAACAGATAAACAGGAAAGGTGAAGAGGTCAGCGAGCACAAGATACTGATAGATTCCGCGACATTTACCAGGTGAAGAGCGACAAATCAGTACTTTTTGAGTCAAAGCTGTCAGCCTGCAGAGGCTCTATGGTCCACCGATGGTCTGAGGGCCTTCACAGAGTCTTCATCGTGTGTGTGTCAGCAACAACGAGGATAAAAACATCTCACTTTTCATTAGCTTAGCATATAAACACCTAAATCTCACCTGTTTTGATATTTTAACTCTTCTTTTAGACTGAAATGTCGTGAAACAGCGTTTGTTTGAAATGTGCAGATCAATTAGTTGTTTGGTTGTTTGACAGAAAATGAGGTCACGTGGTTCGACAGTGTCGGTTGAAGCTGTCGTAGTTAAAGTTATCATTCAATCAGGTCGTTACAAGCGTCACTTTCACTAAAATTCCCAGTAATAACGATGACTGTTTATGTTCTCCTACACATAATGACTGTGAATGTGTTTTCTAACATTCATGGAGGATTCACCCGTTCATTGACGAGACGATTCGATATCTGTGGATGTGAAACATGCGTGTGGTTTAAATATAATTGTGAATTAGCTGCTCAGTTACCTGCTCCACACTGTGACGAGTAGAATCTGTTCCAGTATCGGAGTCGATGCCAGTTTAAGAGGGTCAAACGTCATCATTCAGGCAGGAACGAGGGTGCAGTTGGTCGGCCTCGCTGCGACTGTGGTTCATTGGCATTAAAACAACTGTGGGCCATCATGCCCACGGACGAACCAATGAAGTTATAATGATGGCGTCTTATTCGCTGGGTATTTCTGTTAAACTGCCACTCTGACACATTTTGGAGCAAAATATGACACTTTCACTCCACCGTTTTTCAAAACTTTAGTTGCTACTTTGCAGATTAAAAGCTGCATCAGAGCCAAAGTGGCACATTTTGAAATAGGCAGATTAGAAAAGGAAAAACAAAAGAAAACAAAACTCTGATTCTAATGATCAGTTGGATATTGGATCTTTTATGTGATGTCATGTCTTTACTGTATTTTATTGTTTTTGATTCTCTTCTTATTTTCACTCAGTTGTTCTTTCATTCTTTTTCTTGGTGTTTTTATTTATGCACTTTTCCTTGTATGTTTGTACGTGCAGCAGATATAAAAAGTCCACACACACACACACACACACACACACACACACACACACTCCTGTTAAAATACCGGGTTCTTGTGATGTAGAAAAATGAGACCCAGATAAATTGTTTCAGAACTTTTTCCACCTTTAATGTGACCTAAAACCTGTTCAGCTCATTGAGAAACAAACTGAAAATCTTTTCGGGGGGGAATAAAAATAAAAAAGTAAAATAATGTGGTTGTGTAAGTGTTCACGGCCTCGTTTCACTGAGGATGTGACTGTTTTCACAATTAACACATTCAAAGTCATGTTCAATGGGAGTCAGTCACACCTGCCCTCATTTGAAGTGATGAAGGCCAAATTAAAGCCACCGTCTGCAGGGAGCTTCCAGGTCATCAGAGGGACGTCGCGGTTCAAAGGTATCAGTCAGGAGAAGAGTTAAAGGAATTTCCAAGGCGTGAAATGAACCGGAGTGAAGACCGACATCATCAAGTGGAGAGAATGCGGTGCAGCGGTGACGTTACCAGGAACTGGACGTCCCTCGAGATTGATGTAAAGACGAGAGGAAAACCGGTCAGGGAGGCCGACGGGGACATTAAAGGAGCTGCAGGATTTGCTGGCAGGTACCGGCTGTGTCGTACACGTGACAACAATCTCTCGTATCCTTCCTACGTCTGGGCTGTGGGGTGGAAAATGAACTCAAACATGAGTTTGAATGTGATGTGTTAATTGTGAAAACAGTCACATCCTCAGTGAAACGAGGCCGTGGACACTTACACAACCACATTATTTTACTTTGATATTTTTACATCCCCCAAAAGATTTCAGTTTGTTTCTCAATGAGCTGAACAGGTTTTAGGTCACATTAAAGGTGGAAAAAGCTCTGAAATGAGTGTGTGTGTAGACTTTTTTATATCTGCTGCATGTACATTTCATTACTTTATATTCCAGCAGTGTTATAATGAGCAACTTTTACTTTCCAACATGACTGAGTCACGTGTGTGTTCACCTTTCACTCAGCCTGGTTTTTGTTTTCATATTATTGGTCACTCAAAACATTTTTTTTTAAACTCCTGCACTGCACATTTGTGTAAGAATAAATTAATATATAAATTCAGTTGTTTGTATATCCTCGTGTCCATGTAAGCAGCAGCATTTGAGAAAACCTGAATTTGTTCAAGCTCATTTCTGTTTTCTGCAATAACAACGATGGCACCTGATTGTTTTTGTAAATGGATGAAAAAATACTCACATTAGTTGGTACAAGACACAAGTTATTTTATGATTCATTATAGACCCCAAACTTCAACAGAATGTTCTTATTAATGCACTAAAATTTTACAGAATCCAATAAAACACTTGGCTCATTCGTTTTGTTTACCTTCATATTGTTGTTTATTCTTTCCTCTTTTACCTCAGAACACTTAGAATTTAGAATATTTACCTCAGAGAAAAGAAACAACTTTGACTGGAGTCAAAGATCTTAAATTCCCTTCACAAACCACAGTAACAGCAGCACCGTCAGCTTTTCTCCACCCGATGGTGGTGAAAATGGCTGACTGTGCTTCCCGCGTCCATGACGACGGGGCGATCCGCTGCGAACGAGGCGCCTTGCTCAAGGGCACATCAGCAGACAGGTCTCCGAGCTGCGGCGTGTGTGTGTGTGGTCGACCCGCTAACTGCCAGACTGACGGCTGGTAGCCTCATATTTGCATAACGTCACACACACACACACGTGTGTTTCTGTCTGAGACAGATATTAAGTTCAGAAAGAATCAAAATGAAGAGCCAGTTTATTTCACGCTGATTCACACGTGACGCCTCACCGCTGGAGCCGTTATGTGGTGTGAAAAGACTTCAGGAGGACATTTTTACGGTGCAGATGAGCTCGGGGGGGAGCTGGGGGTCGACTCGTCATGCTGGTATTTTGACAGCTCCAATGGAGACGACCCGTATGTTCACCGCCGCGTCCGTTAAAATGGAACCGCATCTGATCCAGTCCAACCCCTGGCTGAGACGTCTCAGGTGTCGTCTGCTGAAGCGTGTCATGAATGTGATAAAGTGGCCCCTGGTGCACCTTTAATCCTGCATTTTGACCCGACGACACTGAATCACAGGCGTCAGCCATACGGCCGGTGCCCCTGTGACCTTTGTCGGCCCCTGACCCGCCAACAGCCTGACGCCGCCACTGCTGGAACCATCAGGAAGCGTGTCAAGGAACCTGCCTTAAAGCCTCATAGGGTTTGATTTATCAAAACAAAAACCCCTACATTGTCTAAAACACGGGACTGGCACAAGCACCTGACGGTTGTGTGTGTAAAATAAACAGCGGAGAGAACAGATATAATCCATCAAGATCTCATCAAACGAATGAACTGGACGTTGTCTCCTGGATCGCTCCTGTCTGTCTGTCTGTCTGTGTGTCTGCGCATCGGTTGTGCTGCCTCAGGCTCAGTGCTGACAGGAGTTTATGAACATCTCACAGCAGAGCAGCAGCAACGAGTCTGAACAGGACAGACGGAGGAGGTGGAGCAGGAGGAATCTCACATCGGTAGGAACCTGTTGGAAAAAAAAACCTCCTCTCCTTCGTTCACTGGCTGAAGGATTCCTGCTCAACGTTTCCCTGGTGCTGCAGACCGTCCCTTCAGGCAGCTTTCCTGCACCCAGACCACCATGTGGGTCCCCGTTAGGTCCCGGACATGCAAAACTCATCCAAACTTTGGCTTGAATTACTACAGGCGGTTCTGTCCTTATTGATTGTGCTGTCATGTGATTCACTGCGTGTTTCATCAATTACAAATTCAGAGAATTTTAAATCAAGAAAACATTTAATTGAAAAACAATTCTGATAAAACAGAAAAAAAAAATCTAAGTTTTCAACTGTCTGGAGGACAGATTTGGTATACGAGATGTATTCCCAAATAAACATAAGTTAATTTATTTACTAAATTAGGAATCCCTTTAACTCTTAAAGTCTTAATAAATAAATTAATTGAGATTTGCAGAACACATCCAAACATTCAGCACCAAAAAGAATTTTCTCGATGGGCTCCTCGGTGCTGCCAACGTGTGGTCACAGGTGGAAGTTCAATTTTAGTAGATGATACAACGCTGAGCCCGTGTGGTCAAATCAGCCAACAGCAGCAGACTGAAGCTCAAATTATTGGATTTTTTCTTCATTTCACGCCTTTAAATTTAAATGGATTAAACAAAATATGGCATCAAGTTAAAGATAGCTTGCTTTGTGATGCTGTTATTGATAAATTTTGTATATTTGGTGATTAAATAAGTTATAAGTTCACTCCCTCATTTTCCACTCTTCATATTGAGGGATTATGGGCTTGAATGTAAAACTGTTCAGACCTCATTATTTTTTCATTTTACTTCAAACTTCTCTCCATAAACAGAATTAAATCGTGAGCTTCATTTCAGGGAACTTCAAGGTCAATCGTGATGAATTTACAGGTTGTTGTCACAGTCATGTCACATTAACTTCATTCCTTCACTTAAACTTTGTCCATTTAATGAAGAAAAAAAACATTTTGACAACTTGCATAAATCCTTTATATTAATATTTTAAAAGGAACTTTAAGGTGAAGGATGTCAATTTTGTAAAATACTAATGCTAAAAGAGTAAAACAGACACTTAACAGTTTCTTAACATTTCTTTTAATTAAAAAAAAAGACATTTGTAAACTATAACAAATATATATATGAGACACTTTGGTTTATTTGTTTTTTTATAAGCACTTGGAAAAAATCTTGATCAGAAAAACTAAAATCCTTCTGATCTCAAAGACAAAGTGTCAAGATTTAATGAATACGGTAAAAATACAACTAAATACTCAAACCACAGTTAAATCAAAACAAAATGGTCAAATCTGACAGCAGTGGACAGATTTTCCACCTATCATAACCAGGAAAAACAAACAATCCGCAGTTCACCAAAATGTTAATTATGTACTTCTTGGAAAAGGTCATCGTCAGTTCAAGGGAAGGTGACTGAAACCTTCAGCCGTTTCTGGACACGTCAGCCTAGCTTAGCACAAACACTGGAACCCCATCAGCTCCAACGAACAGGGAGTAAAAAGGAGCGACTGAAAGATGCCAGACTGCTCCTTTAAGCTGTGGGTCAGTGACCTCAGAGCCGCCCACCGATTGGCCGGCGGCTCAGAGCGGTTTGGGCAGGCCGGACACCTCCTCCACGCACTCGTCGTAGGCGTCCTGGTAGTCCTGGTGAGGCTTGATCAGGATCACGCAGGTCGGCCTCTTGGAGCCCGCAGACGAGCCCAGATCCTGAAACGGGAGCGGGAAACTGACCGTCAGCCATGTTGGATTCGAGAGGAATGGGCAAACAAGGGCGCCTGGCGCTCGCTCACCATTTTGGAGGGGATGTAGGCGTACGGCAGGTTCTTGTCCTCGCACATGATGGGCAGGTGGCAGTAGACGTCGATGGGCATGGTGTCGCCGGCCAGCACCACGATGCTGCGCAGCCGAAACACACAACAGAGCAACATCAGCCACGCCTCCTCGTCATATTATGGTCCGTCTGAGCCGGGACACACTCACCCTCTCTCCCCTTTGTTGATGAACTTCTGCACTTCTTTCACGCCTCTGCGGATGTTCTTCACTTTGGCAGCTGCAGGGACAGAACAGATCGTGACCACCGAGACTGCGCCCATACAGTCGGATGTTCCATTATCACTGGATGGCGTTATGATGGCGTTCTTCACACAGGGATCACCTCCACGAGACAGAACCCACAGCCTGCTTCAGGCCAACCGACCCGGCACAGCAGAGTTATCCCAAACAATCAGAACCGATCGCCTGCAGATCCAGGTCAGAAGTGTTTACACTGGATCTCACCAAACCTGCGCCTGGGGCCACTGCAGGAGGGCCACTGCAGGAGGGACACTGCAGGAGGGACACTGCAGGAGGGACACTGCAGGGAGTCACTGCGGAGGGCCATTGGAAGGGGCGTCACTGCAGGAGGGACACTGCAACAGGCCACTGCAGGGAGTCACTGCAGAGGGCCATTGGAAGGGGCGTCACTGCAGGAGGGACACTGCAGGAGGGACACTGCAGGAGGGACGCTGCTAGGAGTCACTGCAAGGGATCACTGTAGGGAGCAACTGCAAGGGGCTCGCAGGTTTTAACGGGGGGGGGATTAAATTGTAAACCGAACTAATCTCACGACCAAACGGACGCGTTAGATGTGACTGAGTCGCCTGTGCTTTCTGCAGTTTCTCCTGACGCGCCAGTTGGCGTTAAAATCTCACAGTTTTGAACACAGTCTGGCGTCCTACTGCTACTACAGGCTGCTTCAACCGGGGAAAACCAAACCAAACGGTGCCGAATTCATCAGCAAAACCTCATTCACGGCGGTACAACCTGTGTGAAGTTTGCGGACACACGAGAACCTTCAAACTGTGCACATTTTAACAGGAGGCTGGCATTCACCGGGCACAAACAACAAAACGCGATTTTAAAAAAGCGGTGATGACATGATTCTCACCCTTTTTGACGCACTTGTAGAGCTTCTTGCTGAGTTTCTTGGAGGCCAGCGGCTGAGCGATCTGGTTCATGTTCGCGATCAGCTCGTTGTAAGATCTCTCGACGCCGTCACCGGCCGCGGCCTCCTCCGCTTCCGCGCTCGCCTTCTCCTTCTTCGTCTTCGTCATGTCGGATCGGACTTAAAGAATAACAATTTCTGCTTTCTGTCGGATCCGCGTTACTCTGCGAAGAGACCGCACACGTGTCGGAGTTCTTTCCCTTCTGTTTGTGTGAAGAAAGAGTGCGACGGCGCCCCCAGCGGGCCGGAGGGTAACATCAGTGTCGTCTTTCAAAATAAAGGAGCAGTCTGGGTACTTTTAAACGTTTTCGATCATCAATGCGGTTGTATCAGCACGTAGAGATACCAGTGGCCAATAATAATCTGTTATCTGTCATTAATTTTGCACTGACGACATCCTTTGTCCTCCCCCTCACTTTTAAAGGGTTAAGGTAAACCCTTCAATATCAGTTGATTTTGTATCGGATTTAAATAGTTTTTGCCTTTATATTCAATAATTAAACGCCTTGTCCCAAAATCTGTAAAACCAAACACAACACTGTTTCCATTTATCAAATTAAAACTATAAAAAAGCTGTTGATGTTTTTAGCAACTAGGCTATTTCTAACAAGTTAAGTAAGTACTTCATTAAGGCAGAGAACGAGCAGTAGCACAATTTATTGAAACAAAACATACAAAGTACAAAAATTCTTGTTAAAGAGTCTGTACTTGTTTAAACATCAAACTGTGAAGTGAGAAACATGAAACTGCAGAAATTCAAGCGGATTGTTGGCAGGATGTGAGCGAGGGCGATGACGTCATCAGCCGTGGATGATGTCACCGATTACGGTGGGGAGTCTCCTCCTCTTCATCTCTCGGGATATCTGACACCAGACGCAGTGCGGACAGAAGGTGGCGTACAAACAGTCGCTGCACAAAGAGCCCTGAACACACAAGAGACGAGTTCCACTCAGACCACGTTCACTTCACCACAAGTTCTTTGGTTTCTAGTGACAGTTTCATCGTTCCAGCAGGGACTGAAATCAGTGATTATTTGTAAATAAATTGTTGTTTTGAGAGTAACTGAGCTGTTTCAGCTCAGTGCTTTGACACACACACACACACACACACACACACACACACACACACACACAAACAGGGAGTTTTGGCCTCACTTTGATGTCATAATGTTGACGCATGGAGGCTCTCATGGACAGCGTGACGGGAAGGGCACAGCCGAAGACGTCCAGCAGGGGGAGGCAGAGACACTGACCATACGCTTTAGTGGTTTTACAGGCGAAGCAGGGGCAGCACCAAAACGCCAAGCAGCCTACAAAGCATGAAAAAATGATGTAAAAACAGAGATATCTTTACACAGGAAATCAAACATTTCTTCTGCTTGAATTTAAGCGTCATGTCCCTTAAAAAAAACAACAAACGTTTGAACAGTGACATCATTTCCTGTTTGTCTGGGTTTGGCCTCCAGTTACGTTCCAGATGTTCAGAGCTCCTTTTCTTCATTTAAATCACTCCTAAAACCCCACTTTTATAGACTCGCTTTCATGTGATGTCTTTAAACTGTCTTTTTTTGAATTGTTTTTATTCTCTTATACTCATTTATTCTTCTATTCTTTATTCCTGTCTTATCATTATTCTGTGTTTGGATTAGTCCCCTTTACATTCCAGTTTTCTTAAAACTGTCTCTCTCAGTTTGTTTGCCTTGTCTGTTGAAAAAAAAGAAGAAATACAACAGAATTTTAAATTCTAAGTTTAGAATTCTAAATGGCAAGTTTATACTTAAATACTCAAAATAATTTTTCTCTTTAAATGTATTGAAACAAGCCAATGCTAACACGGCACATGTAGCATACTTGCAGACACCAGCTAACGGCCAACAGTGGCTAAACTAGGTTGTTTAATGATTCAGTCTGACAGATTTTAAATTACAGTTCTTTAATTAGCATAGTGCTAATAATGAGTTAGCATAGCCAGATATTTACCTCTCATCATTAGCTGTCCGAATACATGAAAAAACCTGCAATCTTCCCATAAAATAATGACTTTATTCTTATAACTTCATTGACAACGTGTTTTGACTACTAATATTATGACTATTCTTCTTGTAAATTTCTGACTTTATTCTCATAATACTATGAGTTTATTCTGGTGTTCAGGAGCTTCAGCCTCTAAAACTGAGTAAAACTGTTCAGAACTTCTGCTCCGGCTCCATGTTTATTTGGACAGAGCTGCGTGTTTCCCGGGGACAGATTTGTCCATGTGAAACTGAGCCGTGTTTTATTTCTACTGTTCTGAAACATGTCATTTAGAACCACAGAGACCAGATGAAGGAGGAGCATCACTGTACACTCTCTCTTGTCCTCGCAGCAGTCACAGATCCCAGACGACCACTCGCCCGTCTCAGAGGAGAAACCCAGAGGCTGAGGCTGCATCCACACCGGCCCACTCATCTTCACACAGACGGTTCTCACATCTGTATGACACATATGCGCGCGCGCGCACACACACACACACACACACACACACAGAGTGTCAGGGCCACAAGAGAGAGTCCTGATTTCAGAGAATAAAACCGAAATATCGTGAGAATAAAAGAGTTAATGTCAGTGTTTCCCTTCAGAGGACAAATATCAGACATCAGCGCCATCTAGAGGCTTCACAAACAGGGAAATTCTACATCAGCACCACATCATCATCAGTATCACCGCAACAAACTGTGGTGATTCCTGTTTTATTCCTCTTTTTGGAGACTTGCCTGTTGTGTTTATTTCTGCATAACATCTGATAATGTTACAACTTTATTCTTATAAAATTTCAACTTTTTTTCTTGTAGGATTATAACTTTTTAGAGTAAATTTCTGACTTTATTGTCAATATAAATAAACGATAAAAATTCTTTAATGTGGCCCTAAAACTCTGTTGTAGTTCACTGAAATAACTGATATATGAAATAACTACAGATCCGATCCAGATCTGGAACAGTGACTTACTGAGCAGTAACTTCTGTCAGTCTGAGAGTTCAAACATTTAATAAAAATGTCCGTGAAGGTTCTCAGTCATCCAGGTCATCTTGATCTCGGAGTGTTTAGTAGGAAGCAACTGGACTTCTTATCTTGTTTGAAGACGTTTCGCCTCTCATCCGAAAGGCTTCTTCAGTTCTGAGGGTCAGTGTGGGAAACCCAGGTATTTAACCCAGAGTGGGTGGAGGCAATCAGTAAGAATGGGGACGTGGTTAAAAGCAACAGCCTCGGGGGGGGCGGTCGTCTGGCTAGGCATCATGTGAGTCGTTACGGTCACATGAGCCCGGGTGTGAATCACTCGAGAGTGTTTGCCCTTCAACCTTGGTTCCGTGTGACACCTTGGGCTCACATGGCCCCAGGTGTGTATGGGGGTTAAACCGTCTGGGGAGGGCTCCCAAGACAGCATTGTAGGTTGTAGACAAATGGTGTCTTAGTCCACCACCCCTGTTTAGAGAGGGTTTCTCCAAGTGGACATAGATGGCCTCTTTTACTCCTCTTTCAAACCAGATTTGAAAGAGGAGTAAAAGAGGCTCATGTGACCTTAACGATTCACATGATGCCTAGCCAGAGGATCACCCTCCCAGGCTGGTGCTTTCAAACTGAACTGAACTGAAGAAGCCTTTCGGATGAGAGGCGAAACGTCTCCAAACAAGATAAGAAGTCCAGTTGCTTCCTACTAAACACTCCGAGATTTAATAAAAATGTGGTCGTTAGTGACAGTAAGACATTTACTCAGACTGTTAACAGCCACATACAGAGAAAAGCATGTAAGGAATTTACAAAACACACATTTTATTTCATGCACGATTTTACAATTGTTACAGCTTTTAAATGTGTATATTTTCATTAAGCTATTTCACGCTCTGCTCAACCCCAGTAAGAATAGCAGCAGCATCTGCCACAGCTAATGGGGATCCCGATAAACTAAACTACCCAGATCCAGGATCAGGATCCAGATCGCGGATCAGGTTTTGTTTCATAGGCCAAGGCTCCCACAAGAAATCATAGAAATCCGCCCACTAGATTAGGAAGGATGTGGATCAGCTACAGATTTCTCTGAGAACATGTGTGTTTTACAAACCGATCCAGATCCAGATTCAATATTTAAAGATTTGTTCCCTGTTGTGCATCTGATCCAAAATCCATCCAGTGATCCAGATACGTACAGTAAGAGCAGCGTGTTGTTGTATTTAATCTGTAAAACCCCACTTGATGCATCTGAACGTTTGCTCCAGTGCTCATTTCAACAGTGTCCCTTTGAATCAACATAGTGAGATATGTTCTAAAACAAAAGACAAATAAGAGCGTAAAACATGATGCGAATCATTGGAGCATTAGAGAAGTAAGAGCGCAGGACGGTCCACTGTTCACACAGAGTGATCCGTGGTCGAGACGTAGAATTCTTTAAAACCAAAGAAGAAGAGTGAAAAGGGTCCTTCTCTTACCTGTGTGCGTGTCAGACTGAGCGCTGACAGAGCTGCTCTGATTGGTGGAGAGCCTGTGGGTGGGACGTCGCTTTCGGATGAACCTGCCCGACCTGACTGACGAGATCTGAGAGTTTTCTAATGTTGCCACACGACCTGCTCATCTTTATCTGCAGGAAGTGAGAGGAAGCAGACGGCATTTTAACCCTTGGGGGTTAAAAGGCCCTAACCACAAGGAAAACTTTACACTTGATCCTTTAATGTCTTTGTTTGTCGCAGCGCTGCTCGTTTTCTGTCTGTTAGCGGTAACGTTAGTGTTACAGGAGCCTTCGCCCTCTTCATCAGATAGTTTCTTCATCTTTTGCAGGGCATATTTTTCATATTCACTCTTACTTCGGCACGGTGACCAGGAAGAACAGTGTGTTTTCCTGTTTTGGTGCCACATGCACTTTATTTACTTTCCAATGAAATTCCAATGAAATGGAACGGCAGCATGACAATCATTGTGCAATATATTCTGCTTACTTAACAAAGACGGGCAAAATTTAAAGTCCTGTTCCAGCTATTAATTAAACCCATAGAAACTCAAGACTCTTTAAGAAAATTACACATTTAGGTTTTTCTACACCTTTGCCTCGTCCAGGTCGTGGGGATCTATGAATGTGCTACTTTGGCCCCGCCCTTCACCTGTAGCCGGAGCGAGGCGGAGCTTACCTGCACTGTTATCTTCTGACTTTTAAACTAGTCTACCACACGCTGCTCAGTGACCAGTTCTGACACTGGAGTAATTCATCCACAAATGTTTGAGACTTGACTTGGATTCGCAGGAAAAAGAGGCGGAGCTTCTCGCACAAGGTCGCCTAGTTGAATCATGATGATGGTGAGTTTTGTTTCTGCAACATTAAGCCCTGCCCCCACAAGTTGCCAGGATTGGTTTGTGTGTAGAATATCTTTGGTGGGCAGAAATCCTCAGCCGTGAAATTGACTGATTACTTCAGTCATGACGTGTGTCGCTGCATGTTAAACAAACAACAAACCACCGTACAGACAAGGTCAAAATGTAATTCTCATCGGTGGCAGTCTTTTAATCTCCACAAATCCCTGTCATTCACACAGTACGTACAGCAGCTCCTGATGCTCAGAGTCTGTCTATAAAACATGATCTTCCTCATGAGGAAGCATCAGATCATGGGAATTGTCCTGATTATTCACCCATGAGATAATATATTACTTTCAGTCACAACTTCACAATTTCTCGCCTCGCTGTCTCATTTGTAGCAACAGATTTGCCCTTTAATTAAAAAAAAAAAATTTTCATCTTTTTTACATTTGAATGCAGGAATCCAGCATATTACACTTTCAGCTTGAAACTATGGATCCAATGTACAACTGTATACGTAAACAAGTGATGAAACACTCAATTCGGTGAATAACTCTTTAAAACTCCATAAAAATCCATGTTCTGATTTGCGGCCATGTGTGTAACTGATCTGAAACCAGGGCTGAGATCGGATCAAACCAAATCAAAAATTATAAAATCGTTAGTCGGGCCAAATTCTACTTTACGACAATTTTCATAAAACTCGGTCATGTAGTTACATCCATGTCTGGAAGTGATCTGGATCACTCCAAGATGTAAACACCTGTTACCAACATGCTACAATAAAGGCACATTTATTAACATTAGTTTATGCAGCAATAAGCATTTCAATAATAAAATGATATTACCAATAAAGGTCCAGAGTGTAAATACAACCAACGAAGAAGACTTACCTACCGACATTCAAAGCAACATTCATAAATGCATAAGAGCACTGAGTAACCACGACTTAACTGTAATAAATCATTTGTTATTCTGAATTTACCCTTTATTAATGGTTTTGTAAACATTGTGAGCAGGTATCACTTAAATGACCACTAATAGTATTAAAAAAGTATAGTTTTAAACTATGGAATTAGGTACATTAGTTATCAAGAAGATAGTTAGTAACTGATTAGCTTTGATTAACTGTTTGCAAATACTTATTACTGCAATAACTACTGTTAATTAATGTACCCTTATTGTAAAGAGTTAATAATTGTTATATTCAAATCAAATCAAATCAAATTTTATTTGTACAGCCCGAAATCACAATTTACACATTATCTCACTGGGCTTTGACAAACTGTACAGATGTGACATCCTCTGCCCTTAGACCCTCGAACCGGGTGAGGAAAAACTTAAAAAACCCTAAACAGGGAAAATAAGAAACCTCAGGAAGAGCCACAGAGGAGGGATCCTTCTTCCTAGGACGGACAGACGTGCAATAAATGTCACTTGTACAGAACACAAAAACATGATAACAACAGTTCATTTAGAATGTATAAAACATCCATGAGTCCCAGAGTCTGTGGATTCTATGAGTCCGGATGTATGGAAAGTCTAGTGATCCAGACGCAGGTGGACTCTGTTGGTCCAGGAGTCATTGTACTCCATGTAGGAAGATCTGGGTGTTGCTGAGTCCAAGAGTATGTAGAATCTGTAAATCCAGGGATATGTGAAGTGTAGTGGTCCAGAAGCAGGTGTAGTCTATTGATCCAGAAGCCATTGTGATCTGTGGGTCCCGATTTGCACTTGGAAATCCAGCCTAGGATCCAAGTCACAGGATCCAAGTCACAGGATCTCCTTTCCTAATGTGGCCAGGGGGCATCAGGCAGGACCACAGCAGCACCTCCCACCGCGACCTAGAAAAACCTGCAGGATGGTAAAGCACAACGACTCCGGGGAAGAAGTAAAGTTAGTGTAAGGATATGGACATTTACAGGAGCAGAGAAGGAGTCGGAGTCAGAGGGGGGAGAGAAGAAAGCTCAGTGAATCATGGAGTGTTCCCCCAGCAACCTAAGCCTATAGCAGCATAACTAAGGGCTAGATAGGCCAGCCTTAACTATAAGCTTTATCAAAAAGGAAGGTTTTAAGCCTACTCTTAAAATCAGAGAGTGTGTCTGCCTCCCGTACCAAGACTGGAAGATAGTTCCACAGGAGAGGAGCTTGATAGCTGAAAGCTCTGCCTCCCATTCTACTTTTGGAAATTCTTGGGATCACCAATAACCCTGCATCCTGGGAGCGTAAGGTTCTGGATGGGCGATAGGGTACTATGAGCTGTTCAAGATAAGATGGTGACTGACCATGAATAGCTTTGTAGGTGAGAACAAGGATTTTAAATTCTATTCTGAATTTAACTGGGAGCCAGTGCAGAGAAGCCAGTATGGGGGAAATATGGTCTCTGATATTAGTTCTAGTCAGTACACGCGCTGCTGCATTTTGGATTAACTGAAGAGTTTTTAAAATTTTGTTAGGGCAACCTGAAAATAAAGAATTACAGTAGTCCAGCCTGGAAGTAACAAACGCATGAACTAGTTTTTCTGCATCTTGTTGAGACAGGATGTGCCGGATTTTAGCAATGTTACGGAGGTGAAAGAAGGCGGTCCTTGAAATCTGTTTAACATGTGATTTAAAAGACAGCTCCTGGTCAAAGATAACACCCAGGTTTCTGACAGTGGTGCTGGAGGCCAAGGCAATGCCATCCAGATTAACTATGTTGCTGGATAATGAGTCTCTAATGTGTTTGGGGCCCAGCACAATGACTTCAGTTTTGTCAGAGTTTAACATTAAAAAGTTATGAAACATCCAGTTTTTAATGTCCTTAAGACATGACTGTAGATTAGCTAACTGATGGGTTTCATCTGGCTTCATTGATAAGTATAGTTGTGTGTCATCTGCATAAGAGTGAAAATGTATGGAGTGCTTTCTAATAATTTTACCTACAGGAAGCATATATAGAGGAAATAGTAATGGTCCAAGCATAGAACCTTGTGGGATTCCATGACTAACCTTGTCATATCTTGATGATTCATCATTAACATGAACAAAATTATATCTATCAGATAGGTAGGACTTAAACCATCTTAGAGCAGATCCTTTAATGCCAATTTGGTGTTCCATCCTCTGTAGTAAGATGTGATGATCGATAGTGTCAAAAGCTGCACTAAGATCTAATAAGACTAGTATAGAGATAAGTCCTGCATCAGATGCAGTGAGGAGGTCATTTGTAACTTTTACCAATGCTGTTTCTGTGCTGTGATGCTTTCTAAAACCTGACTGAAACTCTTCAAATAGACTATTATACTGAAGAAAGCCACATAGTTGTTTCACTACTGCTTTCTCTAGAATCTTTGAAAGAAAGGGGAGGTTGGATATTGGTCTATAGTTGGCTAGAACTTCTGGGTCTAGGGTAGGTTTTTTTAGGAGCGGTTTAATTACAGCTACTTTAAATGACTGGGGCACATAACCTGTTACAAGGGATAGATTGATAATGTTTAGTAGTGGATTGCTAATTAAGGTTAAAACCTCTTTGAGTATCCTAGTAGGTATGGGGTCTAGTATACAGGTTGATGATTTAGATGAAGATAATGTTGTTGTTAGTTCATGATGGCCAATTGGATGGAAGCTTTCCAAACACACATCAGGACTAACAACTGCCTCTATAATTCCTATTGCTGAACTGGAATCTGTGGAGTGTAGGATATTTTCTCTGATAAGTATAATTTTATCATTGAAGAAGTTCATAAACTCATTACAGGTGAGGGCTCTAGGAATGCATGGTTCAATAGAATGATGGCTCTCAGTCAGCCTGGCTACAGTGCTGAAAAGGATCCTGGGCTTATTCTTGTTTTCTTCTATCAACGCTGAATATTCCGCTGCACAGTATATCCATTTAATTTGTGTGTTTGTCTTAAACTAGTTGTTCTGCGTGCATGTGCAGGGAAACGATTCAGCTAATAGACGGCAACAAACACTGACCTCTGAGTCCAGCTTCGATTCCAAAGAAAAAATCTAATTTATCGTCATCGGAAAAGATGAGTCAGTCATACAATGAACAACAGTTTATGATCTCAAGACGGAACAGAGGTGCCTCTTCAACGAAACACACTTTAACATAAAAATCCAGGCCAAAGCTTCAACCATCAGGATACAAAAGCAATAAAGATGAATTTCACGTGTCATGTTCATCTTCAGCTTGAAGTGGTCAAAGTATGAGAGAGTGAGAAACACAGAAAATACAGCGAAACAAGCACAAGAAAACTACAATAAAAACCAATACAGTCATCGTAAAATCAAGTTATATCAAGTAAAATGAACAGTAGAAGTAGGCTGAAGAATGTTTTTTCTTCTCTCCTATCCAGTGTTTTTCCCTCAGTTTATAGAGGAGCTTATTGAGGAGCCTCGAGGTCTCTGTTGAACAGCACATGATCACGCACCAATACGAAGTGATAAAAGTGCTCAGCGCTCAGCACGTGCACATCTGCAGCTTCACCACAGCTCACTTAATGCCGACGGATGGAACTACAGTCAAACATGGCCGTACCATGATTTCAGGATGGAGTTATTCCAAAGTTTACAGCTCACATAAACTGACCTGACCCTCTAATAAATCACGCCTGTTTTCTGCTCGTGACAAAAGGATAAACTCCATGTTTCACAAACAAAAGCCCCATTTTCAAACTTAGGTTGAAAAATGCTGAAAGGTACCTTACAGTTAGCAAAAACTGCTTACTGCTAACATTAAAACAGTGAAATAACATGTTTTAAGGATAGAAAAAGTGACGGATGGAGACAGGAGATTTAATCAGGTGGCTGCATTCATCCTCTTCGATGGAGACGGATTGAAGACACTCATCAGCCCTCCCGACCGCTCATCTTCATTTGTCTTCATCTGGAGTTACACGAGGCGGCCGGCTGTTGTTCTCAGTTTACGTGCTGCCACTCGGTGACGTCATTAGACAGTGTAATGTTTGCTTTCATAGTTA
>KV751385.1:1069259-1100692 GCA_001698575.1 Mola mola | reverse complement strand
TATCTTTAACCTTGTGTTAATTTTTGCTCAGTTGTTTTTCTGTTGTTCATCCATGTTGAATCTCAGATTAAAGTTCCATTGTTTTAAACCTGCTTTTTGTCTCTCATGTGAAGTTTACTTTATGTCGATGTTGTTCGTGGTAAACCTCCGTCACAGCGTCTCGCTGTGAGCTGCCTCATGACTTCCTGTCTGCTCTTGAGTTTCGCTTCTCGAAGGCTGGCCGGCTTCACACTGCAAAAAACATCAGCTGGCTCAAAATGGTGAGAATTTATGGGAAATATTAGAACAGAATTTTTAAAATCATCAATGAATGTGTATCGTCAATACTCGGGGTTGGCACGCTTTGCTCCATCTCGCCACAAACACACAAAACTGGGGCCTCTTGTCCGTCAATTTTTTAATGTGAAATTTAGCAAGAAGCAAGATTAAGTTGAGTAAAAAAACATTATTGTCCTTGACTTTGTTGTCATAACAATCAAATATAACCTACAGTATCATGAAAACTTAAATCAGAATGGTTTTTAATGATAAAAGAGTTAAAGAGGAGCAAAATTTGTGGATTATCTCAATCAAGGTTTCTTTTACTTTATTGTTTAGAATGAATTTTTAATTTAAAGGCCATGCCTTCTTCCAGTTGATAATATGGTCAGTTAGTCCAATGAAAGGTGGCTGTAGGAGTAGAGACTCTTTATAGCACAGATTATTGATTGATTATTATTGATTTTAGCATTAAATTGATCTCTTAAAGTAGGAGGAGTAGATATTCAAGAGAACATCTAGTTTATGAAACCCTCGTCAGAGCCTTCAGCTACCAGGCACCTCTTCTCTGGAACCAGCTCCCAGTTCAAGTCCAGGAGCCGGCACCCTCTCTGTTTAAGAGTAGAGTTAAACCCTTCCTTTATGATAAAGCTTATAGTCAGGACTGGCACAGGCCGGTCCATAGTTACGCTACGTCTAGACTGCTGGGGGATTTCCCATGATACACTGAGCCCCTTTATTTCTCTATCTCGTTCTCTCCCTACTTCTTCTACTCTTTACTCTGACATGTACCAGTATTTGTGTTACTAATTTTACCCCGGAGACCCTCTGCCTCATCGTCCCTCGGCCACCTGGTGACGTGGGCCTGACGGTTGTGGTAGCGATGGTCCAAAAAGAGTCCCTGTTGCAAATTTACAGTCAGACATGAGACGAACAAGTCGGATGTTCTGCGATCAACATGTCTTTATGTACTTGACTTAAGTAGCGACCCGCTGTCCGATGGAGATGTGATGTTGTGTGTGGGATCATCATCAACTCCAACTAGCCTACACAGCAAAAGCCAGAGCGGCCTGGAATCCTGAGCTGGATCACCGTCTGGTTCCTGGACTCTGGTCTTTAATAACATGCTTCTGGACTCAGCTCTCATGTTTTCATATCAATAGACTGTAATGATGTCATATTGTTGTGCTCTGTACTCTGTGACATCTATTGCACATCTACCTGTCCCAGGAAGAGGGATCCCTCCTCTGTGGTTCTCCCTCGGGTTACTTCTATTGCCTGTCCAGGGTTTTTGGAGTTCTTCCTCACCCGGTTTGAGGGTCTACGGGTAGAGGGTTTTGTTATGTACAGATTGTAAAGCCCTCAGAGGCAAATTGTTGTTTGTGATTTTGGGCTATACAAAATAATCTTGATTGATTGATTGATTGATTGATCATTCCTCATCAAGATCAATATTTCAACATAACATGACAACATAAGTTATTTTATGTCATCAAATACTATGAGGATATATTTAATACACGGCTTTAACTGTAATAGCTTTCTTCTGAAACAACTTTTCTTTTGTTGGATATTTTGGCACTATTTGTATTTTTTTCACAACCCCACCAATCGACCGGAAAACCGCTCTAAGTAGTGGTCAAAACACTTCCATCTAGCGGCTGAATGCGTCATTACACGGATAGGAATCTCAATTACATGAGACTGTATATTTATCAAAAAAAACCAAAACATTTTTATATTATATAATTATAGATAAATATATATACATTTTCAAACTCCTGCGGGTTTGACATATGTGGTCTATAGGATGACCTAGCAACCATGACTGTGGGGCGGGGCGAGCTCTTCCCTGGTGAAGTTGTCTGAAAGACTTTAATCCATCAGGCGCACAGAAAAGGAAAAAAAGCTGAAGAAGAAAAAGTAGAAAAAGTCAGGTCTAGCAACGAAACATTATGATGTTTAATCAGACCTGTTTGAAAAGAGGCCAACAGGTGTGTTGGCCTTCACGGTGAATTTAAAATCAGCATGGATATGTTTTAATTTTGATTAGGTTAGCATGTTAGCCTTTGCCAAGTCCTAATTTTCCCATTTTCATAATTGAAAGCAACATAACACCTTAAATAACATCCTTTTATCCTGAAATGACTGCATGACTTTTCATAAACAAGTACCTTTTTTTTTTTTCCACAACAACAGAACAAGACGGCAGTTTGCTGTTTTTTATTTGTAACAGCTGTAACTTTCCACAGGTCAGCAGGTGAATTGGTAACAGGTGACGGTGCCATGATTGGCTATGACGGGAGCCTCCGACAGGCTCAGTCGTTCACAAGCAGCGATGGTCTGAGATGGTCTGGTGTTCTCCACTTTGTGACAGACTGTGTGGACAAACATTCCAATGGGTCATCAACAACGCTTCAACTGTGAGAATTCAGAGATTTCACCATCTACAGCCCATAATATCATCATTCAGATTCAGAAAACCAAGACTGTCAACACGCACTTAATTCCAAGACTGCTGCCACCGGCTTGTTAGGTGGAGTAAACTCTGCACACAGAGGAACAGTTCTGCAGCACAGGACCCCGCCCCCCCCCCAAACTGCAGGCAGGGCAGAACCTTTCTACCAACAGGGGGAAGCAGAGGGCTTCCACAGCCACCAGCATGGAGGAGCCCCGGATCACACTTGACAAGACAATAGCAAATTTGTTTTACTCAGAATTTGAGAATGGGAAGAAACACACACATCCGTTTGTATGTCATATACATCATCTTGGAAAACGTAAGAAGAGTACAACATTTGCCAAACAAAAAGTGTTCGGGCTAAAGTCTAAGACTAAAGTGTTGAGTTCATATTTTTGTGAACTGTCTTCATTTTTCCATTCGTTCATCTTTGGCCCTTCGCGTCACTACGGCTGTAATATATCTTTGGCCACCAGCGGAATTTGGGTGGCGCTGTTTCCCCATTTCGCGTTACAGACTTTATTAATCCCCGTAGAGAAATTAATTATAAAGAGGCTCCGATTTCACATTTAGCGTGTGAGGGGGACGAGATAAGCACTTCACGACAGAAACCAACATCAAAAGACAAAATGACATGTATTTTTATGTTTATTATTATTATAAGGGCTGAATTTAATAATTTAAAAGTTCCTGCATTTCAGTTGAACAATTCCATTTTCTGATATTTGAAACGTTTAATCCGTTACATTTTGGTGGCAAATGTCGTATACTCGTACTCCACAACTTTGAATGAACTTATTTTTAGTTTAATACATTGTAAAGATCAAATAACATTTCACACAAATTTTAACATTCAATAACCAACAGTACTCCCCCAAAATATTCACTATATACTGTTTATGTACACATAGTCGCAGACATACACACAGATGCTACATCATAGCTCCTAATCAATCAATTTACGTTTTCTTATCTAACATTAAAACTTTCTATTGTTTAAAATTTCACAGCCTTTTTGAAACTCAACAGAGAGCTACACAGTTTAAACTCATCACTAAATTTATGTCATAATTTACCTCCTAGAACTGAAACACATCTGAATACTACACCACTCATCACTTTTCATTAAATTATAGTTTGAAAAAGCTTTTGAATTCATGCAGTAAGCCTTTTGTTTTAAGCTCAAAATAATGTTATTAGCCATTCTTGTAGCTCTCTCCTGTTGTTTAATTAGAAGGCCTATGTTTGTTTTATATGAATTTCCCCAAACTTGAGCACAGTGTGTCACATCTGGAATTACAATATTCAGAAAAATTATGGATATCTAATCTGATAATTGGCCAGGATGAGCATCCCTGATTCCAGCCAATGTCAATCACTAAAACCGGTCACAGTGGTGGATATCCAGTACATCCACGTGAATCCGAATGCTCTCCTGAGTCATCGGTGACAGTAACTCTGGACTCTGGATGCCTCCTGTGTTTCTCCAAACATCAACACCTACACAAAATTCACTAGTTTTGGGCTGTTTTTCTGAATTTATGACTTATCTCGGACATTCAGAAAAACAGAACCAAAAATAATGTTTTTTTTCAAGTGATTGCAATACGCTTCTGTAAAAAAAAAAAAAAAATCTTGACACTTTTGTTTTTTTTTCCCCTTTGGGTGATTGAAATGAGGGAAGTGTTTTACTTAGTGAGTTTGTCTGCGATCCTTTATTTACCCTGTTTTTGTTCCTCTTTGGTTACGTGTCACCAGTGTTAAATCACAAGCTGAAGTTGAAAGCCCCTCTGAAAAAAACCCCAAAGAGACACAAAAATGTTTGCAACAGAGGTTGAATTATTTGTGTGTCGGGAAAAGAAAGGCTAATTCCCCTTCTGGACAGTTGGGAAAATGTTCTGAGGGGAAATCTTCAATTGCAAGATTTCTTTAAAATTGGCCATTTACTTCCTTTGAATCAGTTAAAAATCTCATTTTTGAAATGATTTTGCATCATGACCAAAGTCAGCAAATCACAGCCCGGCTGAGGACTTCTGCTTTCGATCTGCAGTCGACCAATGACGGTGTCCAACGGGGCAGAGACTAAAATTACCAGTCCAGTAGCTCCGCCTCCTCTTACTAGAAAAACGCGTCTGGTTCAGACATGTGTGGATGAATCACTCCATGTCAGAACTCGTGCAGCGTATAGTAGACTAGTTTGAAATGAGAAAAGGGTGAAACTAAATGAACACATCACAGATCCACACAACCTGGATGAGGGAAAGGTGGATGCCATCTCGCAGTGGTAATGTCTTTTGGAGTCAGCGTCTGTGGAAACAGATGAGCTGCATCATCAAGTCCAGTCAGCATCAAATAACTCAAATTAAAACCAAAAGTATGTGAAAAATTAAGACTTGAGTGTACACCTGGATGCAACCTCATACTGGAGTCATTTTCAAATAAAAAAGGATGTATTTTGTCAAATGTTTGACCATCAAAGATGGGAAAAAAGGACTCAGGACAGTCAGCAGGAGACCATCCACATGTTTTGGTTTCACTCTTGGGATCATCCACCATTTTTTTTTTTTTTTTTACTCTCAGTGGTTAAAGAGGGCAAGAACATGGTTTCCTAAATGACACAATAGACTAGTAGTGAATATGTGACTTATCACCTGCGGCAAAGTGTCATAAGGGTCAGGATGGACGTAAACAACAGCATTTTGATCAATTGTGGCCCTTCTGCTGGCAGGATAAAATCATTGTGTGGTTTGGAGGAAGATTTTTATCCCTCTGTGTGCTGCACATCGCTTGCAAACAGTGCTGCTACTTAAGAACAAAAAGTTGCATTAAAACGGGAAATTAAAGCTTCAGTTTGTGTGTCAGGCTTTAAAAGAAAATATTTGCGAGACTTCCATTTCCTTCCATCCTCAGACCGGTTGCAAGTGGAGGAAACACTCGTTAGCCGCAGCACTTTAGCAACATTTCCGAGGAAACTGCTGCAAATGCTTTTTACACAACTTTTGCAGCAGCTCCTGCTCTGATGCTGACCTCATTTAAAAGACAACAATCATTCTTTTACAGTATGATTATTTGTGTGATATTGTTCGTTGGAATATTAGTATTATTATGATACAAGTGAAAGCGTCCATGTTCCCTTGTTCCCCTTCAACTTTCAAAGACAAGTAAAGAGGAACTATTGTGGTATGTTGATGGCACGCGCAGACACACACACACACACACACACAGTCTATAAATCTCATGTCTGTTGCGCTGTTCCTCAGTTGGACTCTGTTGGTTTGGTGTATCTCATGATGGAGACCTACGTCAGGCACGTGGAGCTGCTGGGCTTCGAGAAACGTTCTTTCCCAAGTCAGCACTACGTGAGACTCAACTCTTTTACTCTACCAAACAAAACTTCTGCAGAAAAATCCTAAAATCTTCCAATTCTGAAAACAAGCAGCAGCACTGAGTTAAAGTTGGAATGTAAATGCAGACGCTCTTGTCTTGAATCCCACAGGTTTACATGATGATGGTGAAATGGAGCGACCTCTCCGAGAAGCTGATCTACAGGACGTATCCTGAGATCCACATCTTCCACGTGAGTTCCTCTGCAAAACAAAAGCTCCGCTGACTTGTGACAACATGAGCTGGGCCCGGTTATAATCGAGCCAAATGGGAAAGAAAAGAAAGTGAACTTTTTGAGTCTGTGCTCACGATGTGACGTGTGTTTCGTGACAGAAATTGCTGAAGGAGATGTTTCCCATCGAGGCTGGACAAATAGAAAAGAGGGACAGACTCATCCCTAACCTGCCAGGTAAATAAATCGCATGAACGTCCACCTTATTCCAGGCTAAACAGCAGTCATGTTTGGTGCCATTACGGCTGCTTCTGTGTCTGATTACTTAGTGGTGACAGGCAGCAGACTGGTAGTAAATGATTAGCAGAGCAATACAGTAGAGGCATTTTAAAGTTGAGGGTAATCAGTTGAAACCCTCTTTATGTGCTGCGTCGTTCTTTCAGGAAACACCTGTGTCATCAAATACTCTGGGTGAAGCCACTTCTCTGTTTCGTTTATTCAAGCCACTTGGCGAAGTTGAAATCAAAATATTCAACAAGTTTTGGCAGCAGTTCAAGCTGAATTTACAAGAGACAAAAAAACAACAAAAATAACAAAAAAAAAACAGCTCCAAGCGCTCCAAATTGAATTGGAAAAGGACAAAAATCAAAATTACCGTCTGCCCCTGGAATCATTTTCTCCACAATACTTTAAACAAATAACCTTATCAGTGCTTGAGCAAAAAATGTGGTTTGTCCTGAGGATGGCGCTGCAGGGTCAAACAGTTGCTGCTAATGTTAGTGAAGGGATAACAGCATTGAGGAGTTTAACAGCACAAAAGATGTCCACTATAATGCCTCTACATTTATGCACTTCGCATTCATACACTTCAAGAAATGATGTGCAATATCGCCGTGTTCCATGTTCATCAGAAAACCCTTTAGGTAGGTTTAGGTCAGTCTGTGTCACACTCACCACGGGCAACAAACTTCGAGACATGACTGGCTAAATATAGGTCTGCTTAATGAAAAACGACACGGAACATAACCACCCTGTTTTATCAGTTTTGATCACTTAATTAACGTAATAAATATTGAACTGCACACATTTTTTTATGTACTTATAGCAAGTGACCGCTTGAGGCTAACCTGCAGTACCTTCACAGACCACCTGGGGGTAATGACCGATGGCGTCGACAGCACATATGATAGGATAAGATACGAACAAGTATCAGTATCGAACAAGACAAACAACAAGGGCATGCACATCTTAGCACGATTTAAAATAATGAGACACCATAGATGATAAATAATACATACAACAATATATCTTTACTCTCTAACATGTTCAATCAAGTCATTGCTAACACAACACGGCAAATACTGGCTCTTGTCACAGTAAAATTTAGCATCTTACTTGTTGAGTTATAATGCAGACTTTCTATTTTTTTTCTGGGCAAAGTTCACATCGGTACTATTTTCAAAATACGTACTTGATAAACAATAAAAACTTAGATAATGAACAATCTTCAAATCAGAATCCCTTTGAAAATTGTGCTCTACTCAAAAAACAAAACAAAATATAGTTAAAAGGGAAATAAAATGCTGTAAATAGTTTCACATTTTAAAACGACAGTATAAATGTAGTACAAAATAATGTATTTATCTTAAATCTGACCACATGACCTCTCTGACCCACAACCTGAACGCGTTTAATATCCTTCAACATCCGAGGAGCAAACATGAAAATAGCTTTTAAAAAATGTTTTATATCATTCTTTGAACATTTGTGTGCACATCAGAGCGTCCGATTGGAACTTGCTGCCGCATCCTGCTTTTGCTTTTTAATTCGAGCCTGGTGCCGTCGACGTTGAGCAGGTCTGACTTTTTACCAGGTGGTTTTCTGTTCCTCTTCTGGTGTTCAGGGCTAGTTAAGATAAAAACAGAAATGCACTCGTCCGCCCTTGTGAAACCTTAATTACAAAACGTCTTGCAATGTACAGAAACAGACGCAATTCTGGTGCAACAGCAGCCTCCCTGGAAACTCCTGCCTGAGTGGCGCTCATTCAAGATGGAGGAGACATTTTAGAAAGGCAGAGACCTCGAAGCACAATGTAGAGTAACCACTTGATCGGAACTAAAAAGAATGCACTCAGAGAGCGCAAAACTCCACCGACGCACCTAAACTCCCTACAACAGATGCTCACCAGCAATAAACAACAATGACCTCTAAAGGTCATTTTTTTTTCTGTCAGCTCATACTTCGGCTTTCTGCGGTATTATTGTTTGTTTGGGCACACGTAGGGGGGATTTTCAGGTTATGTGGTGCCGGAGCAAATGTTGACGCCAGCTGACAGGTGACACATGGACGGCAGAGCCAGCTGATCTACCAGTGTGGTTGACCCTGGGATTAGTTACAGACTCATACCAGTCAGTTCATTTTGGTGATAGGTCCAAAAAATGTTTCCGACCTTTCAGTGACCTTTGACCTTGAAAGGCCAAAACTAAAATCATCTCTAGTCCTTGTCAACCACAAACTAACACCAGCTGGCCAAAAAAAACATGCTTTTTGACCTTTTCCCACCGAAATGCGATCAGTTGTAGAGTCGGAGCAAGACACACTGTCAATGAAGAGTTCATCGAAATAGGTCGAGTAGTTTTGTGCAAACCTGCTAACAAAGAGGCTAACAAACACCATCGAAAACAAAACCTCCTCACGCTTCGTTGGCGAAGGTGATTAACGGAACCGTTAGTCCCCGCAGATGAATGGATCTTTATTTTTTCTGATTAAACAACTAAAACGCAAAGTTTTACAAAATAGTAAATGCATTTGTGTACTACATATATTCAAGGGATGTAGGAAAATATTGATATACTTGAGTATCATGTTATATATTTTCTTTTATGTTTGACCTTCAGATACATATACATATATAGATTATTCACTATTGATTCTTTTTCTCTGAAAGTATTTGTTGGTATCCAGCAGGAGATGTAAGGAGCCGTCACCAAATGTCCAAAATGAAAACCTTTGCAATGGATTTCAGACGAGTTGCGTACACTGTGACCAGCGACGGTCTCCAAAAATCAAATTCTGACACTCCCGCCCATGCATCCACTCATGCATCAACTGGTAGGCGACCTCGTAGAAGTTGCTCCTCCCCTTCTTCCTGGAAATCCGTGGCTGAATTACTCCGATGTTAGAACTTGCCACTGTGCAGGCGACAGTAGACTAGTTTAAAGTCGGAAGATGACGGAGCGGGCTCGCTCTAGCTGTAGGCGAGGGCCGGTGTGGTGAGTGGAGACGGGGCGGGGCTACAATGCGCGTTAGTCATTTGTGCCATCTCGATTCAACCTGTCATTAGTTTTCATTGGTGTTGCAAACTGTCCGTAGCTGTTATCCATTTGACAGATCCCCAGAACATCAGAGAGAGTTAACTGGTATGGGACAGTCCGTAGAATCAGTGCTCGCCAATCCAGATACTGGCATCGGAATGGGCAGTGCCCGGGCCATCCAGCTAATGTGGCTATTTGTGTTTGTCCTCAGCACCGCGGAGGTGGCTGGACAGCCAGAAGTCAACAGAAACCAGGAAGAGCACCTTGTCGGATTACTGTCACTCGCTCGTCAACCTGCCGCCTCACATCTCCCGCTGCAAACACCTTAGCAGCTTCTTCACGGTCCGACCAGAGGACGAAAACCCTCCTGCGCCCAACACGTCAGTGCATCACA
The DNA here is from genome assembly GCA_001698575.1 of Mola mola. Lineage (NCBI taxonomy): Eukaryota > Metazoa > Chordata > Actinopteri > Tetraodontiformes > Molidae > Mola > Mola mola. The sequence goes on along the minus strand of KV751385.1, from coordinate 1,090,709 downwards.
CTCACTGCCACTGTGGTCGATGTGGGAGAACCGACTGGGCGGGTGTATCAGTATGAAATTCTGATCACGTATACGTTTGTACTTGATCATAATTTCAAAGTTTGTAATTTTTCAACACTGAACAAAGTGTCCTAAAAGTAGGATTTGCATGTTGCAATGAAAAAAATCCTGATTTTATCTTCAGGCTGAAAAGAAACGAGACCTTCGTGGTGTCCAGGGAGCTCACCAGAGGCAATGCGTCTGGTGAGAGTTCTTTTTCAAATCTACACTACTACCAACACTAACACTGAAGAGAATAATGGCTTTTATGCACATTCTTGTTCATATACACAATTCTGTCTACGGATAAACATTTTGTAAGGGGGGTCTCCAGCAAACCAGCAACTTTAGCTGAAATCTGAAGGCCTAAGTTTCATCTGTTCCTCACTCACCTCCGACTGTGTTTCACCCACCCAGAGATTTCCGGGCCCATCATACTGGACACCTACAGAGCCATGGCAGACTTCACAAAGACGTCCAAACATGAAATCAATCTGCGCGTCGGAGACCTGGTGGAAATTGTGGAGAAAAGTCAGAACGGTGAGAAGATTTAGTCGATGTATTTTACCGGAGGAGTTGCACTCTCAATTGCTGTATCTTGGATAAATGAGAGCTGCTGTGGTTCTGCTGTGCTGGTCAGGTTGGTGGTTCTGCCAGTGTGACTCACACCGAGGCTGGGTTCCTGCGTCCTACCTGGAGCCTCTGGATGGACCGGAGGAGGCTGAGGAGGCGGAGCCGAACTACGCAGGCACGATGTTCACGCTGTTTGCTTCACTGGATGGATTTTCAGTCTTCCCCCGTGTGTCTTTGTGACTGTGTTGTGTCCCCGCAGGAGAGCACCACGTCACCGTCAAAGCCTACAAAGCGGAGCAGGGGGACGAAATCTCTCTGGAGCTCGGCGAAACCATCGAGGTCATTCACAAACTGCTGGACGGCTGGTGGGTCATCAGGTACGATATTCATAATTAATGCTGGGGTTTGTAGGTTTGTAACTTCTGAGAATCAAGCACGAGACCTAATGGAAGCAACACTGCAAACCAAAAAATCATTTTGTTGGTTTAATTTCTGTCAAAAACGTCAAATCCAAGTCCCTCCATCCGTTCAGGGAGGGAATTCATCAAAACAGTATAATTCCTTTCTGGACATTTTGAGAGTTTTTTTTTCGTTTTTGGACTATATAAGAAACCAGTGATTCGCAGAGCTGAAATTAAACATGTTTTCAATTTTGGCAACACGAAATGACTCTGTCGACTTGTTTTACTTTTTCTCAGCTGATAACAGTGTGACATAAGTTCAGGTAGTTTTTAATGGCTGTAATCCAGAAACATAACCAGATAATTTTAAAAGAGATGCTGCTCAACACTGTAACTGTTGGCGGCAGTTTGAAAACAACTGTTCTCTGCTGCCCCTCATTGGCCAAAGCCATTATTGCAGTTTTAATTAGTATAAGACGTTAGCATGCTAAGAAGCATGCAAAACGTTGCCTTGCTTGTTTGTACAGTACATTCAGGGCTTTTTATTCATTTTTTGGTATTATACAAAATAGCCTGTATTTCCTGGTCTTTCAGGCTGTGACATTTTCCTTGAAAATTAGGACCATTCTTATTGAAGTGTCTGGATTTTACAGTGACACATCAGTGTGTTTTTTACTCAAGAAGTAATAGATCCTGTATAAAACAATTATTTATACAGACCGTATGTTTGCCGCTCTTTTCTAATTCCGGTCAGTGACGGTGCTCTGTTTTCCGATGTTTGCCAAAGACCATTTTGTGTAGATATATTCCTAACTATTGCTTCCTTTCTGTGGTAACCTGCTAAATAATCAGACATTACTTGGGACTAAATCGAAACAAATTTGTTCAATGTATTTTATGAAATTCTAGAGCCTCAAATGCTGTGTAATAAGTCATTGAAAAAATATTACAGTTCTTATATATCGCAGGAGTGAATACAGTTATGATTTAAAATTGAGTGGAATCATCATCCTAAGAGCAAAACAATGTAAAGATGTGCAGTTAACATTTAGTATCTTGTCAGTCTTAATAATTAGCACTTATTATTTTAAATCTGATATATTGCTTGTGTGCACGTAGCCTTTAACATGTTCACATTTTAATGTCGTGCTCATGCTGGTGTTATTCTAACTGCACGTGAGCTCACGTACAAAGTTTGTTGTTGCACCTTTAACAGTAGGTGTGTGGGCACAGTGCAACACCTAAAATAAGATAATTTGTACAAACAAGGACACCTGCAGGGTAGCAGTAAGCACACATAGGGTGACTGTGTTATATGATCTTATGTGTTGTAATGTTGTTTTAGTCCGAAGACCTCATTTTAGAGTTGCAAAATGGTGTTTTGCACAGGAAAGGAGAAGAGACGGGTTATTTCCCCTCCACGTTCCTGCAGAAGGCCGGCAAAAAAGAGAAATATTATGCAGAGAGGATGAACTTGCATGGACAGAAACCGCCACCTCGCAGGTACGCCACTGTAAAAACGAGTCAAACACCACAACTGAAAACACGAGGTAAAACGTCTAATGCCATCTGCAATATGGAAGAGGCAGCGTCATTTTTACGTTGTTTAAAAACAACCTAACAACATTCTCAATAAACTGTGAGTAGAAAATAATGTTGATACTGAAACTCGCCCACAGATGTGCAACTTTGCATGTTTCTGTGTTTTGAGTTGCTTCAGAATATAAAAAAAGGGGAAGTGCAAACTGCATTACACAAATTCCTCACATATTCTCTGTCTTTTTCTGACAGATGTGGTCAGCAGATGTGAAATCATTAACAGCTACGTTATATGTACAGTATGACTTCCATCAAATACAGTTTGGGCCTGCAAATGTATGATGAACACACTGAGCCTTTTAGTGACGAAAAACAAATATGTTTATTAATCATCATATTTTGGGATATTTTCTGTCAATGTAAGATTATGTCTTCTATATTTTTAATATTTCAATTTGACTGGGTTTATGTAGTAGATTTACAAATTTTACTGTGGATTTTAGAATTCCTTGTATTTGTTATAAATTTTCATTCATTGAAACTGTGATAGTTACTGTGATACAGACTGTGATAGTTGATCATCGTGTGACTTTGAGATTGTTGATCTTTTGATGTTTTATTGTATGGCTTCTTTGTATTCTGCTTTGTTGTGATGTGCAGTAAACTTAAGGTTAGACAAAGCTTTAATCTTCGAAAATCATTCGCTATGAGGAAACCCCAGGGGCAGACTCAGCATGTTAGAGGGGCAGGGGCCTAAAATAATTAAAGGGGCACCAACTCACAAAAGAGGGCACTTTATATTATGAAAATATTTATTTTGTAAAATATTTATCGTTGAATTTATTACTTATTCCACCAGTGTATAGCCTCAGTCAGTTTGCTGCGTACGTTTGATTTTTCAGCAATTATTGACGAGGTTGTTGCACTGAATCATCATCAGCAGACATGTCTGGTTGTATCAGTTGGTGTATACCGCTTATCTTTATTGGTACCATTTATCATGATACCGTGCAAACAGTTAGCATGTGTTATTTAGAAATCAAGTTCAGTTACGAAGCTCATACAAATGTAAGATTCAGCATTTTGATGTTAGCATGTTAGCTAACCATGCTAGCATCAGTGCAGAACTATACACAAACAGATACAATCAGACATGTCTACTGTTTTATTATTTCAGAAACTGATTTTACCAAACACTGACATGGTACAAAAAAATATTATATATTTTCTTAGTGATTTGGTAGTTGCTTTTTTCCTCTCATGAATTGGAGGAAATTCTGAGATTTGGGAGCGCTTAAAAGTGACACCTAATATCTGACATCAACGATTGTGTCCTGTTTTTGCTGTCAGGTCCACCATCCGAAATGCCAAAAGCATCCACAACAAATCTCGCCCGCGGCTGAGCCAGGACGCCTACCGCAGGAACAGCCGACGGTACCTCCAGCAGAAGGAGGGCCGCCTTGCTGAGCCGAAGAAGAACTCCAACATCGCTGCGATGTCGCCTCTACGGGAGAAGAAGAACCAGGGTAACTTTAATCAGGTGTTTCGTCCTTTCGGTTTGAACAAAAGGGAGCGAGCCAGATACGACCGAACACGTTTTTTTCGTTACTTGTAACCGACAGACAACACTCCCGAGCAGTCTGGTACCAGTTCGGAGGGCGAGCTGAAGAGGGAGGCCCCGGTCATCCCTCCGCGGCCCAGTGCAGAGCTCATCCTGGAGCGCTGCAGCGACCACACCCGCAAGAAAGTCAGCATCCACAAGTCTCGCTCCAGCTCCTCCAACTAACCTGCAGGCTCACTGTGGGAAACATTGTGATGAAACAGGGAATTCAAAGTCTTCCAAACAGAAGTAACAAGCAGTGGGAGGTCAGCTAGAGGGCACGGAGTTATTTCTTTGATTTATGCAGCTGCTATAAAGATTAAAATGATCATTTCATGGAGCTGCCTTAAAGATTAAAATGCGTATTTCTTTTATTTCATGGAGCTGCCGTGAAGATTGAAACGCTTATTTCTTTTATTTCATGGAGCTTCTATAAAGATTAAAATGCGTATTTCTTTTATTTCATGGAGCTGCCGTGAAGATTGAAACGCTTATTTCTTTTATTTCATGGAGCTTCTATAAAGATTAAAATGCGTATTTCTTTTATTTCATGGAGCTGCCGTGAAGATTGAAACGCTTATTTCTTTTATTTCATGGAGCTTCTATAAAGATTAAAATGCGTATTTCTTTTATTTCATGGAGCTGCCGTAAAGATTAAAGCATTTATTTTAATTTATGGATTTCACAACTGACTTTGACGTCACGTTTTCGTTATTGTCTAAAAATCCAATAAAAATACAGACACCATCTATGTGTTAGGTAGTGTCTCATTACACATAGATCAGTGTATAGCTCAGAACATTTCTCAAAGGTAATGTTCTTGAAGCTGTAGTTTTCATCAAAGAGCGAAGAAGCCGCGCTTCTGTCGGGGACTATTTTCAGCAGCGGAGTGATCTACATCGGGGGCTCTGGTAAGAATTGTGGAAGCAGGAATATGTTGTGAATATTTGACTGTGTGCTTGTTAATTACTTGGTGTGTTCTGCAGAGGATCAAGCTGAGCACTGAGATCCTCCCAGCTTCACTGAGACAAACGGCACAGATGAAGGTTCTGTAGAATGTACGTGTGTCTTTAAAAGGCCTCAAACTCAAAAACCTGCGGCACATTTAGGAACGAGGCTGAGGGTGTCGAGGATCCAAAGAGGATTTTGACATCAGATGTTCCAGTTCACTTTGGATTCAGATAATTTAGATGCTTCGGTGAAGTGAATTTGCTTCAAGGGTCGGACACAGCAAAATGGCTGCCAACTGGGGAAGGCATTTGGTTTAAAATTCAGTCGTCAATACATGGAATGATTTTGTATGTGTCGGTAAAACTGAATTTGATGGCTTAATCTAGTTCCTCTACTTTACAGATATTTGTTTTTTTGTAATTTAGGGTTTACTTATATATTTAATTTGATATCAATAAAGACAGCGTGGTAGTTGCTCATGTTATGTACAGTTGTGACTTCTCATTTTGTGCGGGTTAAATTGGAGAAGGACTAAAATAATGGATGAAAAGTAACAAACTGACCCCGACGTGATTTGAACACGCAACCTTCTGATCTGGAGTCAGACGCGCTACCGTTGCGCCACGAGGTCCTGCTTTTCGACATAGCAAAGTCAAAAATAAATACATATACAGCACAAACTGCTGTCTCGCCTCCAGATCTCAGCCGTCGAACTTTAGAAATGAAATAAAGTCGGGAAAAAGCAACACACTTATGTCAGCGAGGCTCAGGCTAGTCTAGGCTAACCAACTGACACGCCTCCTGGCGACCTCGCCATAGTTCATTCACGATGCAATGCGGTCGGTGACGTAGGATAACGAGATGAATTGGTCTGTGTAGACCATTATATTACTCAGTGTGGCACGAGCATAAGGACTGCTCCCTGGTGGTCTAGTGGTTAGGATTCGGCGCTCTCACCGCCGCGGCCCGGGTTCGATTCCCGGTCAGGGAACGATTGTTTTTTCTTCATTTTAACAATATTCTTCCCAGATTAAGAAAAAAAAAAAAAATACCAAAAAGGAAAGAAATGTAACGCTGAAAATGAGAAATGAACAAATATCTCCAGAAACGTCGAAGATTAGAAACAAGCATACAAAAGAACTGGACTGAACTGGCATATTCCGTTGATTCCGCCTGCTCTTTAAAATGGGTTACGGTTTATCTGCTCTAATTGTACCATCACTATTTGAACAGGTATAAGCAGAGTTTTGCTAGTGCTCATGATGACATTAATAAATTACACAGGAAAGGATAGTGGCACAGAAGAGGAGCCCGCTGCCCTGTTAATCAACACCACTTCTCTGCAGAAAAATACATGTCTGAGTCTGCTGCATAGATCCGTCAAGTCCGCCCGCTTTAAAATGAAGAGAACCGGATATTCCATGATCGTTCTTTTCCTTTCAAAATATAATAAAACAGAAGCCGTGGAAATAAATGCAAGTAACGCCACAGACTTTGTGTTCTTTTTATTTAACACGAAACAACTTACCAAACATCAATTAGAATAGCAGAGTCTGTGTTTTGTGGTTTTTCAAAAGGTTATTAACTTTTGAAGATGAAAGTGCTGATGGAGAACTGCTGTATTTTCTGTTTGGGAGAACAAAATCCCAAATGTTACCTTAAATGTAACTTTACTTCAATATCTATACTCAAATAATTCAGTACAGTTATACAATCAAGTGTCCATTTTTTGTAACTTAACAGTTATTATTATTCAAAAGAAAATATATAGTACTATTTGGTCCACTACATTTATTTAATAATTTACTTATTTTCCTTTCAGATTGAAAGGAAAATGTCTCTCTGCCTCAGACCTGAGACGGGTTTGCTAGCATTGCATTATTAAAGAGGTCATTTAGATGCAGCCTTTAATGCCAAAAGTAATTTTAGTTTTACTTGTAATTTAAATTGTGCTTCAGTCGATTTTATCAATCACTTTCCTGTTTTGTGTGCGTCTTTATGTTAAGTTGTTTTTTTTATTTTTGTGTGGCTTCAAAACGTGGGCTCTCAACCAGCATGTAAGTGGACAGACAGTAAAGCTGGAAAAAAATGATGTATTGGAGTAAAAGTACAATATTTGCTTCCAAAAAGTAATGTAATGAAAGTTTATAGTAGCAGGAAACGGAAATACCGAAGTAAGGCACAAGTACCTTTAAACTGTCCCTACGTTACTTGGTTCCAGGTCTTATTTTGAAAAGCTTGACGGAAATGCTGCCTTTCCGTTATCGCTAGCTTCACGGTTAGCGCAGCGGGCTGCGAGGAGGCTCTGGTCCTCGGTTCTCCAAATGTTCCCGGACACCGTCAGCGACCTCGGACTGAACGGACAGCGGCGGCGCCTCGACTCACCGGGAACATGGCGGCGGGAACAACAGCAACAACAAGCGGCCCAGAGGAGCGACACGGCTAACGGAGGAACGTCACTGAGCTCAGGTCTGCCAGCCAGAGTCTGCGTAGCATCTCCATGACCTCAGTATCTGTCTGTCCATCCATCCTTGAATCTATCTGTCCATCCGGCCACCCGTCCGTCCACCCGCCTATCCATCTATCTATCCGTCATGTGGTGACTTGCATGCATACAATTTAATTCCATGTTATGTGTTACCTTCCTCCCTCCTCTCCTCTCTTTTACTTTCTGCTCACCTTTTCTCACCATTTTGTCTCTGCCTCCCACTCCCTCCAGGTCAGGTTGGGTCTTTATTTTTCCCTTAAGATAAACAAGCAAAAGGGTAGACAATGAGAAGAACTAAACAAACCCTCAGGATGCAGGGTGTGATGAATGAGGAGCCACTCTGTGCAGCCTTTGTGAAGCTGTTGTTTAATGAACACTTGAAGCTGTCCTGTGAAGGTTCCTGTCATTTAAAACAGTAGACCATCATTGTTCATCTGTAAAAATTAAACCTCAGTTGCATTTCTGTGCTACAGATGTTTGCTAACCTCATCTGGGAATCGCTGCAAAAAACTATACGGGCCAGTGTATTGATAATGTGGCTTCTTTACTCCCTGATATCGGCTTCGAGAAGAAAGTGGCCTTAAAATGAAAGATTTGAGTAAACCACCGCTGCCCACCCCAAATTTCTCTCTCTCGTTTGCCAACCGAGGTGTCTTCTCTCCGATCTTATCAAATATGTGTGATTTGGGGTGAAGTGTCCCTTTAAACACAATATTTGAGTGTATTCCCTTTCATTTCATCACTGATGGCTGTAAACAAACTGCACATTCTCATGATTTGTGGGCAAAATCCCAAATTTCACTGCTTGGTGTTTGTGTTTATATTTGCCCCTCCGTCCGCAGATGCGATGAGGGGAAACCTGGAGGCAGCAGCCCGTTTCTAAGCAGCGTGCAGGACCACACACCATGGGCTACAAGGTATCGGGAGCGCCGTTCACCTCACTGACCACTGTGGTTCATCCCGTCACTGTGTGAAATAAATGGTTCTCGCCTCAGAAACGCTGGCTCTGTGAGTAACAGTGAATCACTGAAGAGTAGCACCAGGTACTGCAGGTGCCACGAGCCTCAGGAATCACGCAGATGTCACTACGTGCATCTGTTCATCGAAATGCTTCAAAGCACACTCAGGAACAGGAAGTGAGCTGCAGTGGAGCGGTCAGGTGAAATCACTGAGCTGCACTGAGCTGCTCTCTAAAGTCTGAGGCCCCCGGCAGCTTTGCTGTTTAAGTAAAGTTTTAATGAAAAAAAAAAAAACAATTTTCAGAACAGAATGGCTTCTGCAGACAAATGTCAGCATTTAGTCTGAGCTCTCTTTGCACTCGGCACATCTTGAACTCTAGTCTGTCTTGCATTTCTTTCTCTGTCCAAGTGATTCTATACTAGGCTTCATCTGAATTTTACCAATTCAGGCTCTGAATCTGGTTTTAAACGATTTTCATTTCTGATTCTTTGACGGTCGGGATCACAAGGAACCTATAAAAGTTACAGACACACCTTATTTTGCGTGCTGTTATTAAATTTTATGTTTCAATCTGCTCTTTCTTTGTTCACTAAGTCAATAATACAGCGAGTCTCTTTTATCAACATGCTGATAATATGACGTGTGCGGTGAAACAAAGTGATTTTAAAGATTTTGAATATTATATTGTTGTGTTTTAAATGTTATTCCAGAAGCTAAGTTCTCCATTGATTAAGTGGAGTCTTTCACTGCTGCTGCTGGAAGTGAAGGTTATTTCTGAAGCAAATCTTCCCATTTCCCACACAGACAGAGAGCAGAGAAACACTACCACTGACATTCAGCCTGCACTCATCATCACATTCTGACGGAAATATGGGAGAGTATCATTATTGTGAATGCCTGTTCATCCACTGCTAACATTTTGAGCCGATGCCGATATCAGGAAATACAAAACAGTTACTTCGATATGGGCGGATATACAAACATTTTTCACATTGGTCCCTAAAATGAAGGTTAGCAAATATTTGTAACAAAGATATGCAACAGAGGCAGAATATTTTACAGATTAACAATGAACTTTTACTGACTCAAATGATGGCAGTGCAATGAAACAGTGACCTCACTGGAAATGTACAGTAATTTAAAAAGTGTTTTCTGGGCTGCTGCCCTTCCACAAAGACATTCAGGATCGAGCTTCTTCAGACTGTCCAAGGTCACCTTGAAGCTGCCAGATGCTGAGCCAGGTCCCGCTGCTCTCTCAACGGGAAAAATGGAATGATGTGATTGATAATTGGTCTTATACAATAGCAGTTTCCACTGATATCGACTCGCACAAGATGTGTATATAACGCTCAACATGAAAAACAGCCACATGTAGCACAAACAATCAATAAGAAGCACCTAACATGTATCGACTGAATCCCGCAAACAAATCTCCTCTCAGCTACAAAACAAATTTGAAGACATGCTGCGAGTTCATATTAAAGCATGTGGAACTTCAGCCTGTAGGAGCTGTTTTGTCTGTTTCTCAAACTAAGGTGTGGCACTATTTGACCTTGAGGAAGCAGAAAATGAATTGTGCCACTGAGCAAAATAAAACATTCTTAAGTCTGCAAATGCTGTCATTTTCCTCCTCTTTAGAGGCCAAATTGTGCCGATAGTAAGATGTGCTTACACAGTCCTATTTGTCAGACTCTTAGGTTCTAAACTTTTACCTTGAAGAGGCTATACAGCAGTGGCACGGTGCAAGACAAAACGCCGAAAATAAATCACTCTTATCACCACTAATAACACATGGAGTAGATACCTACTACGGGCGTGGCAATACATCGTGAATCGCCAAAATCGTAAAATGGTAAAACAGCAGAATCATTCAAAATATTAAACACTTACATTAATGTTAAAGTTATATTAATGTATCTTGGTACATGTGGAATCGTGTCCTGTGTATCGTGATTTGTATCGGATGGTGAATATTGTGTGTCGTTACACCCCTGATACCCACAGTGAAACGCCCACTGTCTGAAACCAATGTTTGTACTGACTTTGGGTTTTTTTTTTAACTTTAATTTCTTCCTGAACACAAACAATTAAGCACACTCAGGAACAGGAAGTGAGCTGCAGTGGAGCGGTCAGGTGAAATCACTGAGCTGCACTGAGCTGCTCTCTAAAGTCTGAGGCCCCCGGCAGCTTTGCTGTTTAAGTAAAGTTTTAATGAAAAAAAAAAAAAACAATTTTCAGAACAGAATGGCTTCTGCAGACAAATGTCAGCATTTAGTCTGAGCTCTCTTTGCACTCGGCACATCTTGAACTCTAGTCTGTCTTGCATTTCTTTCTCTGTCCAAGTGATTCTATACTAGGCTTCATCTGAATTTTACCAATTCAGGCTCTGAATCTGGTTTTAAACGATTTTCATTTCTGATTCTTTGACGGTCGGGATCACAAGGAACCTATAAAAGTTACAGACACACCTTATTTTGCGTGCTGTTATTAAATTTTATGTTTCAATCTGCTCTTTCTTTGTTCACTAAGTCAATAATACAGCGAGTCTCTTTTATCAACATGCTGATAATATGACGTGTGCGGTGAAACAAAGTGATTTTAAAGATTTTGAATATTATATTGTTGTGTTTTAAATGTTATTCCAGAAGCTAAGTTCTCCATTGATTAAGTGGAGTCTTTCACTGCTGCTGCTGGAAGTGAAGGTTATTTCTGAAGCAAATCTTCCCATTTCCCACACAGACAGAGAGCAGAGAAACACTACCACTGACATTCAGCCCGCACTCATCATCACATTCTGACGGAAATATGGGAGAGTATCATTATTGTGAATGCCTGTTCATCCACTGCTAACATTTTGAGCCGATGCCGATATCAGGAAATACAAAACAGTTACTTCGATATGGGCGGATATACAAACATTTTTCACATTGGTCCCTAAAATGAAGGTTAGCAAATATTTGTAACAAAGATATGCAACAGAGGCAGAATATTTTACAGATTAACAATGAACTTTTACTGACTCAAATGATGGCAGTGCAATGAAACAGTGACCTCACTGGAAATGTACAGTAATTTAAAAAGTGTTTTCTGGGCTGCTGCCCTTCCACAAAGACATTCAGGATCGAGCTTCTTCAGACTGTCCAAGGTCACCTTGAAGCTGCCAGATGCTGAGCCAGGTCCTGCTGCTCTCTCAACGGGAAAAATGGAATGATGTGATTGATAATTGGTCTTATACAATAGCAGTTTCCACTGATATCGACTCGCACAAGATGTGTATATAACGCTCAACATGAAAAACAGCCACATGTAGCACAAACAATCAATAAGAAGCACCTAACATGTATCGACTGAATCCCGCAAACAAATCTCCTCTCAGCTACAAAACAAATTTGAAGACATGCTGCGAGTTCATATTAAAGCATGTGGAACTTCAGCCTGTAGGAGCTGTTTTGTCTGTTTCTCAAACTAAGGTGTGGCACTATTTGACCTTGAGGAAGCAGAAAATGAATTGTGCCACTGAGCAAAATAAAACATTCTTAAGTCTGCAAATGCTGTCATTTTCCTCCTCTTTAGAGGCCAAATTGTGCCGATAGTAAGATGTGCTTACACAGTCCTATTTGTCAGACTCTTAGGTTCTAAACTTTTACCTTGAAGAGGCTATACAGCAGTGGCACGGTGCCACGACAATGCCAAGACAAAACGCCGAAAATAAATCACTCTTATCACCACTAATAACACATGGAGTAGATACCTACTACGGGCGTGGCAATACATCGTGAATCGCCAAAATCGTAAAATGGTAAAACAGCAGAATCATTCAAAATATTAAACACTTACATTAATGTTAAAGTTATATTAATGTATCTTGGTACATGTGGAATCGTGTCCTGTGTATCGTGATTTGTATCGGATGGTGAATATTGTGTGTCGTTACACCCCTGATACCCACAGTGAAACGCCCACTGTCTGAAACCAATGTTTGTACTGACTTTGGGTTTTTTTTTTAACTTTAATTTCTTCCTGAACACAAACAATTACCAAAAGGACACAGACAAAGGGATTTATATAGATTTATTTTAAATCACTTATATCATGCTGTGGCAATCTGCTAAATAATCATTTATTTTAAACTAAATCCACACAAATTAGTTTATGTTTTTTGTCATCTTGAGTTTAATTTAAAACTTGACTTGCATTGCATTTCCCCGTTGAGCTAAAGGGTTATTTCACTGTGTCGCAATCCATGTCTGGCACACTAAACCAAGATACAAACAAAGCTATGAATAATTACGGGACTAAATTCAAAGCGAATGTGCCTTTGCCTTGTCTACTTAGTTTATGTCAAAATACCTCCATGATGTCCTCCAATGGGCCCACTAGTCGGCGGAGGAGCCAAAAGGGATCAGGTGCTACGTGCATTGCTTGGTGTCAAATTTCTCTTTATTAATTTGTCTTAAATCTCATTTTGCAAAAAATAATCGATTCAACTCATAACCGCGAGCAAAGATTCGTGAATCAGATGGTTTTGTGAGTTGAGTGATTTGTTACATCTGACTGGTTTTCTTAATTTTGATCAACCGATCGATTAATTCGCTGATGGCAGCTGTAGTACGAGTTAGAAACATATGGAGTACCGCAGTTTTTGTCAACATGCTTTATATTTTTTATATTTTACACCTTCTTCTTGTGTGGGTTGAAAAAGCAGAGGGTTATTTTACCATCTTGGATGCTACAAGTCTGAAATGATTGTCAGTGGGGGTTTTTCAGTTTTGTACTAATCCTAACTGTGTGCAGGAGAGTTTTCCCTGCAGCTGGATTTATTTGTCTGATGTCATACTGCACTGTCAGCAACAGGCCAATCAGCTTGTCTGGGGTTGGATTCAGAGCTCTGCTGCTGCTGCTGCGCGCGCGCGCACACACACACACACACACACACACACACACACACACTCCCCTGTAGTTTAATCTCAGTACTTTATGGTTCTATAATTTGGTGCATGTGTGTGAGGATTTAGGGTGACGTCTTTTAGCAGAAACTGAGTGATTCCACCATCTGTCTGAGGCTGTGCAGCCTGCAGTGCTGCAGTCGTCGCACTGGTGACATCATTTGGAGCCCGAGTGTGCTCAGTAGTGACCGAGGGCTGTAGCCACGCCATCGATTTCTCGCCCTATTGAATGGCGAGCGGGCTCCACTGTCAAACACGACGGTTACATTGATGTTAATGGCATCAATACACTGTGAAAAAAGAACTCGTTGTTTTAACTTTCCATATTGTACTACGGCATGCCCGTCCCACTCAGGCTGTTTGTGGTGTCCAATGTGAACAGGACTTAGAACGGAAGAGACCGTTCGTCTTGACAGTCGCAGCCTTGCATGATCGATAGATCTGTGAATGTGAGAGGACCATATCTGAACCAAATAAGTCACAAAGTAAAGATGCAGTCATGTTCTCTGTGTTATTCTCCATTGTGCTGGGACCGCGATTCCTCAACATGTCTTTTCGTAAAACAGAAATATCAACACCTTAGCATACTACTCATTAGTTATTTATGAGAGTGACTATAGAATTTATTCTGGACTCATAACATGTAAACCAAAATGACTCAAACCTTTTACTGTTTCAGACGCGATAAACATGACCTACAGCTCTAAAAATTAAAACACACATATAAAAAATATTAAAATATTTCACTGTAACTATTGTATATAAGCTGTAATCATCCAAATTAAAACAAAACATTTCACTCCACGATCAATAAATATAGAATACATGAAAATTTAACTTTCTGATTAAATTGCAAAAAAAAAAAAAAAAAACTTCTCACAATATTTTAAGTTTTGTAGATGCATGAGTGCATCAGTGTGAGAAGAACAACGTAAAACTATAAAACACTTATTTCACTCGTCCTTTTTAAGTTTTGCACATGTTGCATTTACTCACATTGAGGGTGAGGGATTTCTGACCTATACTGCAGCCAGCCACCGGGGGGCAGTCAAGATGTCCTGGCGGTGTCTCATTAAATGATGATGTGAAATTCTGCAGCCGGCCTTGGCAATTTTGGTTCACTCTCGGCACTCTCATAATGTCTGCCTAAATTCATCACGTGACCCAAACATGACCTCACATCAGTGATCGAGCTGATCCCAAACTGGTGCTGGTGTCTTAACAGGTTCAACATGTCCGCTCACACAGTGATCCTGACAGAGTGGATGTTCAGTGAAGGTGACTAAAGCTATTTAAACGCAGGAAACCATTGATAAAAGTGTGAGCTGATGTTCGTCACGGGATGCAGGCGTCTCCTTCCTTCGACTGAGGCCAAGTGGGAACCCTGCAAAGACTCTTTATTCTCTCACTGAGGTCAAACACTGAACTTCTCCTCTTTTCAGTGACATCAGCTGCATGTCAGCTGGGACCAGGTGGTCTGTTCACCTCTTAAACCACCTTATTGTTGTATTAGCTAAAGAGCGTTTGCCTCATCCGAGTTTAGGCTGTGTCTCTTTAAACCTCGCTTTCACCATGCTTTTTTTGTTGCCTCAGGGCTGCCGAGGTTTGATTTACAGCAAATTGGAAGACTGTCAGCCACTGTGGAACCAAGACAAGAAATTGATTCTTGTAAGTGTCGCAATTTTTTACTTGGCTATTTAAAAACGATCTCCTCAGAAATTATTCATTTGTAAATATTTTTAATGTTAGAGTACAGCAATAGCTAAAAGCTGAAATAAACATCGAAGTGTTGCTGATTCACAGTGATGGGCCATGTTGGAAATATGACTCATGAAATATTTTCTCTAGAAACGTATGATCTAACTTTATCTTTTAAAAGGAAACGAAAATCGCAATAATAAATACCAACAAACTGCAGTAGCTGTGTAATCCCAACACGCATTGCACCTGCTGCGAGCGTTGATTGTGGTGGTGCAGTAGACTAGTTTAAGCGAGACGGGGCGGAGCTACAGGAGCACAACCATACATCCCCACAGCGTAGATGAGGCAAAGGTGTGTAGGATTAAGTCCAAGAGATGTCAAGGCCACGAATGAAATGAATGGAGCAGTTATTGTGATCGTGTCCCAGCATCTGTTGGTGCCGACTCTGCCAATCAGTCAGTCAGACACAAAGCAACAACCAGTCACCTGACACCCGACACTGCCTCATGCCTCCATCCCTCCCCTTACCAGAGTTGGCACCTCGCAGCGTGGAGAACCCGAGGAAGCAAGCTGCAGCTGGAAACCTCACATTACATTAGCAGTCATGTGTGAATAAAAACAACTAATGCTGCAGAGTGTTTTTACTGTCAGTGAATCGTTAAATTTGAAATATCAGTTGCAAAAAAATAATATCAGGTGTTTTCCTACCTCACCGGCAAAAATACATTGCAGCTCAATTGTAAGTTACGAAATAAATATTAATTTTTTTTTTAATATTCTCAAATAATTAAGTATTATTGGTTTGTTTCGCACAGAAAATGATGTAATAAAATATCAACTCGATGTAAGTTAGGTAAAAAAAAAAATCGGCTTGACAAAATGAATAATAAAAAGTAATTGTTATATAGGCCAATAATATTTCCTCTCCAATAGCAAAACCATCAGTCTTATTTATTTTCCTGCTCCTCGCTCTCCTCCTGCGTATTTTCCTACATTTCAAGCAGCCACTGTAGCGTCTGGTAAAAACGTTTTTGTCGTTATCTTGAGGCCTCTCTCGTCTCCTTTCTTTTTCCCCTTTGGCCTGTCCTCTGATGAATCAAGCCATTTTCCTCCTCCTCCTCCTCTTCCTTCTCCTCGATGTCATCCACTGCCCGGGGCAATGATGACGCACTGCGGCGTCCTCATTCTCCTCCGCTGTGTCACTCACAGTAAAAGCAGGGATTCAGTGAAAGAACGGTCTACTTGTTTTTATCAGCACATACCAACGGTCTTTCCATTTCCTCCCACACTTACCTCAAATGTAATTAAGGCCCAACATTCATGTGCAGGGAACAAGAATAGACAACCAAGTGAGGAAGCACTCAGCCGAGCGCGTGCCTGACAAACCAAATAACTGCAGTACCACTGCTCAGTGTTCGCTGAAAGAAGGTACAAAGGTTACAAAGTTAGCTTCCACTAAATGTAGCACGAGCGCCATTAAAAGGCTCCTCATTTGAAATGTGGAAGATTTGTACAACTGACAAGAGACAGTGAAGCATCTCCTTTAGCAGCGCAGATGAATATGTCAGATTAGGAGTAAAGGTATCAGGTACCAGATCTGGGGGATCCAATAATGCAGAGACAACAGGGTGCTTTCTGAATTGGTAGTCATTTTATTAATAAAGGTCAAAACCAGGATTTCAAATTATGCGAAAGTACAGATAAGGATAAGGCAAACTCGGTAATCGAAACACGGAATATAGATCGGACACAAAGAGAATCATAAGGATTAAATGCTGGAATGCTCGCGGGGAAGACAAGACAACCTGGCAAAGGAGGAAGGGAACACGGGCGTTAAATACACGAGGGAGAGGTAGACAATTGGACGCAGGTGGGACACATTAGGGAGAGGGACTAATCAGACACACCTGAGGGACAACAACACTTGACAGGACATGGGGAGTAAGACACAAACAGAACTTCAAAGTAAAAAAGGAAACACTGAAGGACCCTAACAGACAGACACTTTACACTAGCGGACCCTGACAAAAGGTTAATTAACATATTTCTATATGCACAATAGAATGTAAATACCAATTAGAAAAACAAAATAAGGTGGTTCCAAGACTGTGTTTGGTAATTTACTGTTGCATTTCGCACTTTAGGGTCACTGTAAATGTGTCATGTAGAAATGTTAAATATGACAAAGGGAGCTGCATTAAAATATTGCACACATAATATGAAACATTTTAACCGAGTTTTTGTTTTAATTTTGGGCTGTAGTGCAACGATTCAAACATTTTAGTTTCTGTGTAAAAAGTCTAGATAATAATAAATGTTCACGGTCACAAACGTGATGTTCTCATTTTTTTAGATGAACTGATATGTCCACAAATTTTATGGATATAATGGAATCATTAACATGGCTGCTGCAGATCCTTCGCGTCAGCGTGACACCACAAAAGCTGTTTTTGCACTGAAGTAGACATTCGTGAGATCTGGAGATTTACAGCATTTTCTGACATCAGGATTGTTCGCCAGTTGGTGTTTTATGTTACATTAGATATTAATATTGTGTGTGATGTCAGAGATTGTTGGGGATATACCCGTGTGTTTTGGTTATTTGGTTGTTTATATTACATGTGCACGTGTCAGGTTTTAGCAGAACCTGCGTTGTGTATCTGAACGGGGCTCCAGGGACTCTGGCTCATGTAGTCTGTCGTTTTAGCAACAAGGACTCATGATGCACACGAAAGCTTCCGGAAACAATGCCTCCGTCGTGATTTAACTGACTCAGGGTAACTTTAAGGACTTAAGTGGACACGTGTTGCCATATCACTGAAGCGGAGGCACGTTTGTGTCCAGTGTAATGTCTACTACAATGAATGAATGAATGAATGAATGAAGAACTAAACTAAACAAATCTAACAGTGTCCGGAAAGGTGCACATAGTAAAAGATGCCGTGGCTCGGTTTGGTCTAAAACAGCCCACTCTCTCGCTCTCTCTCTCTCTCTGGTCAGCAAACGCGAGTTCACTGCAGTACCAAACCGTCTCTGCACTGATGTTTGGAAGGTTGACTCCAAAGATCAAACAAAGCAGCAGTATGGTAGCGTTTGAAGATTATTGGGATGTATGACTCCTTGGAATACGGTCAGCGTTTTTGCTGTGAACTGTCCTGACTGGTTGTTGTTGCACTGATGAGAAGACAGCGGACTGTTGACTGTGTCCTCTGCAGATCTCCGGGGCAACCATGGACAGAGTCAGCCTGATCTGGCGCCTGAGGCGTCGGGCTCGCCGCGGAGCGCTCTGCATGGCGCTGTTCTGCATCTCCATGGCTCTGCTCTACGCCCTCTGTGCTGAGAACAGCGTGCCCGTCACAGACGCCATCTTTGGAGTCCGGGCGCGAACGCGGGCTCAGCCTCGAGCGCACTCCGTCATAAAGGTCTGACGCTACACTTCACGACTGGTTTGAGTTGTTTCAATGCGTTTCTCTCATAAAAAGTGATTATTTTGTGTTCAATAATAATTGACATTTTTTATTACTGCCTTTTTAGAGACAAAATGGATTGGGACACTTAGCGAGCAGCTTACTTGCTAATTTGGCTTAAGTAGTAACTGTGCACATATATATATATTATTTTCTTTTCCCCTTGTTGTTGCTGTACATGTGTAGAACACACACATACACATCTTTTTTAACTGCTGTCAGAAAAAGAGACTGTTTTGTCTTCTAACTTCAGTGTCACAATGGGTGTTTTTGATTTTGAGGTGAATTGTCCCTTTAACAATGCATCAGAGACATTCCTGCATCAAGGACTAAACCTAACCTGACATGAAAAATAAAAATGCTCCTAAAAGACGTTTCCGATTCCCGAGAATGTGAGGACCTGACCGAGGTGACAGTTGTCGGAACGTGACAGGCGTCGGAAAGGCTCACTGAGTGTTTTCCGCCTGGACGTTTGACGCACCGTCCCTCAATGACACCGTCATCCTTTTCCTACAGGTGCTGCGGGGCGGAGCCAAGCCCATGCACATGGACCCCCAGAAGCTCCCGGGTGTCATCCCAGGTGACCCTCACCGTCCAATCCCTGTCCTCTCCGTTGTAAACCAAACGGAATCCGGGGACTCGCCGTCGAAGCGGAAGCCGAGAGAGCAGACGCTGTCTGGGATTTTCTCCCGCCTGCTGCCGCGCCCCGTCACTCGTGCATTAGAGACCCTGTTTGGGGGCCGCCGGAGGGGGGAGCTGAGTGGCAGGGGGGGCGACGCAGAGTTTTTCGGGCCTCAGGGGATTCTGGGAGAGGTGTGGGATGACGAGATGTCCAGTAGCATGCTGGGAAGCAGACTGAGGAAGGTGGTGCAGAATTATCAGGTTATTATTAATATGTATCTCTTATTGTAGTTACGAAATTTAACTGTACAGTTAATGTTGTTTCAGTTATTCTTACATTTTATTTCAAATTCAGTTAATTTATTAATTTATGAAACTTAAATTGATGGGGTTGTCTATTGTCGTTGTTCTGCCAGGCAATGAATAAGTACGGAGTGCAGTTCTCTGGCCCAGGCGGCGCATCCAGCAGGCCCAAACTGAGCGGTCCAAAGCTGCTCTGCCAACTGAAGGACAAGGTAGAGGTCAGCACTTTGACCTCTGACCTCCAGCCTTTCTCGTCACTGCCCTGGGCCGACCAGCTCCCGACAAAGCAGCTGACCTCCGACCTCGGACCGTACAAGAGCTGCGCTGTGGTGTCGTCCGCGGGGTCGCTCCGCTATTCCGGCCTGGGCAAAGAGATAGGTGGATCATTTTTATTTACACAGAATCTGTTTCACCTCATACACCATAACTGCACAACCAAAGTGGTCTTTAGTGCTTTTTCCCCTAGTTTTTCCTGCCATCTTTACTGATATGTGAAGGGTGGAAGCAAACAGCTGTTTACCATCGCTCCTCCTCCTGAGTCTGGTTACAGTTACTGGACGTCTGGCCAAAGCCCAAAGACTCATCCATGTTGCTCTAAAAGCTGAATCATTGTCAAATATTGGGTATCTAATTTTCTTCAGATCGACTAATCATCACAGCTCTAAAGTTCACCAGGGGCGTATGAAAATATCGATAGACTCTAATAACACAACAGAAACCATCGTTTCTCAAACTTATGTCCGGACGAGCCCGTTTTTACAGATGACAAACCATCGCGACCCAATTCACAATAGACCTTATTTACAAATCAGCCGGAGAGAGGATTTGTGCAGTAATGGATGTAAAGCAGGCATATGTTGGATAAATCACAGCTTTGTTTTAGCCGCGTGTTACTGAAAAAATGCGACTAAACAAATTCTCTGAGGTAAAATCACAGGAAAACAGACGTATGCTCACTTTAAAAAATAGGCAAATATTAGATTAGGTTTCACTTTAGATTATTAGATAAATCTAAAGAACACAATTGTCTTGATTGTCTCGATTCCTGAGGAACCATCGATCCTTCGATCCAACTCACAGGAGTCACTAGCTATGTTTACATAGGCGTTGAAATTCTGAATCCACTGTTTATATGGACGTTGAATCAAATCATCCGATCATAACATGTGTATTCATGTACCAAGCTTAAATCAGAATAAAAGCATTTTGACATGTGCAGATTTGTCTGATTTCCTTAAAATAACCGCAGAAGAAGTTGTGCTTCCGCCTGTGCTGTAAACAAACGCCGATGTGGCCAAACTTTGCACTTTCGTGCTTTTCCCTGCAATTTAAACTCGGCTCTCTTAAAGAATGGACCTGCAGCAGGTTCTGAAAGCACAACTTTGGTTTCTACTGTTCTCTGTGATCAAGCTACGGGCTCAGCGATGCTTAAAGCTCCTGTGTTACAGGACGAGAGAGGGAGGACATGAGGGACACACATGCTCAGTGAGGGTAATTTTACCCCAAACAGGAAGTCTTGATCGGAATAAGTGTTTACATGAATAAGGATCAGCATAAATGGCCCCTCTCGATCAGAATGTAATTTCTTTCCGAATGAGCCGAATCGGATCAGAATCTTGTAATTGACGTGTTTACATGAAGCATTTTTATTCTGATCAGCCCTTTATTCCAAATATTTGTGTCCATGTAAACATGGCTAAAGAGGTTTGGTGCTATGTGGCAGTCAAAGGCGGGGGGGGGGCCCTCCGCGGTCCGATGTCGGGTGCCTGAAGCTGTTACCTCTCTGGTGGGGCAGGAACCTGAGCCGTGCAGGATGTTGGAAGAAAGTTGGATAAAGTCGGGTTCACCTCAACGCACAGCT
>KV751385.1:1056205-1069232 GCA_001698575.1 Mola mola | reverse complement strand
ATAATTGCTGCAGTGAGAGCTGAGCTGGAAGGAAGCTCTCAATTTACCCGACATTTTATGTTCTAACCCTCACCTGTGGTCAAGAGCTCTGGGTAGACTGAAAGAACAGGAACACAAACTAGAGATGTTGCAATACCTGAGCTTTAGGTATCGGCCAATACCGAGCACTGATCCAGTACCGGCTGGCTTTTATATGTATCTCCTCCATGGCTTTTTTTCACGTTGTCTGCAGTTTCGCACAAAACAACGTGAACATTGGACTTGGTGGTGTTCCACCTTATCAGCATCTCCTCAGTTTTTTTGGCTATTAACGTTCCGGTATTTGATCCAGGAAACGCGTCACTTTGAGGGGTAAACGTTGACGGTGACAGCCAGAGTGCAGTTAAAACGCAGGCAACACACGGAGCCACACTCCTTTCAGTCGACAATGACAAGAGCTTTGAAGAGCTATGAGCTTTATTAGCTTGGAGATTTTCTCAGCATGTTCCGGATCGCAGTTGTGACTCGCAGCAGTGAAAACAGCTGACACACTCGGTAACTGCTGCTCTGTTTTCCCAAACATTTATGCTTGAATATCACATGTTGGCACATTGTTAACATCAATATTTTCCAGTCGATCTGGATGACGGAGAACCTACACAAACACAAGCACTTACATCAAATATTGATGATTTTGTTGAACTTTTGTTTGACTTATTACACACAGGAATAAAAGTCACCTGAATGCTGTTGACCAATCGAGTAGCAATCTGACAAGCAAACAAGCACCCCTTGTGGTTCCATGATGTACTGCAGATATAAATGTAAATACAGATCATCTGAGATACAAGGAGCGAAGACCCATGAAACAATATTTTATCGTGCTCACAGTATCACAGTGTATCGCAGTGTACTCAGTCTTGACCCCAGTATCGTGACGCATGTCGTATCTCCAGACTGTTGCTAACAAAGCTCTACTGCCCATATAAGCTTTTTAAGATCTGGCTGTTTATTTCACTTGTTACATCTTCAGTTTTTGTAAAACAACACTCAGACAAGTAGTTTGATTCAGTTGTTCAGCACTTTTTAGAGATCTGTGAGGCAACGCTAAACAGAAATGTCTACATCCTCAGGTTTACAACACTGAAAAACAGTTCAAACCACAGTAAATGTGTTGCATCAGTGACTCACAAATTCACTTCCTCTAAACATGTTTCCTATTATTAAAATGACAGACTGCCATGATGCCGTGCTGCGTTTCAATGCTGCGCCCACCTCTGGCTACGAGAAGGACGTCGGTTCAAAAACCACAATCCGCCTCATCAACTCCCAGGTACCAGATCCCAGATGATTTGTGCTCGGTTTCACCAAACAGCTTCACCCAACACCGACTGAAACACAGATGCAGTTTCAGCTTCACAACTTAGAGTTTGTATACAAACTCATGAATTGATTTATTGATAGGATGATTCACAGGATTCTAAAAGAGATGAGGAATTAAAGTCCTGCCGACAGGATGAAAGGTCAGTAATTACAGATGAAGACTCTTGATTCCTCATCAACGCATAGCAAAAACAAGCTGCTACACTTATTGATGCTGTTTTCTGTTCTTTTTTTATCACGTTAAAATTAAAGGAATTCATGTAACATCTCACAGCCGTTGTAAATGTTAAATGTACATAAATCTTAAAA
Source organism: Mola mola (assembly GCA_001698575.1). Classification (NCBI taxonomy): domain Eukaryota; kingdom Metazoa; phylum Chordata; class Actinopteri; order Tetraodontiformes; family Molidae; genus Mola; species Mola mola. The sequence continues at coordinate 1,067,561 of KV751385.1, read as the reverse complement.
TACTTGTAACTTTTTAGCAAAAGGTTCAAGAGTCACGTCACTTTCCCATGAATGACATTTGCTTTGATCTGGTGATAATCTGCAAGACTGCAGTATTGCTGTTCCAGGTTCAGAAGTGGTGCATTTATTATACCTCTGAGTTTATTACATATTTCCTATATATCAACAGTTTAAATTCATGTTTCACATATTTCAGCCACACATTTTCATTATGTCACCTCAGATTAAAGACACAATATGTAAGACATTTAAATGACATAATATATGGTCAAACATTGAGGATTCATGCTGTGTTGAAATACAGTATTTCCTCCTCTTTAAGTTTCCACTCGGCTCACCTGCTCTGTTTTTATTTTGACCGGAGCAGGTGAGCAGTTTTAAAACACTCCAACACCACCGTTTTGGACGCAGCGAACTGGTTCACATGAACATTGCTCAAGTAAAAACCGGTGTATTAACACACGTTTTAGGACTCGTCTGTTGACCTTTTCCAAAGAGAGTTTCATCCATTTTCTGCGCTCCTGAATCGTCAACGTGCACGACCTGGCAACCCAGGTGTGTTTCGAGTCTTTTAGGGGAGGGGATGGCTCTCTGCTATAGTTTAAATCTGGACTGCAGTACCTATTTTAAACACTGGGTGTCTGCGTTACATATTGTTCCTTTAACGCAAAAGAAAACAACTAATACAATACAATAATGACTAACAACAAAACAGGTTATTCTTAAACTGCAACCGTTCCAGGTTCAAAACTAGAAACTGCTCAGAACCTGAAATTTAGCAGTTGAATAACACTTCTAATCCTACATATTTACTTATGTTGCGCTTTGACTGAGCACAGATTATTGTCATGTTTGAGCATGCTCAAAATTCACAAATGCATTTTGGGATTTAAATGCAAATGACTCTCTCCACAAAAATAGTTTTCAATGCACACACAAATATTCATCCACCTTAATAAATGTAAAAAGAATCCACAAACAAATTAGGGAGATTCATAAATGTATTTCTGATGCATAAGCATTATGTGCTTGTTTTAAATTTTTACATGGAAATCCACAAATCTTTGGATTTAAAACAGTTTGTAATTTTCATCAGAAACATATCTGTATGTTGTGTTTTAATATACAAACTGCTGAATTTGCATTTACAAACGGCTTTGTGGTTTGTGAACTTCACTGCATTTGTGTGGGTTTTTTGAGACTTTCCTAACGTGAAACGATCCACAAATGTATTTTTTCAGCTGTGCGGCGGCGTTCATGTGATTGGCTGAAAAATTAACCACTCCCACTTGTTGGTATTTCTTATTTTCAGCCAATCAATGTGAGCATAACCTGGTCAGGATGAGGTTATGTTCCAGGTTTTGGCTTTAAGTGGGTTTTCGACGGCTGTTGTCTGTGAGATATAGATTCTGGGCGGAGGAAAATCATTAAAGGCTAGAGCCATTAATCTGCAGTCAGTGATGCATAGAAACATTTTTCTTTTCTTTTCTTTTCGAGACATCTACACACGAAAGATGTGTCGGCCACTGTGGATGGTTTTATGTTTCCCACAAGTCTCTTTATATTGCTGCTCCTGCAGTTTTTCAGAACGCTGATTGTAAAAATCACTTCCTCCATTTAGCACAGATAATATTCAGTCACTGGTCATGTTTGAATCTGCTGAGTAAATGACAAATGGTGGACAAACATCCCCATCTCACGTTGGTTACATCATTATTCAGGAACTGCTGTGCAGAGGCGTGATTGGCTGAAAGGTAAAATACCCCACGGGCGGCGTGTTTTACATTTCAGCCAATCACATGAGCTGAACGGAGGGGCCATTTGATTGGCTACAGAAAATCCCTGTTGAAAAAAATGCATTTGTGTATAAAAGTCACAACACATATGGAGGTTCTTGATGAAAATTGAATATTATTTTAAATAAATATAATCTGTGGATTTCTATAATCTATATTTAAAACCAGAAAGATATTTCTGTGTTGTGGATATATACGTGGATGTAGTGAGCTTGCTTTTACGTTTATGCTGTCTCCTAGGTGATGGCATCAGATGACCATCGCTTCCTGTCCAGTTCTCTGTACAGCGCTGGTGCGCTGGCGGCCTGGGACCCCGCCCCCTTCTCTGCCGACCTCACTCAGGTGACCCTTATATCATTCTGCACTCACAGAAAAGAAGCTGGAGGGTCAGACAGAGTTAAAGGACTATTCCAGCTAGTGACAAAACTCCGTATTTGAGTGATTTTCTAACAAAGATATAAGATATTTTGTAAAGTTCTTGACCCTCAAAATTTGTGAAATAGGCCTGAGCGGGGAAAGTACCTCAAGTCCACTACACACATCTTTGCTTTAGCCTGTATGTTTCTATGAAATCATGCCAAATTAGCCGTTAGCAGTTCCTGTTTGCAGCGTATCCGCAGCTGTGGACATAACTGTGACACAATGGAAACTTAAAAATGTGATCATTCTTGGGAAGTTCTTTATTCACGGACTAAAATTTAAGCTGAATCCCGGATGTTTGACTTTGAATCGTCATATTGGTACCTCAGTCGCGTGCAGACACCAGAGTGGAAACCATGTTTTTTCACATACTGCGATGTCGTCCTGCAGTGGTACAACAGGACAGACTACCCCATCTTCACGCAGTACCAGAGATACAGGAGGCTCCACCCCATGCAACCCTTTTACATCCTGCATCCTCGCTTTGAGTGGCAGGTCTGGCAGCGAATACAAGACAACATGGCTGAGCCCATCCAGAAGAACCCGCCGTCCTCTGGACTGCTCGGTACGTGAGAGGTGGACTCACCGCCTCCTGCTTAAATACCTATGCATAGCCCCGCCCCCACAGAGGAGCTCAGTAAAGAGAAAGTAAAGATCTGTTAGAGTGTTTGCCACTCTGAATCGTTTTCTTTACAATCTTTAGCCTTTCAGACGTACTTTCATTGTTTCCTGTCCAGGCACCGTCCTGATGATGTCACTGTGCGAGGTGGTGCACGTTTACGAGTTCCTGCCCTCGCGCAGGAAGACGGAGCTCTGCCACTACTACCAGCGCTTCTTCGACGCCGCCTGCACGCTGGGCGCCTACCACCCGCTGCTGTACGAGAAGAACCTGGTCAAGCGGATGAACCAGGGCTCCAACCGCGACATCCTCACCCACGGACGGGTCACGCTGCCTGGGTTCAGCAAGCTGAACTGCACGCAGGCTGCTGGAGGTGTACCCGGCCGCTGAGGAGTGGAGCGCACTAACACACACACTCACGCACACACACACACACACACACACACACACACACACACAATGCTGAACCCTGCATGGAGACACAGCGATGTGGACAGATGCATGAACACACTGCCGAACTTAAAGCAGCGCTGTGCCATTCCCTATAAGTATTATAAGCTGTTACTCTCTGCTGTAAACACTGGAACGCACTGATAGATGTCTGCGCTGCCGTCACATAAACCGTAAATAACCATCATGTTCCACTGATAACTGAACCAAACTGACCCAAACATCAGCCCTCATATGACCATACGAGGAAACTCTCTGCAGAACGACTGTCAAAGGTTCTCAGGCCTTTAATGTCACTACATTTCATGCATTTTCTTATCGTACAACAATCTCGTGTCAGCTTCAAAGTCGCAATTGTTCCTACATCATTAGGAAACTAACAAAGTCTATTTCACTCACTTGAGAACAAATCTGAACGAGCCAGTTTTTCTTTGTTCTTTTTTAAGTTTATTTATGATGGACATGGCAGTGGACAGTAATAATAAGTTAAACATCTAATCACTGGTGTGTTGCATGAAGGGTTTCTTCTCTTAAGTTAATTTACAACCGCTGTCCCTGGTTGTTCTTTTCTGTCTAATGTGAAACACAATGAGAACATATCAGAAAATACTGTTCAAAAAGTACAAAATGCAGTGATGTGATGTAAAATGTTCTGTATATACATGAAATTAAAATCAGTGCTGTACATGTCCCTAGTTCAGAAAACTTGTCTGTGCGTGATGTTTTATTTCTGTGAATTCATGTTTGCGTTTTTCTGTCCATTTGTGCGTTTGTGTAAAACAGTGACCGGTAATCAATAGCCACAGGTTTGGTTCTGTTCCAGACAGCGTTTCATGTGTCTAAGGAACGTTCTCAGCTCAGTTCTCGGTTCTGTAGACGTTTTCGCCCTTTTGCTGAAGAATAGTTGACTGACCTACAGCAGTTTTGCGTTTTTATGCTCTGCGTTTGCCATCAGCTGATCCGTGACAGCGACACTTCGGGTGTTTGACTCCTGCTGGTGCAAGATTATTCACACATTCCAATATTACCTTCATAGAAGAACATCTGATGGAACTGTCAAAGCTAAGAAGATGCCGCCTGGTTCCATACAACATTATTGGACATTTTTCAATTATCTCCATAATTAAGCAAAAAAAGATGATTTTATTTCTCTAGTGAATGAAATTTTCTTTATCAGGAAAATTTCAGTTTTTAATAAACAAACGAAGGAAGAAGTATTGTATTTTTTTTCAACAGTTGATTAATCCACATGTGGATTGAGTAAATACACAGCACGTGTGGATTCATCCACTCTTTAATATTCATCCTCGGTGTGTAGTCGGTGTCAGACTCTTCATTATTTTCTCATCCTTTAACACCACCTGCTGCAACCAAACAGTCATTAGACAGACAAACTTTGACAATTCCCGTGGTGGTGGTAATTCCAGAAAGGAACTTGCATGTGTTTGATATTCAGTTCACGCGGCGGGAAATGTTTGGGACAGGATCAGTGGCAATCTGCTTGTGGCCACATACAGACTCGCAGTGGGATGAGATTGGACGTGTTCAGTGGGATCAGTAAGATCAGTGTTTGACAGAGAGGCGGGGGTCAAAACCAGGAAGTGCCTCCGTGGACGAACAGTGAAGGAGGGAGCAGAACAGGATAAAGGCCAGAGGGAGCACATGGACTGTGTTTAAAATCGCTCCCCACTCCTTCTTCAGGGTGTTTGCCACTTTAAACATGAGAAAATCAAACGGAAAACTCTTCAGAAGCAACTGAACAAGAAAACAACTCAAGTATTACAGAGAAAAACAACAAAAACTCAAAACCATGAAGCACATGTAACACAAACTCACACAGAAAAACAGAAACATGACAGTTTTGCGCCATTTCTCTTAGTTTTGATGATGGTGGCTTATACATTTTCAGTTGAATTACTATTCTAATATTTTGTGATGTGTTTAGAGTCGTAATGATTGGAAGTGATGAAAAACAAGGATATTTGTAGTTTTTGGAGATGCAGCAGTGTGTCTGAGGCAGACATAAACTCTGATGTGTGGGAGTTGGTGTTTTATTGGAATGCAACATGACAAAAAAAAACAACGGTATGCCCCTTGAAGTCAATCTTTAATGTTTAATCTGAAGTGGCTACAGCTCACCAATCAGAGATGTGTAACCTATTGATTATTCCACTGACTCGTCCACCTCCATCTTTTACTTTGGCACCTGCTAGTCAGGCAGCTTCTCTTTCATTTGTTTGTCATTTTGAGTTTTTACTTCCTGTCACGTTGAGGTTTTCACCGCCAATACTGTTCCTGTTCATCAGCCCATCTGAATCTTTCAGAGGCCATGAAGACTTACAGTCATGTCTGTGCACGTGTAAGAGAAATGGTTGCTCGCTCTGGTTTGCTGCATGTCTCCTCCTCTTGAACCGGCCTGTTTGTTCTCTGGGCCTTTTCAAAACACGGATTACAGCAGCAGGATGCCCTGGCTCGAATGATCCTCCACATGTGGTTTGTATTTGTGGGATGGTGGGATAATGATCACGCTACATGAGTGAGTCGTGTTGTGGAGAAATGAATAACCGCTAACGCCCGTCACAGTCAGAGAAAACAACATTTAGTTTCTAAAAGCTGAGACTGCATCTTTAGGTTGACTCTTCGTTAGAACTTAAGCAGAGTGTCTGCAGGTTTTTAGATGCACTGAAGCACTTAGTCCAATCAAAAAAGGGCAAAATAAGATATTTAAAGTGCCCCCCTGAATCTGTATAGCAACGGTCGAGGATTGATTGACAGCTGGATGCCCTGACGTTATCGGTTGGAATTGGCTCGTACTTTTTTATAAATTGGATTTTAATATAAAAATACAAAGAAATGTGTTTTTTGTAGTCATTTGGTGTATATGGTTCAATAAGCGACAGTATGATCGAGAATGTGGTGTAAATAGGTTAACATTACATGGACTTTAATTTGCCTGAATGGATTGGTGATTTGGTGTCCAGCTGTGCTCTCGAGGAGGAAGTTTAGCCGAAGACAGTTTAGTTTACTGACCTGAACCGTCAGAACGGGGACGACGCTCAGAACTGAAACCTACATAGCCGCGCCTGAAACCTGCATTCTTTCTAAATTCCAGCAGGGGATAATGAATGTGATCACAGGTTTGGGCCAATTCCTTAATCCCGTTGTAAAACTTTTGAAACATTTGTGCAACATAATGAGGAGTTGAGTTATATTCCTATAAATAAATGCGTACAAAAGTTTGATTCTTTCACATCTCGGCAACTCAGAGACATTTAGGTATTTTACACCAGTTCCCGACTTGACGTCAAAATTCGTAGCCATGGCAGCAAAGGTCATTGTTTGGTTCATGGTTTTGGTTAAGGTTGGTTTAGACTTCATCACGAACTGCTTATTTTAATTCGACAAACCTAAACGTGTAAAGGCGGTTCCCAACCTGGGGTCCTCGCCCACTTTGGGTGGAGCTAAAGATCACAGGAAGTCACATTTTCACATGAAATGGACCAAAATGACTGGACAATTTATACAAAAGCCTGAAAAACAAGCTATTCAGACAGACATGTTTTGTCCTGACTCTCATAACTGGGGCGAAGGGGGCGGAGCCAACATGACAGGTGATACTTGGTGGTGATACTTGGTGATACTCTATCTGTTGTCACAAATCTGCATCACTGCCACATTTCCAGTATTATAGCAAAGATCTCATGACTTTTATTCTGTTACTGCGATGCCTGAGTGAGTTTTCTCCAATGCAGCGTCGCCAATCTGTTCCTTTCTGGCACGAAATCATCATTTTCTGCACAAAATGTGACCGTTGAGCCAGATCAACAGCACCGAACCTCATAAAGTGTTATTTTTATTCCTCAGCTTCCACATAATAATGTGTTCATTGGTTTTCTTGAGATCAGGAGTTATTCCTGTCATGTCGGGCTGGAAGGATACATCCTGAGTTGGGTAGCAGCGGTTTGATACGGCTGATTGTATCTCCAGCAGCAGCAGGACGTCCCATGTGACGCTCGTGGACTTGACGCTGTAGACAGCACAGACACGAGTGACGCTGAGGACGTAGAGAGACTTTTCAGGCCTCTGACAGGAAAGCACCTCCGTGCTGTGTGATGTCTCTCTTCGTGCCTTCGAAGCACCTGATCGAGCCAAGTAAGGCACAAACATGCTGATGTTTCTTTAACAAAACATGTTAACGCCAACCAGGAACATAAGCTGCACTATTGTTACTTAAAGACAATTAATTCTTAGTTTTACTTTATTTGTTTGACTTTTACATTGTTTTAAATTCCGATTTTTCTATTTTATAGATTTTTCCAAAGTAGATATTTTCAGTTTCACTTTGTGTATATAAAACAAAATGTAATGCATGTTTTGAAATAAAATATACCAACATGCACTATTTCTTAGTTTTCAAGTTAGGAAACAACCTCAAAATTAAACAAGACAAGCTTTGGTTATAAAAATACGATGGAGTGTTAAGGCCACAGAATATAGTCCAAAATTTATGAATATAAACTCAAAATATTATGAAAATAAAGACAAAAATATACGGGGGAAAAAAAAGTGCTTATATTATCAGAAAACGTCAGAACATGAGAATAAAGTCAAAAGCTGTGACGTCAGCATGTTCCTTCAGTGGGGAGACATCAGCGCCATCAAGAGGCTGCTGGAGAACTTTGTGGTTTTGGACTTTGGTTCAGGTTTCACCAACAGGGAAATTCTTCATCAGCACCTCGTCGTTATCAGCATCACGACCTTGAAAAGAATCTGTAACTGTTTAATCTGAAGAAATGACTCTATTATGACTTTTTGTTTTTTTTTCAAAATCCAAATAAAAAGATCATAAGAGGAAAACACATTTTTCAACTTTTCTTGTCTGAGAAGTTAGAAATAATAATCTACATGACTTCAAACTAGTTTTCTTCAAAGTCATGGAAGAATCATATTGTGAACCAAAAATGGGGATTCAAATCGAATCGTTGGTCGAGTGTATCGTTGCAACCCTGTTACCACAAAATAACAACTATTGGTAACGGTATAATTTACAAAGATCCAAAAATGAATTACATCAACACAAAATAACAACTGTTGTTTTTACATGATAACGAGATGATTCATTTGAGCTCGCGTGGATGTGGTGAACAATGGTGGTTCAGGGCTTCCGTAAAATCACATGGAAAGGCGATGATACTGGATTAGAGATAGAAAGTGTCTAAATGATCAGACTTTTCAACATCAGATCGAAACCCTAAATGCGTGTTTTGTCAAATTATGCAAGAGGCGTCTTCATTAAAGAAAAACATGAAATTTACAGGGTTTCTCTGCTGAAAGAGACGATAATATTTGTTGTTTTAAGTCAGAGCTCAAGTCTCCAAGAAACAAAATGGCTCCGGTTTTGTTTTTGTAAACATTTCCCATTTGTCAGCAGGACATCATTGTTTATTCAGGAGGCAAACACCTGAATAATTGATGTCCTCATGGAGAGCTTCTCTAACTGCACACTCAGCCTCTGCTCACTTCATTCCAGCTGTCGGTGTATGTTTGTGTGAAACGCTTTGACATGTTAGTGTAGCTGACAGGTGAACTTTCTGCTCCGCTCAGCCTCCATCCTGCTGGTCTCTGTCAGCTTCAGCTCTGGTTTCTTTGGGTCCTGTGCTGCTGGACCGGATCTCAACACCTGATGGAGTCTTCTAATCTCCCAGACATACATGATCTTCTCTGAAATGTCAAGATTTAAGTTGAAAATCTCAAATGCAGCGTTTGCGAAAAGAGTCCAAAATATTGAATGATGGCGTTGTTAGTGATATCAGGAGGTCTGCGACTCTTCATTGATTGTCCCAGCGTTCACGGTTCCCAGAGGAAGACAATGATTTTCCCTGCAGCGCCACCATGAGGTGGACATTTGTGGCTTTTAACGACTATTGGATGAGATAAAACTAGGCTCAGACATTCGTGTTCCCATTTTTTTATAATCAGTTTTGCAATCTTGTAAAAGGGGCAACAACTGCTTCAACCTATAAAGTAAATACATACAAAATTAAAGGACCCAGATGTTGGATTTGAGGAAGTACTTGTATTAAAAAATGTAAAACACAGGTCATGTTCAATTTAGAACTCACATCATAAAGACTCTATTTATGAAAGATTAAAAACCTCAAATTAATTACAGAACAGTGAACCTGTGTCTTTGTTCCTTTTTACTGAATTTTGTGTACAACAACAAGGCTTGATAACCACATTATTCATATGAAATTTAGGCAAGAGTGATGAGCAGGAAAAGACATAAATAATACAAAAATAAAGGTAATGAGGAGAAAAAAGACAAAAAACATTTAGTTAAACTATGAAAACACACACACACACACACACACACACACACACACGCATATATACAGTACATATATATATATATATATATATATACAGTGGGGCAAAAAAGTATTTAGTCAGCCACTGATTGTGCAAGTTCTCCTACTTAGAAAGATGAGAGAGGTCTGTAATTTTCATCATAGGTACACTTCAACTATGAGAGACAAAATGAGAAAAAAAAAATCCAGGAAATCACATTGTGGGATTTTTAAAGAATTTATTTGTAAATTATGGTGGAAAATAAGTATTTGGTCACCCACAAACAAGCAAGATTTCTGGCTCTCACAGACCTGTAACTTCTTCTTTAAGAAGCTCTTCTGTCCTCCACTTGTTACCTGTATTAATGGCACCTGTTTGAACTCAACTTATCTGTATAAAAGACACCTGTCCACAGCCTCAAACAGTCAGACTCCAAACTCAACCATGGCCAGGACCAAAGAGCTGTCGAAGGACACCAGGAAGAAAATTGTAGACCTGCACCAGGCTGGGAAGAGTGAATCTACAATAGGCAAGCAGGTTGGTGTGAATAAATCAACTGTGGGAGCAGTTGTAAGAAAATGGAAGACATACAAGACCATTGATAATCTCCCTCGATCTGGGGCTCCACGCAAGATCTCATCCCGTGGGAGGGTTTTTTGCAGATTTTTTTTATATTAACAAACTCATATTTTATATGGGAGCCATAAAAAAAGGATCCTGAAAGTTGTTCTTTTTTTCTTGTTTTTGTTGGTGTTTTTGTTTTACACATGTGGCGGAAATAGGCTTCCACATGAATTCATACATTTCAGGGATTTACAATAAGTTTTAAAGAAGTTCTGGGAAACATAGAAAGTGTGTGGCGTTCAAACACATTTGGCTTTCTGTATCAATATGTTTGCCATTATCAAAGCTGTGTTGATCAGCAGATTTTCTCATTTCATTGCTGTCAAAACATTATATCCAGCTTTGATCAAGATTTGACCTCAGCAAACACATTTCTTGTTTTAAAGATTTTTCCGTTTTGTTAAGTAGGTGGGAGACACAAAGAAATACATATATTTGGTGATTTTAATACCTAAATTGTGCAAACCATCCCTCTTTACTGTCAGTTTTTTCTTTCGAATTACAGTGGTTTCAACGCTTGAGTGGTTTAATCTAATAACAAATGTGTGAAAAGCGCCTTATACAACGGTGAGAAATTCGTCTGTAAAATAAACTCACTGCACTGCTTTGTGGGAATATTTCAGATAAAAACATCACAAGAAGACCATGACAAGATGTAAAGTATTGATGCTAATGTGATTTATTATCAGTAAAATGCACTGCATTATCTAAAGGTATTAATTATAATTGTAATTAAAGTAAATAGCAACCAGGCCCACTGGGAAAAATGCTGGAGTCATATGGAAAGTGGAATAGGTTGCGGGTGGAGTAAGACAGAAATATCCTGTTGTAGAAACGGTAATGGAACGTTGGAACAGTTATTCAAATCCTGCATTTAAGCACAATTTACTTGTGTATGTCTATTTTCTGCAAACTTCCACTCCTCTATTATATTTTGGAAACAAATATTATCCATTAACTTTAGTTGCTCATTACTTTGACAATTGCATCCTGCCTCAGAGTCTAAGTGGCGCATTTATTTATTTATTTACTTTTATTGGCAATCAGAAAAAAAATAAAAAGCACTGAATCTGATAATCAGAAAAAAATGATTAAA
>KV751385.1:1014844-1048586 GCA_001698575.1 Mola mola | reverse complement strand
TTTCACTCGCACTGATTCTGCACAAATTTTTCCAAACTGCTGCATCAGGTAAAGAAGTCAATAGATTCATGTTCTTAACTCAAACTCTGAACCAGAGTCTAAAACTGAGGATGGAAACATACAGTCATTCCATGGCAACTTACCCATAGTTCCAAGCTTTTCTCAGGTCATGTCATGGAGTTTCTGTACAAACTCCTGTGAAAACTAAAATCAGCATTACTCCCAATACCTTTTCGGTTCAGATTTTTTTGGAGGTTCAGCCTCAGAGCCAAATTTAATCATTTTTTTTGATTCTTTCTGTGTGTTTTCTAATCCTCACCAACTGCTTGTCTTTCGCTGGATTAGCTCAAAATTTGCACCAACAGATCCATTTATTCACAACATGTGCTCATGCAGAAAGTCAAACGAAGTAAACAAGTAAACCTTTCGCACGATTCAAGAATATTAGTTTCCAAAGATTAATATCCCCACTAGTTTCCTGCTGCCAAATGTTGCTTCTGTGGATCATTAATAGTTCCATCACGTGACGGAGACATTTGGTTCTGAATTAAAACTGTAAATATAGTTTTACACCTCTAGAATACTTTTAAAGATATTTTGACTGAATGTTTTCCCCAAATTGATTTTTGTTTATTTCCTTAGTTTTTTAATGGGAAAATTTTAAAACTCAAAATAAATAAAAAGTTAAAATGTTATATTACTCAATCATTTAATATATAAAAAAACAGCCAATTTCTCATGTTTTTAACTGCTTGTAACATTTTTTCTGTGTTGACTTCCAGGGTCGAACGCAGAAGTAAGCACACGATTTGTTTTCTTTAGAAATCCATGACCTGAGGTGGGATTTACCAGCTGTTCGGATGAAATAACCCTAAAGTCTTCAGACCAGATCCATTAGCTGCCTGAAGCTGAAACTGAAAACGTGCTGCGTTGTATTCGCAGGAACAAAAAGAGGTGGAGCTGGGAGTCAGGGGAACAGGAAGCGGAAATGGAGAGAAGGAAGTCTTCTGCTGGAGATGTCAGACATGTCGCAGACTCAGAAAATCAACTCGCAGGCTTCACTGGGCAGCTCAGGGGTCCTGGACCTGCCTCTGGACTCACCACAGGTTCACCCAAAACATTTACACACAGCTGTGATCGAATGAATGAGGAATAGTACATGAATCAATCGCGTGTTTGTCTTCTCCCCCGACAATAAATCAGAGCTCTGACTCGACCCAGATCGACGACTGTCAGCTCCAGAAATCCCCTGTCTTCCCTTCCAGCGGCTGCAGGCTGGAGGTCCACATCCCCCGGCTGAGCGAGGACCTGCTGCACGCCTGCAGGACCTCAGGGTTCATCTGCTCTCAGGACAACTGTTTTTCCCCTCTGTGGCCTGTGCCTGCTCAGTCCAAGAGCCCCACGTTTCCCAGAAGCCCCAAACGGCATACTGAGCTCACCGTCTTCTCAGAGAAGGATAAGGGAGACGATGGAGCGCCTGAGCACTGTAGAAGTAATCGGCACGAGAAGTCTCCAATCCGCTGCAGATCCCCAGTCGGTGTCCGTAACTCTGGATTGATGATCTCGTCTCAGGAGAGTTTAAGCCCCTCAGTGACGTCCACGTCCTGCCGCCCTCAGAGCCCAGTGTTCCCAAGAAGCCCCGACCCCCCGGGGCCATCGGGGACTAATGAAGCCCAGGCTGTGCAGAGCCCTGGTCACCGCACCAGTCCCGTGTTTGGTGAGAGTGGACGACCGCAGCATTGTCTCAGTGCGCGGAAACACTGTTTAAAATCTTCCGCTGAAGAGCTCAGAGGGCCCAGACGGGAAGAGGTCCGGACCGCTGCTGAGGATCCTTCGTGGAGTCTGACAGACGTGAGTGTTGGTTTGACCTGCTCTAAACCTAAAGTGTCAGAAGATGAATTCATTGTGAACTGGCACCACATAAATTAAAGTGACTGTGCACTTTTCTGCCGGTTGAGCATTTCCTGAAACTTTTTGAGCCTGAAACTGATATGTGACAGTTTGTATAACAATCCAATAACGATAAACGGACTGAATATTCATCTTTTTCACTTATAAATAAATAAAACAAATATTGTTAAGAGGATCCCTTAAGTTTGCGTTTTGAAAGATTGTAAACATGCGTGCAGCGTTTTAGTGGAAAAGTAAACCCATTAGCGCTCCCTGCTGGACAAACTGTAATGGAGACGGAGAGTCCCCAGGAGGGAGTTAAATAGTCTCCTGGTGTGTTCTGAGGATGTTGAAGAGCTTATATGGTCAGTGTTAGAATGCAGATGTTTCCTGCTCTTCCTGCACTTCTCTGATCAGCTCAACACAAGAGGGATCACAACTACATATCTGTATCTGCATAGTTTAATTATCATCAATACGAGAACATATTTGTATCAGTAAAGCTGAAGCTGTTTTTTTTACTTACATAATCAATAAATCTGTCCTCCACTTTCTCGATTCATCGCTTACTCTATAAAATATAAAACAAAAGGTGAGGAAAATGAATTTCAGCCAAAGTGACGTCTTCAGGCTGCTCCTGTCATCCACCCAACAGTCTTACACCCCCGGACTCTCCAGTTACCGTCATAAAAGACCAGAGAAAAGCAGAAAATTCTTACAATTTAGAAGCTTGAACCATCAAATGTGCTGTCGTTTTTGCATAAAAACTGATAAATGTTTCATCCACTATCAAAATAGTTGGGAAGTAACTTTCTTTCAGTCAATTAAAACATTGAAACTTATTGATTCATGATTGCAGCTCCAGTGTCGGTGCATCATTAGACAGTAGACTCTTTGACTTGCCTGTTCTGAAATGAATGAACATATTTTGTGATACCACCGCAGCTCCAACACAAGGGCTGGAAGCGCTGAGCTGTTGTGCGACATATTTATTTTACTGTCTGTCTTTTCAAGCTTTCTAACATTGAAACGCAGCAGTGCGGTGGTCTGTAGAGCTTCCAGCAGCCCTTCAAATCTGGAGTGACCCCTCCCTGACTTTCATCCTTTTTCGTCTTACCTGAAATGCGTTTCATCCGTCTTGGTTGATCTGATTTGCCAAGTCTACTCGACTGCTAGACAAGTCTGCGGGGTCAAATCTGTCTACTAATTAAGGCAGGAGAAATGCACAAAATAAATATTTATATGTGTTTAACAGTTTACATTGACGCAGTTAGAAAAAAAATCAACATAAACAGGTTTTTTTAAAGTAGGTGTTGTAGTTTCACTTTCTTAAATTTAGTATTTATACCCCTGTGATCCCTGGTGCCAAACCCAGTGTGAGTCTACTAAATTATCTTGATTCCTAACTTTTACCTGGATAATTTCCCTCAAACGTGAATGTGTGTTTGTGACAGAAAATGTTCTTGTTAGTCATAACATGTTTGTTGTTGTTTTTCCTCCTTGATTGTGAAAACAGGGCAGTCAGGCTGCTGACGGTGGACCTGTCCCACTGAACCAGTCGTCTCAGTCGGGTACTGTGAAGACGCCTCACACTCTGCTGGCCGTTACTGGTGATCTGTCGGGGGGGTTGTGAGCAGGACCTGGTGCTCACTGGGTCTCTGGCTGCTCTCTGCTTTCAGGTCGTGCAGAAATACCCAAAGATTCAGACGTGCCTCTGGTGACCAGCGACATGAAACTTCTGTGGTCTGATGACGACGATGACGTCACGGTAACCAAAACTGTTACTATAATTATCATGATATTAGTCCTCCACAAGCTCTTCGGCCCGCTGATCCTGAAATTCAGGTGACTGTTGTTGCACCGTGTGAGCAAGCTGCAGCTTGACTGATGGAGGTAAACGTTTCATCGCGCCTCTCTCCGCGTGCTGCAGCCGCTGGGTTCTCCCTGCCCAGTGTTTCCGGAGGAGAGCCCTGACGGACAGCCTGCCTCCGTGAACCACCTGACTGCAGCTCCTCCCGGGCTCACGCGGTCCAACTGCAGGTACGAGTCACATCCGGCTCTCTGCGTCCGCCTCAGCTTGTGCTGTGAGATTCTGAGTTGGCCTCAAGGTTCACCTCAACGTGAGGCTAATTCATTATTAAATTGGTCACTCTCAAACAGGTCTTTCATGTTTCTCAATATAATGTAAACATTTTCACAATACCGAGGAATGATTTAGTGATGATTATGCGATAACTGTATGCGGTTGTGTCGTTACAGGTCTGTTATGGGGAAAAACAGAATATATGAGGAGAAAATGGACACTGTCACCAGTACCTCATTGTTTATTCTCTAAAAACTCAATGAAACCATGAAGAGATAAAACAAATGTCACTGATACAAGTTACAAACGACAAATAATAAATTAGTGAAGAACAATAATGAACATTCAGTCATCCTGATGGAAAGTCAAGTGAGGTTTCTTGGTCAACAAAACATTTGTGAAGCAGTGTTGCAGCTTTCTCCTAAACAGCTGTATTTGATTTATTAAGCTGTGGAATTAAATGGGGACAAGCAAATCAGCCTTATTGTCAAGTCATGCTTTTTTCAGTTGAACTGAAAGTCAGAGTGAAGCCTATCCTCTCAAGGCAGGGCTCTGAAGAGGTGATTCATGCCTTGATTA
The DNA here is from genome assembly GCA_001698575.1 of Mola mola. NCBI lineage: Eukaryota > Metazoa > Chordata > Actinopteri > Tetraodontiformes > Molidae > Mola > Mola mola. Next base: position 1,044,034 of record KV751385.1, on the reverse strand, counting down.
CGACACATTCGGACCACTGCCGCGCCCTTTACATTGGGGTGTTTGCAATTAGTCCTAAATGCTGCTGCTCGCAGATAAACGTAAGCACATTTCCCCCACTTTGGCCTCCTTCCACTGGCTCCCTTTGCACTTTAGAATAGATTTCAAAATCTTCTTGTTTGTCTACAAATCTTTAAATGGTCATACTCCACGTTTCTCTCTGACCTGCCTCAGGTGTGTAGATCAGCCGCTCTTGTTTGGAGCTCAGAGGTGATCGGGCTTTCGCTGTGGAATGAGCTGCAGCTTCATATTAGGCGACCCCTTCACTGCCCGCCTTTAAATCTCACCTGAAGACCACTTTTGCTGGGCCCAGCGTGAGACGCTGCAGATGTTTGTCTTCTCCCGTTTTGGCTTCTGTTCAGCACTTTGGCCAACTGTTGTTATTAAAAGTTCTTTAGAATTAAAATTGGACTGGATTGGATTGGAAGGTACAATAAGTTCCTGTTCCTGGTCCGTATTCATCATGGACTGGTCCTGATGTGGGAAAGCGGTTTCTGTGGTCCTGGATGTGGGTAGATCTCTGGTACAGGATTAGACATGAACTGCCGATGATCAGAGTGACAGTAAGGGTTCGGGTTCTCTACACAGAGACTCTTTGTCTGATTTTAATTTAGCGATTTGTCGCCTTTACACTTTGGAGGTCTGTTTTTAATTGATTACACAAAGCTGTAAACTCTTCAGAGTATGTGTACTCTGTAGTCTTTGCTCACTGTAACTCTGTTTGTGTGTTTCTAAACACCCTGCTCAGACCATCGTCTTCCTCTGCGTCCACTGGCCAAACGCCGCTCAGCGGGGCGGGAGAGCCCTCAGGCGGGTCGACAGTGCACTACTACTGGGGGGTTCCCTTCTGCCCACGAGGCCTGGACCCAGAGAGCTACACGCAGGTGGAGATTTGATTTATGAATAAATAATGAACACATTTACTTACAAAGACCAGTTGTCACCAGTTAATTAATTACTCTGCACTGGAGGGTTGGACGAAGTGATGATTGGGGCCCGACTGATGTTTCAGTTGGCCGATATTGGCTAATCACGAATATGTCAGTCTCAGAATATGTGTTTTTAATATTGACTGGCACAAAAAAAGATTTTAGCTTTAAAGACAACAGAACAGCAGAAAAAGATAATTTGGATGATTTAGAATCAATAAATTCCCAGTGAAGGTGACTGTTTCAGTGCACTGCTGCCTTTAAGGATCTAAAAGTTCATCTGCTAATCTGTAAAATGTTCTGTCTCTGTTGCTTATCTTTGTTACAATTGTTTGATAGCCTCATTTGAGGGATCATTGCAAACATTTGCACATATTGATATCAGAACTTTTTCTTTCTGATATCAGAATCGGCCCCAAAAACTACATATCGGTCAGGCTCTGTCCGTCAATATGTGGCAATCAGCTGTACAAATAACAGGATAGGATTCTAATGGGGTGTTCACAGTGATAAAATCACAAGGAAACGTCAATTCAAGTCTCTGGATCTATTTCACGAAACTTAAACATAAACCAGTTAGATCACACGTGGTTCTCGCTGTCCTCAGGTCTTCTCGAACCGAGGTCGCCGTCCTGGAGTGAAAATGAAAATAACAATCCCTTTATCACAAATTCTGGTGTTTCAATCCAAAGTTGGAGTCCAAAAATCTGAGACACCGGCCCCACTTTCTGTTCACTCAACTTGGATTTGCATTTTTTTAAATATTACAATAGTTATCATGTGGCCCTGATTTCCAAGGTGGACACTGTAAAACACAAATAAAAAAAAAACAGTCGGTGGCAAACAAACCGTCTACCTGTTTTTCTCTGCAGTGTTTCAAACAGGAGTTTTAGGGGACAACTTGGTTGCATCAAATTCAAAATGAGCAAATACTTTTTATAAATGAATTGTGTTTTTACTGTTTGCAGTCCGTCTTATCTATGTTCCAAATATTTCTGCTATCAGGGTTTTGGCAGACGGTACCATATCTGCAACTATTCACTCTGCTGTGTCACTTTTCAAGACAGTCTTGCACGTTGAAGTCTGAGTGCTACTGGTCCTTGTAATTGTGTGTTTTGAGTCTCTTGTGTGGTTTCAGTTTGAATTTCCCCTTCGTAAGATTCAAATATAAACACACTCTTGCCCTCTAGGCTTCAGCCTCTCAGAGTATTTTGGGTTACAATAGACCTTTTTAACTTAAGGTTCAGTTCCATTCTAGTGTAGTGGAGACTTTCCGGTCAGCCAGCAGGCATCAGCGTCACTGTGAGTGAACGCTGTTGGACTTGAATGGAAGAGAGTCTTGGTTAATATCACAGGAAAAGCATGTTTACCCTGCTGTTCAGCTCCAATCGCTGCTGTGAAAAAGGTGCGTTGTAGTACAACGCCTTCAGACTCTTTTATCTAAATTCAATAAAAAAATGGAGCTATTAATCAAACTTTTCTTTTTTCTTTCAATAAGCATCTTGGTGAACTCAATAATCCAAAAGATATTGCAGGTAACTTAACAAATTACCTGTCCATTTCTCCCTTGTTCCATCTGTTTTTGTGCATTCAGGTGATCGTGGCTCAGATGGAGGTGTATGAGAAGAGTCTGAAGCAGGCTCAGAGGTGTCTGCTGAGGAAGGCTGAGTGGGGGGAGGCCATCCTGCCCCAGCCTGAGGTACGTCATGCTTTCAAACTAACTCACACCAAACTTCTACAGGAAGTGTCTTGATCACCTTCAATTTACTGTAACGTTTTTAATCTCTTCTCTTAGAAATCACCTCCATCATCTCATCAGTCACCTGATCATTCACCGCAAGAACTTCCTCTTCCGAGGTAAAACCTCCCAGAACCGTGCCAGAGCCTCTCTTGTTGTTACCAGTTTGTTGTCATGTTTTGTGCGAACACAGGATCAAAAATTTCATAAAGTAAGACAGAGACGTAGCAGCTCGGTCTGACCAGATGTTCTGGTGAACCAGAACATCTTGAGTCTAAAACAGTTTGTGGCAGCAGAATGTTGCCTGCTGTGACAAAGTCCAGAGTCTTGTGTTGTCGCATCAAGGGTTGGTTATGAAATAGACAATTTTTGATATTCTTTCATTGCTAAATCATATTTTTACTTCCTTTTTGCAAAGGGCAGCTGATCATTTTGGACCCTGAGTTTTTGGAGTCAATTCTTAGTGTGTACTAGATAGGTATACCACAGTAATTTTTGGTGTTCACTATAGAATTCAGTCTACACCTTATAGTGTTGATATGTAGTGTGTACTTTATAGTGCAAGTTCTTAGTGTTGGTATACTTTATAATGGAGATACTTAGTGTTAATGTTGAGAATATTATGTCTGCTTTTGAGTATTGACACTTAGTTTGTACTTTATTCTGCTGACTCTGAGCATTTACTTCACAGTCATGTCTACTTTATAGTATCTGCAGTCAGTGTGTACTTTATGTATATATTGTCTATTTTGACACATTGTGATCTGTGCTGCGTCTGATGGCTGCTTTTTTAAACCCACACCTTCAGACGTGGCCTTCGGCAGAGAAGTAAAGCAACGAGCGACGCGGCTTATCGTCCTCCCGTTGAGGCAGAGGAGGTGGAAGAAGACGGCAAAGGTGAAGCAGAAGATGAGCAAAGAGAGAGGAATGATGTAGGAGAGGACGAACAGGTGGATATTGACGACTGGGAGGTTTGTCCAGGTACGGAAGCTCCATCTTTTCTCCTGGAACTACAAGAGCATGTTGTCATTGTGGTGAATTTTATGGCTTTTTTTTCCAAAGGCCACTTCTTCTTTTATGACCTTGCCTTTAGTTTTTATTTACACCATTTAACAAGTGTTGATGTTAAACGTTAGACGTGATATGAACCACTCACAACTTATTTCTCCCACAACAGAGACACAGCTGAGTGACAACGACCAAGACCAGATGCAAGACCTGATTTTGGTCAGTCACACGGGAGAAAAGGTACATTGATGCTCCTGACCTGAAAGCTAAATTCCACTGGAACTAACAGAACATCTGCGTTGATTAAATTCAACCCTAACAAAATGGATCAGATCAGTATTGATCTGACTGAAGTTCCACTCCATTCCTTAGACAGCAGTGGTTTTCAACCTCGCCATGTCAAACTACACTGTAGACAGCTGGATAACGATTTTGCTTTAAGATATTTTACTGTGCAGACTGTATGAAATCCATGATTAGAATACTCAACACATTGTGGAATAAAAATAAATGTATTCCCTTTTGCTGGACACCCAAATTTGACAATTACTGCTGTGAAAGATGGACTCTGTAAAACTGTTCTTAAATACGTAGTTTATGCTAAAGATCCAGACCTGTAGAGGGTCGATATTCAGTGTGTATTTAATGTTGTTAGCACTTGGTGTGAACTTTATGGTGTCCATGACTATATTTCTGACTTTTGCTGCATTAGATCTGTGGTTCATAGAAATGAGTCCTATGAGATTTGGCTCGTTCAGAAGCTTTAAAGGTTTGTTTACGTGGGAATCAACAACCTTATGTGTTTATTCATCCACCCAGTGCAGGAAGAAGCCACTGCAGCCACAGAAGACAGATTAAACCAGTCTGCCCTCACCTTGTGTGCAATTTTTTTCCACAGCTCCCATCTAAGAACCCAGAGCTGTCAGAAGTTGACATGATTCTCCAGGATGATTCTCCAACTGATGGGGAGCTGCAGGAGGAAGAGGAAATTGAGGTGGACGGTGAGGCTGCACAATACTTCTCTCTCACAATTTCAACAGCCTGAAAATATATTTATTTAACCCATTCGTACAAAGCCAAAACTGAGGAAAAGCATATTTGGTCTAAATTTAGTTCCCCTCATTGATTGCAGAGCACTGAAAATATTGGCGGTTGCGGTACGTACTTGTGTGAAAATGGAAAGTCCAGCTTTTTCTTTAGGTAGGAGAACTGGGCTAGTCTTTGCTAATTCTAATGCACTGCATGATTTTTTTAAGCTGTATTTGGAAATATTCATGTTAAATTACCAATACATGTGGCTCAGAAGGTAGAGGCGTCGACCCGTCGCTCCTGATGCTATACCATCATTGTGTGAGTGTTTGTGAACGTTTGAATGTTTAACGCTCCTGATGGCACCGCCACCAGTGTATGAATGTGTGTGTGAATGGGTGAATGCAAAACGTGGTGTAAAAAAAGTGTAAAAGTGCTTTGAGTGGTCAAAATGACTAGAAAAGTGCTGTGTAAATACAGGACATTTACCATTTAATTCACTGAGGCAGAAGTTAAACATGTTAGTGATGGAGAACAGGGACTCAGGTGGACTTTCCATAACTTGGTGTGGTTAAAATTACCTTTAAATCTATTGTACATCTGTTAAATTTATTGATATTGTATTTATTTAAGTATTAGTAATATTTGTAGATGGACAGTCAGACAGTAAGTGTCTGTGAATTCTGAAATTAAAATTTAAAGTGTATTTTCTTGTGGACCAAAAGAAAAGAAAGCTTCATTCAGCCAGGTCCATATGGGTGCTGGAAATCATTGGAAATGTGGAGTTTCAATGGATTTTTTTTTTGCGTTTTGCATACAATAAAGACAAATTGGTCTGGGAACAATGCAAACTGTTGGTAGTCGGCAGGTAGGTCTCTCTGCTCGCACATAGGGGGAGTCAATGTTTTACTGCACTGGGCAGAAATGATTTCCTGTAGCAGTCAGTGTTACATCGGAGTTGAAACAGTCTCCGGATGAAATAACCTGTAACCAATAAATAACCAATAAAAAGTGTCTCTAACTGTTTTCAGCTCCAGTGGACAGACAGACGGAGGGAAACACCCCTGGTAGAAGCAGCCAGCTTGGAGGACAAGTTGGAAATGACCAAGAGGTAGAGGAGGACTGGATGGAGCTGGGTGCGGAGGAGACCAAAGATCGAGGGCTTCAGAGGTCGACATCTCCTGAGCTGGAGCTCCTCAGCAACCCTCAGATCCCCGACACCAGCGTGGACTGTCCCATCTGTCAGGGTTCCTTCCCTTTGACGGAGATAGAGATCCACGCTGCGTACTGTGACGGGGATGTGGTCGTCACCAACAGGACGCAACCCAAGCATGACTCCTACCAAGGTGACAGAAACTTTGATACGCCATCATCGCAATATCTACTCAACAATACAATATTTATTACCTTATTCCAAAACCAACAAAACTGGTTTTAATAGTCATTTCGTATGAACATTGAGTTGTTTGAGACGGCTGCTATTCTGTGTTGAGTGTTGTTATTAATTTTCCCAAGACTGCAAATTTCAAGCTAGATAGTCCTGACCAACTATAAGCTTTATCAAAAAGGAAGGTTTTAAGCCTACTCTTAAAATCAGAGAGTGTGTCTGCCTCCCGTACCAAGACTGGAAGATGGTTCCACAGGAGAGGAGCTTGATAGCTGAAAGCTCTGCCTCCCATTCTACTTTTGGAAATTCTTGGGATCACCAATAACCTTGCATCCTGGGACCGTAAGGTTCTGGATGGGCGATAGGGTACTATGAGCTCTTTAAGATAAGATGGTGACTGACCATGAATTGCTTTGTAGGTGAGGACAAGGATTTTAAATTATATTCTGAATTTAACTGGGAGCCAGTGCAGAGAAGCCAGTATGGGGGAAATATGGTCTCTGATATTAGTTCTAGTCAGTACACGCGCTGCTGCATTTTGGATTAACTGAAGAGTTTTTAAAATCTTATTAGGGCAACCTGAAAATAAAAAATTACAGTAATTCAGCCTGGAAGTGCGTGAACTAGTTTTTCTGCATCTTGTTGAGACAGGATGTGCCGGATTTGAGCAATGTTACGGAGGTGAAAGAAGGCCGCCCTTGAAATCTGTTTAACATGTGAGTTAAAAGACAGCTGCTTGTCAAAGATAACAGCCAGGGTTCTGACAGTGGTGCTGGAGGCCAAGGCAATGCCATCCAGATTAACTTTCAATCCATCCATCCATTTTCTACCGCTTATCCCGTTAGGGGTCGCGGGGGGCGCTGGAGCCTATCTCAGCATCTTCAGGCGAAGGCGGGGTCACCCTGGACAAGTCGCCAGTTCGTCGCAGGGCTGACGTATAGAGACAAGCATCCATCCACACTCACATTCACACCTACGGGCAAGTTAGAGTGACCAATTCACCTAACCCCCCCCTTGCATGTTTTTGGAATGTGGGAGGAAGCCGGAGTACCCGGAGAGAACCCACGCAGACACAGGGAGAACATGCACTTTGTTGTTGTATAATGAGTCTAATGTGTTTAGGGCCCAGCACAATGACTTCAGATTTGTCAGAGTTTAACCTTAAAGAGTTATGACCAGAGCTTTTCTGGGTGGTGGTGTGCCAATGTTCCATGTATTTCCCGTAGTTTGGCTTATTGTTATGGAGTAGGATCAGTCTCACAATTCATAAATGCACACAGAAGGATTCACGGATGCATTTTGGGATGTGAATGTAAATGCACACACACAAATATTTCTTGTTCTATATAAATGTAAAAATAATTCATGCTTGTGGTTTGTGAACTTCACTGTATTTGTGTGGGTTTTTTTTTTTATCATTTTTCCTACCATGAATGGATCCACAAATGTTTCTTCAACAGGGATTTTCCGTAGCCAATCAGACGCCGCCTCCTTTCAGCTGTGTGGACGCATTTCTGTGATTGGCTGAACACAACCGCACAGCAACTTTCTGAATAACTATGTTACAGACGTGAGATCAGTGTGTTTATTTACTGGAGAAGGAACTTCTGCGACGCCGGATTAGTGTCTCAGCGTTAGCGAGGCACGTTGAGCAGAAATCAGGGTTGTCTGTGTCCTGAAGGCGTGATAATTCATGAAACTCCAGCGTTTTGATAAGTGCGATCACAGGACGTCCTGTCAGGAGCCAGAAGGGGGCGTGTCGGTCGGCGGAAAGGCTTCTGTGATGGCTGCTCTCATGTATCCTCGACTTTCTGTTCAGATGAGGAAGCGATAAAAAAGAGAATTCAGACGTACCTGCAGCTTCCCCCCCCCCACAGTGCAGTGTTTCAGGAAGTAGTAACTCGTCACCAGAAAAGAAAAACCCAAACAGGTAGAAAAACAATACAAGATTATTAATGATTATTACTTCTCTGCAATTGAAACAATAGATAAACAGGAAATGAAGCACGACCAAAAAGGTGCAGGCTGATGCCTTTGCTTGTTTCCATTTTTGTGTAAGTTTCTGCCAGCTCCTTTCAGATTCGTAGAGATCAGTGAAAGACCAGAAGGCGAATACACATTACAGGGATCTGAACCCATCACTTGAACACTCTGGTATTCATATGTTCGTGTGTGTCGTGTTCCTGCTCTCTGTAGTGCCGTTAAAGCCTCGCAGGAAGAGAACCAAGGGGTTAGAGGACAACGACTCCTCCGGCGCGGCCAGGTAAGCCGCTGTGGCTTGGGAACGGCTCCGTGCCGTCACACCCGTCATTCTAAATGTGCTTTTTGTCTTATTTTCCGCAGGAACATGGAGAAGTGTTACATTTGTCAGACGGCAGTTCCTCTGAGAGACTATAGCAGACACAAAGAGCTCTGCCTCCAGCGGCACGAGGCCAAGACTGCAGCCGTGAGCAGGACACAAGAAGTGTCTGGGAGACTTTTCTCTCTTCCTTTGTCACAGTCGGGCTGCGGAAATATTTACATGATAGAGCAAGAAACCCTTGAGGCTCTTAAATCCACAGCAAAGTCACGTTAGATCTCCAAAACATGTTTTCGGAGTCTTTTCTTTACCCTGCATGTAATGAATGACTGTTTTTCTATATTTCCAACCTTCTAGAAGGAAAGTCTGTTGTCAGCTCTGCACAAAACGGAGAGAAGAGATCCGGGTGAGTGTTTTTGGTTTGAAATTTTGCCTTTTTAAGTCAAACTGTCTTCTGATGTTTTATATTTCCATTGCAGGTTAGAAATAATCAGCAGTGATCAGTCAGTTTGTCAGTTAGTCAGACAAAGATCCATCTAGTTTGATGATCAATTCATTTTTCCAGCCATTTTCAACCACAAATGTCAGGTATCTCTTGGGTTGAACTTTTAAAATGATCATAATTTATTATTGCAAAAATTATTGGCCGATTAATCAATAATAATCGCATTGGCTTGTTGGTGACCTTCTACAAGTAGCTCCGTCCCTTTTTTCTTTGGAATCCAAGTCTGGTTCAGACATGCGTGGCTGAAATACCCCAGTGTTAGAACTTGTCACTGTGCAACGTGTAGTAGACTAGTTTAAAAGTCAAAAGATGACAGAGCAGGTAAGCTCCGCCTCGCTCAGGCTACAGGTGAGGGGCGGAGCTAAAGTAGAAACCTTCATACGTCCGCGATCAGTGTTTTTCTGACTTGACTTTGTGTTGCGTCCACAGACTCGAGGCCATCCGGATCCAGACTGCAGCCGGGGTGAGAGTCTGAGCGCCTGTCTGACGATGAGCCCTCTCACCGCACTTTGACGACCTCCCGTCGGTGCGCTGACGAGAGAGAAATGTGCAAAACTCAGAACAAATTCCAATAGTACAAAGAAAACATATCAAATGTTTGTTTTTTAATTTAAATTTAACTAGGAGAGTGTCAACAAAGGACTGCACGAGCTGTAAAATGCTAAAACCAAACATCTGATGAAACGTAACTAGCAACAGGTTAATAACTTGAGAGGGTAGAAGAAGAGTCCAAACAATAACGTTTCTCAGCGTAAAAAGCCAAAGAACGTCTGGATTTCATTGTCTACAGTAAAAGATATCAATGAGAAGCTGGGAGCATTTGGAACCGATATTAAACGGCTGCGATCTGGTGAAAACAGACACGATTCTGCAGTGACATCACTTATCAAACCATCTGTGTCCAAGGACACAGCTCATCACTGCGTCCTGAACTCTACCAAACTGAGCGGAGAGGCCCCGCCCACTCTCCACTTAAGATGGACCGAGGCGACGCCTGAAAACCCGAGAGTCTGTCAGAAATCATGGACTCTGCGTCCTCGAGAGGAACCGTTCTCACATTCCAAAGCACGGTGTGGAACGTAAAGGTTCTTTACGCAACTGTTGAGCAGGAAAACATGCTTGTTACGTCCAAAGCTCGTTGTCATCTTACAAAAGGGAGTTTATTTTGGAAACACTAGTAAACCGTAAATGTCAGTGTCACAATTAGAGAAGTTAATTTTCAAAATAAAAAACCCATTTAAAGCCACTTAACTACGTGGCTCCAAACTAGAGTGAAGACATAAAGTAGAATCCTCTCAGTTCAGCGTTTTAACCGTCTGGGTTTGTGTTTGTGTCAGAGACGTTATTGACCTGCGGAATGATGACGATGACGATGACGAGGACGAAGGAGACAACTCAGCCATCAGGATCAGCAACTCCCCCATCAGGTCCTTCACTCCCATCTCTGAGGCCACCGACTGCCTCATCGACTTCAGGAAACAGCACCGGCCTAGGAAGCCTGGCCAGAAGCGGAGATGAGGAGGAGAAGACCTTCACACTCCTCAACTTGATGAGTGAAGGCTTCAGGAAGACTCGTTTTCCACTTCCTGGTTTCCAAACGTTGGGGTTGAATACACATGTGTCTATGCAGATGTGACTCTTTTCTGTTTGTGAGTGATGAAAGTGTTTCAGACTACCTCTAAAAGTGATGAAACATTTGGTTTTCGTTCCTGCGGCTGTGGATTTGTCTCAAAACGGACATCCGACTCTTACGAACTGTTCACGAGCCTTTACCTTTAATCTCTGGTCAGAAATATGTCCACAACTCACTGGATGAATGACTCTGAAATCATTTTCTCCTCAATCCTGATGGTCCTCTTACTCCTCTTCTTGCACCACCTTCAGGTCAAAACCACCAAAAGTAATGATAAGAGATAAAAAACCAGTATATGCTAACGCACTTCATGCTAAATGTTAGCATGCTAGCTAAGCATTGGTTTTTCAGGGGTGACACAGACTTCAACAGAAGTGCTTCCCTTCAGTTCTTTACTGCATTTATTGGTTTATTCACTGGTTACTTTGCAGTTTTAGATTATTGATCATATTATAAATAATATTTAACATAGTATTAAAAATGACTACCATTAATTGCTTTTAATTTAGCATAAACTTGTATTAATATTGAATAATAGGCCATTAGTCTGTTTATCTGTGCTTCAAACAAATGCTAAAGTAGCATTTTAGCTAACATTTAGCTAGATATTACAAGCAAGTGTTAACATGATGTCAGACTTAATCTCACATAAAACTTTTGATTTGTTAAGTTATAATTACGGTTACATTTGCTTGTCAGCGTGACATTTTTAGTGTAATACTGATAATTTATTTATAAATGTGCTACTTTGCCAGAATTCAAACTCTCGTGCCAGTAAAGGCCCTTTTTTTTATATAATTTAACTGTTAGAAACCGTTATTTGCAAATGTAATCAGAGCTGAATTGAAGAAATTAGCTTCCTGTCCATGTGAGGTTTCCAAGATGGCGGATCAGAACAGGTGGCGATAAAACAGTTCAGGTCAGAGCTGAATATGTCCGATTATGAGTCCAGTAAGTGTGTAGGGTTGCAACTAACGATTCATCTTCCAATTTTTGACTCAATCAGATAATTCTTTCATCTGTAAAAGGTCAGAAAATGGCTTAACTTCCCAGAGGCCTTTGTGACATGTTCAGGTCCCATTTCAATTTTTTACTCAACTATCACAAGTGGTTTTGAAAAGAGTTGTTGTAATTTCCTGTCAGGCGGTGAGTCAGCTTCGTTTACGGAATCTTAAATGATGCAAGGCTGAATAATTAAGTGGGAACAGAAAACAGGAAATTAATCTTGCAAGCTAAATGTTAGTGCACAAGCTAGGTGGGTATGAAGGCACTCTGACGTGTTCAATGTAGCACCAACAGTTTTAAGTCTCTGGTCTGTAAATATGTCGAATCAGAGCTGTTTGAGCAACACAAAAGTCCTGCTGGCGATTCTTTCAAAAGATTTGCTTGGTATGAAAGTACAGTGTGTCCTTCCAACAGTACAAAACTCATAAAAGAAGTTTCACATACTTAAATCACAAGGTTTCATCCAATCAGAGTTTTGCCCTGTTTGCTGCCTGATGTTTGCACTTAAATGGAAGTTTCGTCATCTCCAGTGTGCAGATCTGTAAGAGGAGGGAAGTGTGAAAACTCTGAACTTCCCCTTTAAGCTCCTGAGAAGCAGCATTCTGAGAAATAGTTTTTTCTGACTGAAACTGAAGGCAACATCAGGTGTTTTTGCTGTGTCCCTGAACAACAGGTGACACAACCTGTTTTTTATCATCCTGGTGTCAGTGTTTCAGACCAGCAGCTCCGAGTCTGAAAGTTCTGCTCAGAATGTGAAGTGCAGCAGCAGCTTGAAGACTCCGTGTCACTGCGATGCAAACCGGCGGACTTCGCCTACCTGAGTTCCTCCCTGATTTCCATCATCTCCAGCCACATTATTTACTGTTTAGAAACACTGACAGCTGTTCTTTGCTGTCAAAATAGGCCTGTGACATAAATTTACAGTAGATGTTTGGTTTATTGGAGCTGCTGCAGATTCAGATGCACCAATACCCAGAATAAGTGTCAGATCCTTATATTATCAGAATATTCAAGAAATGTCCTCCAGAAGATCTCAACAGGGGTCTAATATGCAGAATATAAACTTGATTGGGCAGATTTCTTTCCATCACAGAACAAAATGTGCCATAAAACAATTAAAATCTCAATGAAAGTATTTTAAAGGATTCAGGTCTAATAAAAGAATTTAACGGTTGTTACAGAATAACTTTCATGGTTTTGTTGTCCATAACTGACTGACAGGTTCTGTGAGCCCGTTTAAAAAGATAAAATATGCTTATTTTTAATCGGCTATTTAAGAACGTGAACCTTATATTTTGGAATCATTTCACCTGAAGTCTACAGATCAAACATCTGAAAATATTTGAATATTAATGCTGTAACTGTATAAATCATTTGTCCTCGCATGTGATGAATATGAAACTAAATTAGTGATTTTCATGACTTACATTTTCGAGATGTACCGTCGGGATGGGCCGTTTGACATTTTTATGCAGAAATTAAAGTAATGGATGACAGCAAAGCCGAGAAAGCGGCAGGAAAAAGATAAACGTGCGCCTCCTGAGTCACGTGATAACGACAGGAAACGGCCCCGCCCCCAGCAGGACACGCCTGCGCCACCTGTTTGACTCCGACTCCTCCTCCTCCCGCGCAGACTCACACCTGCCAGCCCGCAGACGAGGCTCCGTCACTCCAGCGCTCCGCTGCGGGAGGAGAGAAGCGCCGGCGCGGGACGCGGAGGTGAGCGGCTCCTCTGTCCGGGTTGTTCGGGCTGTTCGTGGGGGGGAATCAGCTGCCTGCTGAGCTCAGGGGCCCCTCTGCCTCTCTCAGGACCCCAGAGGGGCCCCTGCGGGTTCGGTCTCAGGGTTCGGGGTCGGTTGTGCAAAGACTGCGTGTTTCTTCTGCCAGATGTCACATGTGGGAAAGCTGAGCAGGTTTGACATTTAGCTGCTGTAAAACTCGTGCAAGATCTGCACAGCGGCACACGGCTGTGCTGGGTCTGGGCCGGATCCAGCAGGTCCAGCAGCTGTGTGTGGGCTGGATCCAGCAAGTCCGGCAGCTCGGCGCCAGCAGCCAGGTGTCTCAACCTTCCTGCTGTGATGTGGAGGAGCAGATCTGCGAACGGGACCTCGTACTTTTGTCCCGCCTCGGTTATATCGCGATACCTGAGGTCCGATTTTATCATGACTTTACTTTTCCTTCTTTAAAAAAAAGCAGAAGTTTATCAGCAGGCATGCAGGTGGGTCCAGAAGTATTTGGACAGTTCTTCCTGATTGTTGAGCTGCAGGTTCCTCCGTGTTGGAGACATCAGCTCCTGAAAACTTGGAGGATGTGTTGGTCGTGCGGAGAACTTAAGTGAGCTCATACGTGCACATAAATACACGTGTGTCAGGTGGTTCAGGTGTGCAGGAGAAAAGGTGGAATGTTCCCTTAAAGCGGCTGCCATTAAAGGGGGATTGTGGTGTTTTTCAGCTGAAGCCCAGTTCTCTGGTGACCAGTTGGTCCCCCTGTGACTTCGGTGAATCGCGTGTATCGTGCACGCTCGGCGCTGCATGGTGTCCAGTGGGGCCCCCTCAGGGAGGTTTCAATCTGACGTTGCAAACTTAAATGCATCTCCATATCTTTTCAACGGGCGCTGTAGTTTAAAGTTTGTTGGTCCTCAGGGGCCTCTGGACAGACACAAACGCTTGGCTGGAGCCTCAGAGGGACCTGAAAAACGAGCCTCCAGGGCCTCCAAAACCAATACTGATTAAAGGTGACTCCAGGCAAAGATGATAGCAAATATCTGAAGCGGATTTTAGAACAGAACTAGAGTGAAATCTACAGAACCACCAAGCTGAGCACTTGATCAAGTTTGGCTGGGAGGTTTGGACCACACAGAATTAGACTTCCAGAGGTGTCAGATAGTTGCTGATCCTGGAAGAACTTTTAACATTGAGATCTGTTCATTACTGTTAGCATGTAGCAGCTATTACATTTATCTTCAGCACATGAATGAAAACTGAAAAACCTGAAATATGGCGTAACAGAGGTGAAAAGTTGTCCGTAAGATAAAAGGAGAATGTAAAGAAGTGCAATAGGAACAGATGAGAAGTGATGGTGGCAGCAGCAGATGAAAAGCTCATATCAGAATCACTAGTTGCCTTTAGGTACTAATGTCCGTTGTGCTGTTTTTGTTGTGTTTTCCTTTCTTCTTCCTCTGTGTCTACATAATTACACTCTTTAATCGCATCTTCAGGTTGTACCTTCTTCTTCTGTGGTAAAGAAAGTTTGCCACCTGCTGGCTGTCTCATTGAACTGACTCCTAAAATTTTCGGTACATTTTAATGGAAACTTAGCTGCAGTTTGGTTAACGGGAGGAAACTTTTCCATGAACTCACATGTTGAATATCAGTTTTCGATCAAATGTGAACTTCTTTGGTAAAGTTAACGTCCGACCATGTACATGAGCAGAAACGTTGTTGTTTTTGTCTCAACTCTGATAACTAATCAGGTGAAACTACAGATCCAACATTCATGGTTATACGCAGAACGAGCACAGAAAAGGGAAAAAGTTGTCACTGGGTAGCTGAGTGAAGTTTAACAAAAAAAAAACAAATAACTGTCTTATTCTTGTTATTATTATTATTATTAGCATTATTATTGATCAAAACCTTTGACCATTTTGTAAATCAAAGTTTGATCAATCCAAATCAATTTCAGGCTTAAATTGCCTTATAATAGCCCTGCCCCTTCTGATTTAAGCACCGCCCACTCAAAGATTAAGCCACTCCCACTGTGAGTAGAGTTATGGATACGGATACAAACACGGACACTTCCTGTTTTTATTGCCTGCGATGCAACAAGATTCAAGTTTGCGTTTTCAACTTGCTTGCCATGAATCGGCCGTTGCTTCTTCTTCTGGTGTCGCCAACATTCTTTCTTATTTTATTATCATTTTGTCAATCCACAGGTTACAGTCACTTGTTGTTCCTATGATTGTTTACATCCGTACACAAGGCCAGAGGCCAGAACGGCCGCGCGTCAGGGCCAAAAAACGGCCAGAATAACATGGAAACATCATGAGAATAAAGGCAGAATTTATGAGGAAACAGAGTGTTTCGCTTCAGAGGGCAGAGATCAGATATCAGCACCACCATGAGGCCGCTGGACAAACAGGGAAAGTCCTCATCAGCACCACATCTTTGTTTATTGTGAAGGAAGAACTACACGGACGGGAGGAATCGCCTCTTTTCGGAAGCTGTCCCCGGACCTGCCTGTTCATTTCTGTATAAAACTTACTGTAGTTACTTACTTTATTCTGGTAAAATTAGGACTTTTCTTCTCTCAAGATTAAGCTTTTTGTCTGTCTGTCGTGCAGCGGAGATGCGTCCCATCGCGGGTTTTAGACACTTTTTGATTCAGAACTTTTTCTGTCCAGATGAGCGGCGACAGAACGCAGATTCCCAAGAAGGCCAGAATGAGCCTGCACGTGGACGGGATCCCTGCAGACACGCTGAGCAAGGTAGGCTGCAGCCGACTCCACTCCAGAGGCTCGAATCCACCAGATTCTGTCTCGTCTGATCCCAAAATCTGCAGTAATCACACACTTCAGTGACGGACGATTGGATGACTTCAGCAGCAGCAGCTGTAAAAACCTCAGAGAGAACCGAACTTTAATACGAATTAATGATTCACACAGAACATGAAGGCGTTTCCTCCTGTTTCCTGTTGTCCTGCCAGCAGGAAACATCTCTGCAGTGTTCAAACTGGGCACTTTAAACCCTTCTTCACTGTTCTCTCCCACTTCCCTCCCAGTTCTTTCCCAGTTCTCTCCCAGTTCTCTCCCAGTTCTCTCCCACTTCCCTCCCACTTCCCTCCCAGTTCTCTCACATTTCCCTCCCAGTTCTCTCCCAGTTCTTTCCCAGTTCTCTCCCACTTCCCTCCCAGTTCTCCCCAGTTCTCTCACACTTCCCTCCCAGTTCCCTCCCAGTTCTCTCCCAGTTCTTTCCCAGTTCCCCTCCCAGTCCCTCCCAGTTCCCTCCCACTTCTCTCCCACTTCCCTCCCAGTTCTTTCCCAGTTCTCTCCCAGTTCTCTCCCAGTTCTCTCCCACTTCCCTCCCAGTTCCCTCCCAGTTCTCTCCCAGTTCTCCCCAGTTCTCTCACACTTCCCCCCCAGTTCCCTCCCAGTTCTTTCCCAGTTCTCTCCCAGTTCTCTCCCAGTTCTCTCACACTTCCCTCCCAGTTCCCTCCCAGTTCTTTCCCAGTCTTCTCCCAGTTTGGCGACTCAGTGCCCGTCACGTTGGCAGTGAATCCATCTGTTCCACGGTTTCCTGGATGGTGACCAGGAAGAACAATTCTCCTTCCTGTTTTGGCTGCACAGCTGCTGGGCTGGTTTATAAAAGACAGATTTGTGTCGATTTATAGCAAAGTGTCGTCCGATTATGTCGAATGTTGGAAAATCAGAGAAAACAGCTGCAGGAAGTAGTGGAAGGTCGGAGAAACACCGTTTCTCTGCGGTTCCTGCAGACGTGTCCTCGGTGTCACCAGACACTTCAGAAACACGCCCGATTCATGGCCGACGTCCCGACTTGCCCTACGTCGTTACATTGCACAGCTTTTTCTCGAGCTAATCGGTCGTGGCGACCAAACTCCAAAAAAACTAGAAATTTTCAAAAATTAAAAATGTTTTTAGACTGAGGACACACTTTAAAAAAACACCAGATTTCTCCTTTAAAGAGCAAACGTGGCCTGGAGTCTGTTTGAGTGACTTCAGGTGGTGACAGATTTCAGTCAGAGTCAAAAAGCCGTGATGAGCGTGTGGAGACACGAGGCGGCGAGCAGGGGCGGCCCGAGGAAACGTGCCTCTGGAAAAGTACTGCATCCACAGGTGGGGCAACAGGTTATTATCTAAGAACCGTTGCGTAATTCTCACCGTGCAACTGGTTGCTGAGCAACTTTAACAACAGAAACACGAGCACGAAGCTGCGAAATGAGGCTAAACTGGCCGTTTTTTACACGGCGAGACGGGGAACAGGCGGCGCTGAGCACAGGAATCCGGTTACGGCCGGTTCGTGACGCTGCGATCGGAGGAAGCGGGAAACAGGAAGAGAGAAGTGAATTGTTGCCACGGTCTCCAGAGGATCTTTAAATGTGGTGCCAGCCAGGCCTCTTCCTGCTCTGACAAATCTCAGAGAAAACAAGTCCGACGCGTCTCGTCACTATCACGGCCTCAAAACTGTAGATAGAAGCGTAACGTTCAATACCTGCATGAAAAACCTTTGATTGTGTCCTTGTCCAAATACTTCTGGACCAAACTGTACTGTACTGCACAGTCACCACCTGCTCTTGTTTGAGCATTATTCAACCCAAAGATACATTTTTATTAAAGTTTGTTCACCTGGAGCAGCAGCCAGGAGGCCTCATGGTGTCAGGCTGAGCTCAGAGCTCAGAGGTCAGAGGTCAGAGGTCACTGGCAGCTGGCAGCACACTGGCATTTCTTCCCGGTGTGAATCAACAACCAGCTGCTCTCCGACTTCCCAAACATGCTCTGGTGTTATAAAATCTGCCACTTCCTCTCCCAAAATCCCAACGAAACAGGAAGATTCAGATTCAGATTCAGATTCAGAATACTTTATTTATCCCCGGGGGAAATTGTTTCTTTACACGTGCTCCCTGCAAGCAAAGAAGTGAAAAACAAAATATATATAAAAGGAGTATGTACATCAACAAAAAGAGTATACACAAGAGTACACACAGTATACAGTAAAGTGTGAACGGTGTAAAATAAATAAAAGTGCGACAGAAAATAAATAGTGTAAGAGAACTGCAGTATAATAGATGAAAGATCTGAGGGAGTGAAAAGGTCCAAGAGCCATTCAGAGGGAGGAGTTGTACAGTTTGATGGCCACAGGCAGGAATGAGTTCCTGTGGCGTTCAGTCATGCACTTAGGTGGGATAAGTCTCTCGCTGAAAGTACTCTTCTGTCTGACCAGCACATCGTGAAGTGGGTGTGAGACGTTGTCCAAGATCGTCCGTAGCTTAGTCAGCATCTTCCTCTCTGACACCACCGTCAGAGAGTCACTCTCCGTTCCCACAGTGTCACTGGCCTTGCGGATCAGTTTGTTGAGTCTGTTGGCATCCGCCACCCTCAGCCTGCTGTCCCAGCACGCAACAGCATAGAGGATAGCACTAGCCACCACAGACTCATAAAAGATCCTGAGCGTAGTCCGGCAGATGTTGAAGGACCTCAGTCGCCTCAGAAAATAGAGACGACTCTGGCCCTTCCTGTAGAGAGCGTCAGTGTTCTTTGCCCAGTCCAGTTTATTGTCAAGATGTACCCCCAGGTACTTATAATCCTCCACAATATCCACACTGACCCCCTGGATGGAAACAGGGGTCACCGGTGCCTTGGTTCTCCTCAGATCCACTACCAGTTCCTTAGTCTTTGCCACATTCAGTTGCAGATGATTCTGCTCGCACCATGTGACAAAGTTGTTCACAGCAGCCCTGTACTCATCCTCATCACCCTTACTGATACATCCAACTACTGCAGAGTCATCAGAAAACTTCTGAAGATGGCAGGTCTCTGTGCAATAGTTAAAGTCCGTGGTGTAAAGGGTAAAGAGGAAGGGAGAGAGGACAGTCCCCTGCGGGGCCCCAGTGTTGCTGACCACTCTGTCTGACACACAGTGTTGCAGGCGCACGTACTGTGGTCTGCCAGTCAGGTAATCCACAATCCAGGACACTAGGGGGGCATCCACCTGCATTGCTGTCAGCTTGTCACCCAATAGAGCTGGACGAATGGTGTTAAATGCACTGGAGAAGTCAAAAAACATAAACCCTCACACTGCTCGCTGGCTTGTCCAGGTGGGCGTAGACACGGTTGGGCAGGTAGATGATGGCGTCCTCGACTCCAAGTCGGGGCTGATGGGCGAACTGGAGGGGGTCCAAGAATGGCTTGACCCGGGGCCGGAGCTGCTCCAGGACGAGTCTCTCCAGGGTCTTGATGATGTGGGAGGTCAGTGCCGCGGGTCTGTAGTCCTTAGAGGCACTGAGCCGTGGCGTCTTTGGCACAGGAACGAGGCAGGCAGAGCTCCTGTTTCTGAAAATCCAACTGGACGATATTCATGTTCAGGTTTGACAATCAGGTGACTCTCTGCTGCTGCTGCCGCTTCGTCTCCCCGGAAGCAGGAACTCGGAGGATCTTCTCCTCAGATGTTTCGCTCTTTCTTGCCCCTCTGCTCCTTCCTGTCATCCTCGGTCTCTCCTGACCAGCTTCACTGTCCCGTTCGTCTGCTGACTTCCTACCTGTCGATCGTCCATGTCGGATGTCACTGAAAGCTGGTCTCACTGCAGGAGGACGAGCACCTTCAGCGGGATACGGGATCGACAGGCTGCTGGATTTGCGATTAAATATGATCGTCACTAATGTGACACTAATGTGAGTAAAGATGTTCCCTCTGAATCGCAGCTGAGGTAGAGAGTAATGTAAATACCAGGGGCGCTGCTGGACCCGAAGGCCTGGTACCTGTTGCTGGTATAAAATGATATGTGAGTTTCCCGTCCTTGTGCGCCATGACGGTCTACTGCTGCTGAAAGTGTAACAAGTTCGAGTGGAAACGTGCGCAGATCTGATGAAAGTATCTGTTGCAACATGAGTATCAGCGACGTGTTTTCACAGGTACCGTTCATGAACTGATGATGCACGTTGAGGTTTAGTGCCGTTCCTGAAGAACCTGCAGAACATTCAGTGTAGTAGAAAATAGAAAACTTTGTGAAAGCAGGAGGAAGCCAACAAACCGAGTGTGAAAGCAGCTTGTAGGTTGGAACCCTGCTGGGTCGTGTCGAGTCATTGTTGAATCCTCTCTCAGCAGCTCAGGGCGTCTTTGGGAGGAGAGCCGACCTCTGTTATGGACCACAAGAGGGCGCTGCCGGAGGCGCAGCTCCACTGTGAGCTTTTTCTCTTGTTTCACGCTTAGTTTCAGCTTTAATCTCAGTGCAATATTTTTCAAATTTCATTTACCTTTTTTCTAGCGTTTGAGCTTGTTGGTTGATATTTATTTTTTGTATTGATCATAGTGTTCTTTCTTAAGGCTTTGAATGACAAATCATATATGATTTTTTCCTTTTACTTACTGCTGTGTGATGTATCGCTTTGCTGCTGCAACAGATCAAACTGTTCTGATGAAAACCTTGTCAGAGCCAAGAATTATGATCATAAAATAATGTTGATGTTTGAGATTCACACATTCACATCATTGACATTCAGGCCCCCGACTCCTGCAGTGGAATTTACACCTCAAAATTCTATAATTTCTCCTCAAACCTTTTCCACACTCGGTGTCCGTGTGGCAGTGATCGTCCGTGGCTGCACACTGCCACCTGGTGGAGAACTTGAAATGTACACATCAACAAACCAAATCCACTCCTCAGTGACAAAATACTTTAAGTTCTACACACCAGCAAATCCATTCAGTCTTTTTCTTGTTGTTTTTAACACACACACACTCTCGTGCATGAGCATCAAACACACACACACACACCCAGAGATCCCAACACCTTTCTGATCGACTTTCACTTTCGATGTTTATACGTGTTTAATTTTGTTGATTCCTCACTTGCACAATCTTCTCTTCTCTTTATTATCTGTGTTTCTGCTGCTCATTTTTACTGTGCAAATAATCGAAAATTTAAAAAATGACTCATTGCATCAGTGTGTCCTGAAATGTATGAAATTTTATCTTTCATTCATCTTTATCAATGTGTATCTGTGTGCTTCTTGCATGTGTGTAATAACAAAAGAAAATGAACAAATCCGAATAAATAACCGATAAGTTTAGATTTCAGCACAGTTTTATGCAAACTCGCGGAGAATATGGAAGCGGGTGCACGGCGTCACCTGCTGACCGTCTGTGTGCAGGTGCAGCGTTACCTGGAGCGTTTCCACTTGTCCCTGGAGAGGCTGCAGGACGTTTCTGCTCGGCTGAAGAAAGATCTGGTCAGAGGTTTGGGGAAACACAGCCACCAGAGGGCGCCGGTCAAGATGCTGCCCACCTTCGTCAGGGCCACGCCGGACGGGACGGGTGAGGCTGCTTCCGCGCTGAAATGAGCGTAAAGTTTTTATTTTGGTGTCATTTGACCGCGTGTGCGTCTGACGGTTTCCCCGACAGAGAACGGCGACTTCTTGGCGTTGGATCTGGGCGGAACCAATTTCCGCGTGCTTCACGTCCGCGTGGTGGAGGAGGAGCAGAGAGTGCTGAAGATGGACAGCCAGATCTGCGCCATCCCACAGGAAATGATGCTGGGTCCCGGGGAGGAGGTGAAACACAAACAAACAAACAAAAAACTGTATTTTAAAAAGAGAGAAAACAGGGTCAAGCAGTAAACTTACCAATTTAAATTCATTTATTACATCCATGTTGATGAAGGTGTGAAAACAGGTTTGGATGAGTATCTCACAGCTGTTGAGTTGTTGATATCTTGAGTACGTTTTTTTGTGTCCAGCTGTTCAACCACATCGCCGCCTGCCTCGGAGATTTCCTCGTCTCCCGGGGCCTGAAGGGACAAACTCTCCCCCTGGGCTTCACTTTCTCATTCCCCTGCGAGCAGAAAGAAATCGACAAGGTCAGACACACACAAACAAGTCCTGCAACAACTGATTAAACCCTTAAAGCCTCATTTCTGTTTGGTAAAATGACATATTTACACTTTATTGTTGTTTTGGATGTGATTCTACACCTCTGTCGTCCTCTGACTTTTAAACTAGTCTACTATACCATGCTGGAGTTATTTAGCCATTCTTGTTTGAATGTAAGACTTTGTTTTTTGGAGACTGTCTTTGGTTGGATCGCAAAAGGAAAGTGGAGTTCCTAAACCAGGACATTCATGCGTATTTCGGTCATGAAATGTTTCATAGTACATAAAAAAAAAAACAAAACACCTGATGGACACGTTAACCAGGTTAGAAACATGATTTAATCTGAGGCTTTTTTAAAATCAAGCCCCCCCCCCATAAGGGTCTTTTGACATTGTGAGGACCAACCACACCTAGTTTTCCACAATTTTCTTCACTCTGTTGAGTAAAAAAATTGTTTTCGTCCTCACTTAGCGAGACAATTTATTGTTTTGCAGAACTATTTATCTTTGAAACACACTTATTTCATGATGTCTTAAAATAAAAGCATCAGCTAAATAAATATGAATGAAACTAAATAAAAAATTGTGTCGTCGGGAATGTGAGAACCTGAGAAACGCTGTAATGTCGAGGATGAACGTTCCGTCTGTACATTGACGCTCTGCTGGTTCTGACTTATTACTTGTTCTTCACTGTTGAATCTGTTGACGTTTTTAAGTTGTTAGAGGTCCATCGTGAATGAAATCTTGAGAAAGGTGAAAGGTCACGATTGCTCCCCTCCCCCCAAAAACAGGCATCATTCGTCAGGCTGAAACGAGCGAATCATAACCAGTTTTTTCAGTGAGGAGAACTCGAAATGCTTCTCCAACAGACTTCACAAACATGATCAAATGTTAAGTATTCTTTCTTATATCTCTGCCTTTCCTTATTTTAATTCTCAACCTGAATGTTGTGTCCACACAGAGCATCCTGATCCGCTGGACAAAAGGCTTCCGGTGCTCCGGGGTGGAGGGACAAGACGTGGTGAAGTTACTGAGAGAGGCCATTCACAGGAGACGGGTCAGTCTGAAATACTGACGCTCATACGCCGACTCGTTGGTTACGCTTCTTCGCCCACCAACACAGAGTGGGAGGAGCCAGAGCTCCGGGGGGGGGCAGGACTCCGTACGTCAGAGTACGACACGTTCTGACAATCAGTACAGAAAATAGTCCGATTTGGAAGTTAGCATTGGCCACGTTTAGCTGAAAACATGAAAACTTTAACCAATGAAAACAGCAAGAGAGACAAACGCAGCTCGACCTGCTTCCGTCACCTCCGAGTTCAGGTTCTCGTCTTCCTGAACACTTAATGTGGCCCATCTCGTCGCTGTTAGGAAGCTGGATCTCCATTTATTGCACACTAGTAGGTATCGATGAGATCTGGAGCCGATACGATTTTCAGCTGTTCCATTCGACCTGCAGGCAGAAGGTTTAATAGGTGTGAAGGTCTCTGTGTTTCAGCCCTGCGATGACGATGTTAACGCTTCTTCCACCGCTGCTGCTTACACAGCGATGAGAGTCCGTCAGACCGAGTCTGAACCACCGCCGACAGACAGGTTACCAACTGTCCATGTGCAGCGTTCACGGGGAGTTCCGCTGTTCCCGACACTCGCAGCTCCTAACAGATGTTCCGTACTTGATTTCAGCAGAACCGGCTTGTGGATCCAACATTAGCACATCCTGTCGGACTGCGTGCGGCCGTTTATCTTTAACGGTTGTTTTTCACGTCTCTGGATGTTCGCGTACACGATGAGATGTTTAGATGTTGTTTGTTTCTCCTGCTTCTTTAATCTCCATCACAATGTAGCTCAGACTGTCGCTAAAGGCAAAGTGACATTCTGTGTCTGTGTGAGTGTTTATGTGTGTGTGTGTGGTAAACAAGTCGTAAACAGGAAGCACATAAACACTCTGCTTGTAACCTGTCTGTGGCGGCGTCTCCCTGCAGGACTACGACATCGGCTCGGTCGCCATGGTGAACGACACGGTGGGGACGATGATGAGCTGCGGCTACCGGGACCGGAGCTGTGAGATCGGCATGATCATCGGTAAACAAACGTGTCGATAAACAGATAAACAACTTTAGACAAACGCGTATGTTGGACTCATTACAAAGAGGTGACATTAAAAATAACCACCAACAGGAGAGGAACTTACAGAATGGCCATTTTCAGAATCCTAAATATTTATACGTTACTGGACTGAAAAATAAACTCTGAGGTTTCATTCCAGGGAACAAATGGAGATTCATAAAGTGCCCTCTGTTTTTGTGTCCTCTTAACACAATCAAGCTGCCAGTACAATGGCAGCATCTGATATAATAATAAAAAAAATAATAAGGCGCCTGAGAGCTCGTAGGACCAAAAACATCCCTCATGAGAACAAATGTGTTGTAATGTGACGCGGCAGGTACGGGAACGAACGCCTGCTACATGGAGGAGATGCGGAACGTGAAGCGCGTGGAGGGCGAGGACGGCCGGATGTGCGTCAACACGGAGTGGGGCGGCTTCGGCGACGACGGCTCGCTGAAGGACATCCAGACCGAGTTTGACGTGATGGTCGACCAGATGTCCATCAACACCGGCGTCCACACGTACGTCATCTCGCCGTGTTTCCAGACACTAGCAGTAACATTTTGAGCCTAGCGTGAAACAGCTAAACGGTCCGAGAAACAGATGCCTTTTATGAAATTTAAGAGCCTAAGATTTAATATTTTTTAATATTAGCATAACATTAGCATGTTAGCATTTGCTAATTAGCACAAAAAGTAAAGTGAATTTCAGGCCGATGCTTCCCTGAGTATTTGATCGTTAAACAAAGCTTCCAAATCCAACCGGTTGATGGTGCAATTTTTTTCAAATTCAGCTTCTGAGGAACATGAACCCAATTTATGAGCCAATATTCACGGCAATCGGTCCAATGGTTGTGTAGATGTTTTGTTCTAACAAAGGATTCCTCCTCTGGGGATCGGGTTTCCTCATGAAGAAAACGGCTCAGAAATAGTTCAAATGATAGAAAACAAAGAGGGGAAAAAAGGAGCGGAAAGAGCATAAACAGTGTTTTTAATCTGACCGTTGGTTGTCTCCTGCAGCTTTGAGAAGATGATCAGCGGCATGTATCTGGGCGAAATCGTTCGGCTGCTGCTGGTGAAGCTGACCGAGGACAAGCTGCTGTTTGATGGACAGACATCGGAGACGCTGTTGACTCCTGGGAAATTTGAGACCAAGTTCATCTCCGAGATCGAGGAGTGCGTCTCTCAGATCTGCTGTGTCGTGATTGGATTTAATGTGAAATAGTTTGACCGTGTTGCTGCTCCGTTCTCACATTTCCGTCCTCCGTGTTGGTTTGCGGCGTGCGTCCGTGTCTCAGGGAGGACAGCGGGTTGGAAAACGCTCAGAACATCCTAACCGAGTTGGGCTTGAAGTGGGATGACGTCGACTCCCGGGTGGTGCGTCTGTGCTGCGACACCGTCTCCTCGCGCTCCGCCCGTCTCTGCGCCGCCGCCCTGGCGACCGTCGTCAACCGGATCCGCACCAACCGCAATGTGGACCGACTGAAGACCACCGTGGGTGTGGACGGGACAGTCTACAGAAAACACCCCAAGTAAGAGACAGAATCGGGGGACTGATGGCGGCTGGTTGGTGGAGGCAGCTGAGGAGGATTCTCGCCTCTTTTATCACATATTTACCAGCTGGATGTTCCCGGCTGGGACGGCTTCAGTGGGCCACAGGACCCCATCAAACAAGCTTAATTTACCAATTCACCGCCACCAATTACCAGAATTAGTCACACAGGTTTCCTGTGTTATATCCTGTTAAATGATTTTTCTAGATTGAGTTACATTAACTACAAAGATGCATCATGAGCTACAGTGTCAGCTGAGCTTGTTTCTGTCTTCTTCGATGTCTTTAATGCCTCCGATGTTACATAAAACACATTTAAGACATCGAAGAAATTCACGGCAAATCTGATCGATCGTGCCGATGATGCAAGCAGTGTCCGCACCGATAAATCCTAGAAAAGATAACGCATCAAAGTATAAAAGGTCGAATTTTGTAGCATTTTGTTTGTTTGCAGAATTAGGCAAACAAACGAAAACTACTGGATGGATTTAGCTGAACGGGAACGGTCCACGGAGGAACCCAGTTTGGATGCAGATTGGGATAAATTGGGACTGTTGGGCTCTGGTGGAGATTTGCGCTCTCTGAGGGCCTCTCGTTCAGCTTATTTAGCTTTTATTCCAGATGTAACTCAGAAAACGGTCCGAACGGTCAGTAGTGCGACCAAAGAAATGTAATATAAAGCTTAAATCCTTAAATCTTTAGGGTTACGCTCAGTTCAGAAAGAGGCGTGGCCAGTCAGGACACGCCTCCCCGCTGCCAACGAACCAACCACGGGTTCCTGGGTTTCGCCTTGATTCTGAACAATACAATGTTGTGATAAAGGTGTTTACAGATAATCCTGTCAGCACAACGACGACATCCTATTTAAAGACTACGGAGCAATTTATTTCACTTTATTTCACCTTATTTCAAGTTATTCATAACTGCAGCAATGTTTCTCTGAACGCTGTGGCTGCCGGAAATATTAGTGCATCATTCATCTATTTGTCTTGTAAACTCCTTCGTTTTTCAGAATAAGGGCAGAAACTATAACAAAGTAAGTGATATGAAATTGTTTATTGTTTTCTCCTCAGTTTTTAGGAGATGTGAAACCGTCTTAATATCCCGCGCCCTTTTCATCACTTCCTGTTCAGTCGTTCCTGTAGAAAAAACGTTGCGGAAACAAATTACTCTGCACTTGTTGCACCTTTTTTTAAAGTCGAACCTCATCGGAATCATTTTGTCCTGGTCAATGACGGCTCCTCGTTCCTGTCTGCCCTGTGTAGTTTCAGCGAGGAGCTCCAGGCGACCGTGCGCCTCCTCGCCCCCAAGTGTGACATCACCTTCCTGGTTTCGGAGGACGGCAGCGGGAAGGGTGCTGCCATGGTAACGGCCGTGGCGCAGCGGCTGGCTCTCCAGTCCCGGCTGCTAGAGGACAGCGACGGCGACGATGAAGAAGAAGAGGAGGAGGAGGAGGAGGAGGAGAATAAATAAGAGGCTAGTCAGCACGCTGAGGAAGAGCTCCTGGAGTCTTTTTCTGCCTTTAAAGCCATATTTTCATTTTTATGCATATAAGTTTACTTCTGCACGCAGCTTTGTTTGCCTGTTTCAGTTCCCGTCACAAACTCTCTTTGGATTTGAATTGGGAGACATTGAAGGTTTCCTGTGGTGTCTCTGACCTCTGCTAATAGTTTCTTTTAAAATTTATTCCCTTTTTAAAGTCTGGTTATTGCCAAAAAGCCATTTTAAATGTCAGATCATGAACAAATCGTATAAATAAAAGAGAAATTGGAGATTACATTTATTCCCATTCAACGGAAAATTCACTGAATCACTTCTCTTAAAAAACAGGAAAATCGAATGAAATTAAAAGAAGGCAAATTGATTTTTCCTAAATTTCCATTTTTCAATTTGCTTCATTCATTAGTCAAGCAAACGAACCATTTATCGTTGAAGCTGAACGGAAAACACACAACATGTTTAAATACTTTGGGAAAATGTTTTTATCCTATTTTCACATTCAGAAATGAAGTAACAGTGGGGGGAAATAAAGTAAGAAAACCTATGAATATTGATATTCTGTTTACAGGGTTGCTGTATCTCTCCTCTGCAGTGTTTCTGAGCGTTAGCAACCTGCCTCCTGTAAATTTGTCCAAACATTATTGTCGCTGGTTGTGATCAGCTGATCTGATGTAGGCTGGAGTTGTTAATTAGTCATTTGATGCTATAAAAACGGAGGTTGACCGACATGATTGGCTGCTGAGCTCTGCTCGTGATCGGACGGGAACTGGAAACCGCGGCTCCGCTTCCTGGCTGCCACTGTGCTGACTGTCCTCCATCTTTTTTATTTTTATGACTGATCTAAACCTGGATGGTGTTGTTTCTTTAGTCGTAACATGTGCAAAGTTTTAAAGTTCCCTGTGACTCATTTGAGTACATTTTTTCTGATTATTTATGCTTATTTTTACTTGAGTAACATTTCTGTTGAGTGCAGAGGGTTTTTACAGTGTGGTGATGTGACTGACGTATGGATCTGATTCTCTCAGCGCCGCTGTCACCTGGATGGGATGTTCTTCATATCAATAAAGTCTGATTCGACCAAACTCGAGTGCGGCGCCGTCTCTTCTCTGATCAAAAGGTCGTCGTGCAGGATAAACAGCCTGGTTGTGTCTTTGGTCGTTGGTGTGTGCGTGAAGTCGTCCTCGGCGCGCCTCACTGCAGGGCTGAATTGTGCTGCCGCTGCAGCTCTCACTGACATGCAGAGGACACAGTGGAGCTGCAGCCTGATCCTGAGGCAGATAAAACCGCTTCTTCATGTGGCACCTTGATAAACTGCTCTGTGGTGAAAGCAAATAATGGACAGATAAATTCATGAGATATCAAGCGAGATATTACAATTTCAAGAATTACAACCACTGAAGGCCAAGAAAAGGCCATGAAAGTTTTGAAGGGACTGTTCACTCCAGAACAGTGTGAGTCACAAAGTTTGAACACGTCAGCTGTAGAGATTTCTGCTCTTCTCGCTACTATAAGGAAGCTTATTTGCGAAAGTTGTCATTAGTGTGTTTTTACAGGCTCGTTTGTTCCAAGATAATCCACAGATTTGTGAGCAGGTTTGGACGACGCAGTAACACACAGAGCACATGTGCCATAGACGTAGAGCACCACCAGTTCTGATGTTTTAAAGGTGCAGTATGCAGAATTCAGGATTTGTAATAACATCTTTGTGGCTGTGTTAAACTGAGTGTCTGATCACCTTAAATCAAAAACAGGAGGAAAAAGTAACATTAGATTCTTAAGTTTATAATGACATGGGGGCGGCTCTCCCTTCACAGAGGGCACCATCTTGTTTAAAAAAGAAACAAAAAAACAGTATAAAATGACTT
>KV751385.1:992042-1005563 GCA_001698575.1 Mola mola | reverse complement strand
AACACATATCTGGAAGGAGCTCGGGACTTGTTTTAAAATGTAAACAAACCGCCTGGAGAAACGCAAAACGGTTCCTTACAACTCATTCTTCATAATCAGAATTCCTTTTTTTAAACGGCGATTGTGCAATATCGCTGCATTGATGACCCACATTTACCAAGCAACAGTGATGTGAAACTATTGCTGTTTGATTTTTAGATAGTGAGCTACAACTCCCACAGTCAAAAGAGGCATGGTCAGTCACACAGCTTTAGCATCCTCCAAAACATTAACAACGGATGAACTTTTCTAAACAAACAACATTGCAATAACAATCATTTAAATTGGATTATCTTCATCTTTATCTTTTGAGCTGCTAACTGTTGCTAGCTGGTTTTAAATGTCCCTGTTTTGGGTCTCGCACAAATGGCGACTAACGGCAACATCCCAGTCCGGTCATTCCACCTTGCCAACTCTGTTTGTACTGGCTATGAGGTGCAACAGGTGCAACAGGCACACATTGGGTGTTTTTTTTTTTTTGTTTTTTTTAAAGGGCCGAAGATCCCCAAATCACCTCCCCCTCTTTTCTTTTCTTTTCTTTTCTTTTTTTTTTTTAAGCTGAAACCTTAACTGTTGCTGATAAGCTGCAAGTGCTAACCTGCACTGTGAAGAGGTTTCTCCTTATGACTTTTCTGTGCCAGGAGCACAGAAAAAACACACCAATGAGCTGCACTGGTGTTCTTTTTTTATAACATTCACTCCATTGTTCACCTTCTAGTCATTCATGATTTTATGGATATCCTTGGATCTGAAGGAAAACATTAAAAGGTTATTCATGAATTAGAGCATAAATGATTAGTTTGACAGAAAATCATTGGTACCAAGTTTAACTACTCAAGTTGTTAGTTGGGACTGTTTGCTGTGTTCTGGGTTCCATCAACATATTCTTATATTACTGGCAGTCTTTGGGTTTATTTTATGGTTTTGTAAGTTGTCATCAACACTAAACATTATTAATAAAGAAAGTAGTAGGCATATTAATTATTTCTACCTACGTAACCAACGTTTTTAAAGGGGATGTTTTTGAAAATGCCCACTAACATGAAACACAACGACTCGACTTAATTCTCAGTAAACTCTGCTCAGACATGTATGAGCTGGAGTAATTGAGGGTAAAGAGCACAGTTTGCTGCAAAGTTATAAAGAGATTATCAAAATTCCATTGAATATAAATGTTTATAGTGGAGCATATTTACACACAACCTGCAGACTGAAGCTGCACATGGGAGACATCATTAATGATCATTAATACAGTGAAAGAGTCCATGTTTAACTTAAACCATTATATTTGATTCAATTTAACCAAGTAGTTTTATTTTCTGAACCTAATCCTTGTTTTAAATGTCAGCTGTAGATGGGATGTGAACCCGGTTTTCAAACCCAAAACCCTTGTGTCTGACCCACCCACTCTCGCCTCCAGGCACAAGCCCCGTGGGCTACCTTTTCTCATTGGGAGTGAATCTGTGGCAGCCCACTGCTCTACTGACAGATGTTACTTGGGTCAAATACTTTAAAAGATGCAAGAAATCAGTTATTTTTTCTATTAAAGTGAAACTGTAACAGAAGGTGTACTGAAGCAGAATTTTTTTTCTGATTGACAAATATTTTTCAACTCATCTTGGCTGATAACCGCAGAGAACGAGTCTTTCTCTTGTAGTAAAATTAACATTTATTATAGCTGTTTGTGTGGTGATGGTCTTCTGGCAGAAGCAGAATGAAGTGCTTTTCAAGATGTACCAATTGTAGAAACAGTCTGTGCCAGATGTAAATAATTAAACCACTGAATTGGTCGGTCCAGTTGGCAGAAATGATCATTTTGACCAGTGGTGTTTTTCATTTTAAAACTTTTATAAACACATTTTATTGTTGTATTTACCCTTAGTCCGGTACTTATGAGTGAAACATATCGACTTGAATGACCCGTCGAGGCTTCTCACTCTGAAAATATCCCTGGAATTGAGGCAAATGGCCTCAGTTTCTTTGGATTTTCTTTAGTATTATGTTTGACCTTTTTCCACAAACTGCTCCCACTTCCTCTTGCAAGCAGTGAAATTAAAGCTGGAAGTTTATTCATCCAGCAGCAGTATTAACATTCAGCTGTATGAACCCACTCAAGGTGCACCTGATTTATTCCTGCAGCCTCGTAAACAGCCACAAAACAGCGAGCATTACGGCTTGTGAGTTAAGACAGATCGAGTCGTCATCAAATCCAGAGTGTAAACACGCAGGAATCTCCATGTAAACTGGGCTGTAGATTAAATAAAGACAAACCCGACATGAGATGCATTGTTGCCAAACAACACATCCTCCATTTTGGTTACAAAAAGAGGAAACTGCTCTTGCAGCAGGACTGCTGAAGAGAAAGCTGTTAACTGTTTATTGATGCACACTATGTGGCTAAATATTGACATATTTAAATAAAAGTTGCAAGCAATTTGAATGCAAAGTTGCATGCGGTGCAGAATATTTGCATTCTTTTGAGCTACATTGAAGAACTTATGATACATTTTTCATTTATTTCACCTTTGGTCAAAATTAGCACAAGGCCTCAAATTAATTTTCATTAAAAAGTCAAATAGCAGTTTTATGCCAATCAGTCAACTGTAAGAACCTTTAAATGTTTTTTTCTGACTAAAGTGCCTCTATGAGAGACCAGTAAGACCTGTAAAACCAAATGACGGACGTGTCAGGAGTGATAAACGGTGCTGCCTTCAGATCTTTTATTTCCTGCAATAGTTCAAAGAACTATTAGTAACTATTATGTAAGGAGCTGTAAGCAGAGCATTTTGGTATTTTTTTCTTCAAAAATGATTTAAAATTATTGAATTCATTATCAAGATTGTTGCTGGTTTTTCCAACTTGATGGTTTGTTTTAGGTGTAATTATTCCAAGAATTTATCCGTGGGAAGAAGATAACAGAATGGCTGCTCTCACAAGTTAAATTATCAGGTCATCTCTCAGACATTTTGATTCATCAACAGTATAATTATCAACCACCTATGGTATTTTTTTCATTGTTTTCAGATATTTTATTGAACAAATGAACCATATCCTCTCAATCAACCAGTTAACTTAAAAAGTCATTGTTTCAACTCTGTACTACATTTAGTTCATCCTGATACACCAGTTGAAACTGAATTGTGAAAGTATGATAAAGTTAATTTAACCAGCTAAAAAAAAAAATCTGAATTAACTGTAATTAACATTCTGTTCTGTGAGATGAAGGTTTCTCAACAGTGATTCTCACACTAAGCTGCTGCCACACCAAAGAGTAATAAAGGACCTTTCTATGTTTAATTAATATGCTTTTTTTAAAGGACACCTTAAAAACGTGTGTGCAGCCTTTATCTGTTCTTCATCATACCAGCATACCTTCCATACAGGAAAACCAGCTGCAGGAGAAAATCAGGAAGCTACAAACCACTCAGTGAAGTTGGAATTTTGCTTACAAAAGTTGAACACAAGCAGGTCACACTGCTGACAAAGGCTTCGTCTGTAATGTGGAGAACAGCATTTTATTTTACTGGGAAGAAAACAGCATTATTGTCAATTCTGATATTAAAATTAGTTTTCTGGTTAGTCCGTTGTGGGTCAAAGAGGAGGACATCTTTGTCTTGGGTACAGCGAGGAAATCGATTGTGACGTGCTGTTTTCCTTGTTTTGTTTATAATCATATAATGCTGCCAAATATTCTTTCTTGGTCATTAATGTAGCTGGACAACTTGCCAAATCAAAGACGTAATCATATAATGCTGCCAAATATTCTTTCTTGGTCATTAATTAGTTGGACAACTTGCCAAATCAAAGACTGTTGTGATACATGTGTGATTGTATGAGAGACAAAGACGGGCAGCGTTCCAAAGATAAACTAAACAAAAAACAAATATATGTAGGATTCATATTAAACTAGACGATAATCAGAGAGTGCAGACTTCCACGAATGCAGCTAAATTCTGCCCGAAAGATTCTCCTCCGCAATAAATGCTGACCTTTCAAAGTCAAATGTGTGTTCTGTGGGCTCATATTTCAGCTTTCTACCAGATTGTTGTATTAGTGATTGTTTATTTCATTCCTGCGTGTGATATTTAGGTCAGAGTCATTGCCAACAGTAGCACGTTAGTGCCACCTGATGGGTGACACATGACCTGCAAAGCCAGTTGGTTCTACCTAAGTGATGGGACCTGGAATTGGCAAATTAATGGCACCATTTGGACCTCTGTCAGTTCATTCAGGAGAAATGGCCAAAAAAACCCATTTTGACCTGTCAATGACTTTACCCTTTCACCTTGAAAGCCCAAAAGTCAATCATCTGTTGTCAGTGCTGTCAGTTACAGTGGCACAAGTTGGACCTCTCTATTTCAACATAATGTAAAAATGACGGTGATCATACCTGGCAATTATCGGCTCCTGCTCCAATTGGCTGGGTTTTCACAGTGCTGTGATGCAATGTTTGTGCTCTGGATATCAGTATGTAAATAGTTTTCAATCTCCATTCAAGTTGTGCTTGGACTGGGCTGTGAGTATTTACAGACAGAACCAAGTGAAATCTTGTCTGTGGCCTCCACACTGCTGCTCCCTGCTTTCCTGCATATGTTTCATATCTAATGTGACACAACAAACAGCAGTTTTAGCACCGACGTTTTAATACGAATTTGAATCCTTTCTACACACAAAGTATCCTGTGAAGGATCATTAAATAGAGGTAGTTTAAAGTAATTTATAGTCCAGGTGAAGAATTAATTAACAGGTTTGATCCTATATAATAAAATACATTGCAGTTTATTAAAGACTCAAGCTGAGGATTTTAGAAAGGCTTCCTGGGAATCATGCTGCTGTCATTCTGTGTAGTCACACATAAACAGTATGATTCTTTTAACTCACCGTCCAACTATTCAGGCAGGTTCATTTAAATAGATTTCATATTAACTGGAAGTACCATCTCTCTGTGGAAGAAGTCCTGCATCACTTTCCTCAGCTCCAATGATATCAAAATACATTTTGAATCATTATCTTGGGCTGCAGATATGCCTCTGCAATGCTAAATAGTTTGAAGACTTGATTTTTTAAAAATTTCCCTCCAGGTTGTTTAATATATTAACAATATCTTGCCCTGGGTGCTGCTTAAACATGTAAAAAATACTGCCTCACTGCAAGATGGTGCAATGCATTGTCAGGTGTGTTGATGCCTGAGGTGGATTCTGCAGAATTTATGGAATGAAGACGGCGTCGTAAATGACACTGCAGCATTTAAATTTTAATTTCATCATTGTCATATGAGGTATTGTCTCCTTTTTAAATGCATGCCAATGTAAAATTGACAGGCTGAGACTGACTGGCTTTGGTACTGGGCCGAGATCCTAGAATAAGCATTTTATCTCTTACACACAGTCTAGTCAGTCATTCATTCGTCAATTTATTACTTCAGAATTAACGTTTCATTGCCATTGAAGCTGCTAATTTTTTCTCAGAGGTGTGCCCACAGAGCTAGAAAAACCTGTGAGACTGCATTTTGTCAGTATCATGACGCTGTGAGATGAACTAGTGCATCTCAAAGCCTGAAAATTTTTATTTTTTTCATCACTTTCATCACAAAGAAATTGAGCATTTAATATAATCTGGACACGTAATTGAATTTAAATTTTCAAGCATTATTTTTTATAATTATGGCCCACAACTAAAAACACACATTGAAATATTTGGCTGTGTCATAAACACCAAGATTAATAAAGAGAATTCATTTATTTATATAGCAACTTCTTAAAAAAAGGGGGTTTAAAAAGTGCTCTGAAATTGAAGCAAAAAGCGTACATACAAAACAAAGGCAAAATAACCTAAACAATTAAGGCAGATAAACCCATGAGAACCCACACAAGCAACCCCAGTAGCACAACCCAAGCAACACAACATCATAAAATAAGACCAAGATGACCAGAATTAAAATATAAAATGGTGGAAACAATTAAGAGAATAAAAACAATAAACAGGAGCTCTAAGGGTAAGATGGCTCAAGACAAGAGGGTGATATAACGGAAAATAAAACACACAAAGGCTTGAAATATTACTCTTACGTACAATAAATATAGAATATATAAAGTTTGATTTCAAGAATTAATTAAAAAAGCTTTTACAATATTGCAATATGGCATAATTTCTGTAAATTCCAAGAAATAATGTCCACCATGTGTGGCGAAGGTAAAGTGGTAGCCGAATGATGTTAATAGCTGCTGTAAGTCAGACCACAGCTGCCACTTTGCAAGAGAGACAATTTAAATGAAAGGAAAACATCTATTGAAAAACAATTTTCTCTGTCCCAGGATATTTATGGTCATATTGCCCAGCCATAGTGCTGAGACAGAATAAGACAGGTGTATTAAAGATGAACAAAATGAGAGCTCCTTAAAAGTAAATCCAAAACATCTAGATTGCCCCCTGGTGGCTGGTTGCATCATATTTCATAAACCCTGTGTTAGCAGATGGATCTTTGACCAAACAAAAAAAAGTAGATAACAAGAAAGTTTCCCAAAGATGATAGTTCTGAAACATTAAAACTTATTTTTTGACTCATGTCATAGTGCTAAGCTGTGAATGCCCATCACAGAAACTCTATTCATTTAATACCCACTGTTGATTTTACTGGTAAGTTTACTCTTAATTATTAATCCCATATGACAAAAAGGGAGTGAGTGAGTCACGATTGAGTTGGGGGAGTGTGTTTGAGTGGAAGGTGAAGTCTGTCGTCTTTATGTGAATGGATGAAACTGACAACAAAAGAATTGATTTCCACAAATAAGCTTTTACCGGATCTGCTTCTGTGGGTTCAAGGGGTGTTAACTTCTTCAGCTGTATTTTTGTCCTTTAAAGCTGGCCTTTTGTCTACATCTGTGGCTTCTGAGATTCACTTAAAATGTATTATTTTATTAAGTATTTATTACTTATTTTATTACACTTTTTATTTTACTAAAATTATTTCTAATTAAGTTTAAGATTTTTGTTTCAACA
Organism: Mola mola; assembly: GCA_001698575.1. Lineage (NCBI taxonomy): Eukaryota > Metazoa > Chordata > Actinopteri > Tetraodontiformes > Molidae > Mola > Mola mola. Next base: position 998,525 of record KV751385.1, on the reverse strand, counting down.
GAGTCTTGAGCAAGAAAGGCAGCAGAACAGTTTAACACACATAATTAAACTGAAGACAAGGAGCAAATTACTGAATCACAAAATTAAAGCAAAAAAACATTCAAATCATCTGCTGCCAGATGTCTGTTTCCAAATCATTGAAAATCCTTTTGAACATAGTTTAAGCATAGTTTGGGATTTTCCTATTTCTGTAAAGACTTAAAGACAGTAGGAATAGCGTATAATAGATTAGTAAATAGGCCAACTATCTGTACTTTTATGGTCTGACACTGAAAATGCCTTGATGTGCCTGTTGAGTCACACAGGGACCCTTTCCTCATCAGTGTGCTGTCTTGTCTTGCCATCAGTGGTTGGGTGCTCCCTCTTGCCAGCGAGGCAGCTACGCCTTCTATAAGTCGGTGAGTAGCAGAGCTCGACTTGATGGGCCCGTCCAGGTGTGGAAGCTCGGGGAGTTTTACTTCATCCGCTGTGGACCACAGGACCCTGTGTGCATTGCAGAGGTAAGACTGCTCTCTGATTAAACTGGCTTTGATTAGTATTTTTTTTAGAATAATAATTGCTCACATGACTATGTTGAAGATGTTATCATAGATGAAGTTTCAGTACATTATTACCTGTGCGTTATAGCTTATTTTAGCTCAACAAAGTAGACAGTTTAGCAGCTATAGAACCAGAAATGTTGCTCAGGATGTGGTGGAGACCAAACACAGAGCTAAAAGAGAGAGAGGCGTGGGAATTAAATTTATAAGGTGACATGAAGATAACTCCTTAATTAACATCCTGCTGCTTCAGACTATGACTACACATCTGTTGCTAATACATCAGCAAGATGAGTAATATTCATAGATCATTAAAAAAAAATGAAAATGACAGTAATAAGAATGGGAAGTGCATATGATTTACAGTCTATGACTATTGTGATATGACTTAGATCTTGGATATTGGTATATTGTAATATTGTACAAGTGTCTTTTTCTGGTTTTAAAAGATGCATTGAAGTAAAATGATTGAGGGTTTTACCTGTCCTAATATTTGTCTTCAGTAGTTAAATCTGCTTTAGTGGTGATTATTTTCACTCTTTGTATTGTAGTAATATTTTGTTCTGTACCAGGATTGTTACAGTATCATCCATTGTGAGATTTGACTTGTTGCGCAAACCTAGCATTTATGAAGAGCTTTTAAGGAAAAATATTGTGATATAGCCTCTACAAAAAAATTTTGTGTCAAAGAGCAGTTAGTCATATTGTTGACAGTAGTACTTTGGTGCATTTTTTTAAAATATGGTTTTAATGTACAATATTGAGGATTTTTATGTTATCATACTGTTGATACGCATCAACAAGCATGGTTTAAAGTGAAATTACCATGGTTGCCAACCCCAGTCAAGGAATTGATTATAAAGACAAAAAAACAAACTTATTTCACCACCTCAGACGAAGAAACACAGTATTGACTACAAGGAGAGCTTGAGACCAACAATTTCTATTAGTATTTTATCAAATCGTCTGTATCATTATGCATAAAAATACCAAAAAGTGTTGTGATTACTGTAGTGCTGTCCCAAATAATGATCCCTTTACTGAAACAGCAGAATAATGTGGAATATGATTGAATTATGTAAGTGTCGCTATGAGAATATAATAGACATAATAAAACGTTAAAATAAGAGAGAATGACCTGAGATGTAGTATATTGTAGGATAAATGTTTGATTTAGTACAGCAATATAGCAAGGAATATATAGATAGAATGAATATAGTGTCCCTGTAATTAAATGTAACGCTGCACATCTAACTCTAAATGGGTCACGCTGCTGCCCTGCTTATCACGTCAGCTATTGAAAACTAATAGTATGTTTTATTGAGTCGACATCCTAGGGCTGGCTCTATATTTAGTCCATTTAGGTCACAAGTTTATACGGTGTTAATGAGATTGCATTGTATTGAGGATGACGGTATTGATTTATAACGATGGATACAAAGCTAAGGTTTTTGAATTTACATATTTTCTTAAAGAAATACACTAATGCAGGGAGCTGGCATACAAGTTATTCATCAGAAAAAATGATGGGTCACATGGGTCATTAAAATAAAATATATGAATCTCTTCAGACTTGCAACCCTACTAGGTTTAAATTTTGCTCTCATCTCTGAATGGATGTCCTGATTTCTGTAACACTGGACTGATGCTGTCAGATGAATGTGAAGACTGCAGCAGCAACACAAAGATAAACTGAGAGATTAACTGTATGACCTGTGTAGGCAGAATGCCTTCTAAGATCACTGTCATAAATTTATTGTCCTAATCATCATCTCCCATTCACAAAACCGCTTTGATAAACCAGGAAACCTGTAGAGCTGCACCTAGTCATTCTTTAATCCACTCATTATTTTTAATTGTTTTTTTCAATTTGTTGATAAATCCAATTATTCAACACTTTACACTAAATAAATATTGAAAACTGTATTTACATATTTCTACAGTCATCTTCTAAAAAATATCCCTTTAAAAGTTGTAACATGGATTGATTTCATGACTGGCGTAATATGTAGAAGTTGATCACTATCAGATGTATTTTGGTAATCAGCTTGGGGGCAAGGAAACATTTTACACAAAGTAATTTTAGGTTACCGTAACAACAGCAGTGTAGAAATTACTTTTCAACATGGTAATGGAGGCAATACTAGAAAATCAACTTTAAGTGGCCATCATTAACACAACCTCGTCCCATATCTTAATGATCTCAACACATCGTACTGCTGTGATTCTTAATTGATGCACACTGATCCACCGTATGCAAGCAGACATACCGCTGTAATTGACGACGTTCTTAACACTAACAAGTTGTCATGGCTGTTGAATAATAAAACTACCATTGTCTTCCCATCGATCTCCAGTGGTAATTAATGTCAACTGGAAATTACATGAATATCAAAATTTTACTGACATGATGAGTGCAAATAGAGTCTTTGGACTGTTTTAAAATTTCAGTAGGAGCTTGAACATTATAATACAGAACAGAATTTCTTGCCAATAGAATTTATTTCCAACTTTGCTGCGATTTAAAATGTTGTAAACTATCTCTGAGATCATGCTGTCTGTTTTTAAACCCAGTCGAAACATGGAGCCCTGTAGTGATTCCACTGACCTATGAAACCTATGAAAATATTTGTTACTTTGAGATTTATTAGTGTGGAAACTGTTTGCAACACTAACAAAGCTGTAAATTTCTGTGAATGTTTGATGTCTTTATATGTAACATAAATAACAAAAATCACATCAAATAAGAAAGTAACAACATCGACTTATATTGTAACTCATGATTTGACTCATGACTCATGGATGCTGCTAAATTACAATGTGTCAAACTAAGTAAACCTGCACGCATACAGAGCTGCATCTGGCTTTTAATTTCAAATTTCTGCAGCTCAGCAGATGCTTTCAGCACTTTCATAAAATTCAGCGTCCACATACGTTTGCCATTTGTCCATTATTGTGAACATGATATCTCAAGAACACAGGATTTTCTTCAGACTGCACAAATGCCCACTCTGACTCAAGAATGAACTGATTTAGATTTTGGAGGTCATAGGTCAAAGATCAACATCATGGCAGCCTCATATGCGCCACTTTAGTGAATGGGGAAAAGTCATAGTTGTGAACTCAAATCTTCTGAGCACAATATCTCATGAATGCATTTCGGGATTTTTGACAAATTTGGCACAAACGTTCATTTGAACTCGGGTGAAACTGTTACATTTTGGAGGTCAAAGCTCACTGCGAGCTTACATATTGTGAGATCGTAGTACAGTGGGATCACCACAAGAACCACCCCACCCTTTCGTCTTCATCCACCACTATACTCTCACTGTCCGCTTTGTATGCCTTGCAGAGGCATATAAACGCCAGGTAGTAATTTGTCTATTTATGAAGTCTGTTTATTTTTTCCTTGTAGCAGTAATGACTCACTTCTTCCTGTGATATGACTGGTCAGCGGGTTAACTCTTCCAAGATTGTGGTACCAAGTGTTAACCCAGTAATCAGACGTCCTTGTTCAGGCTGCTGATTGCAACAAACATATGTAACCTGTCCAGACAGGTCACAGCCTCAACACCCCAACTATGAAATAAGACTGGAGCAATGTTTGAAACAATTTCAACACCGAAAGGCCACTTCACTAACTTAAATTAAATCTGTTGGTGTTCCTCAGAGAGATGAGGCTTTCTGTTTATTTCTCTGCTCTACAAATGACCCAAATTAAATATTTGCACATATTTGAATGGATTGGAGAAACACAGTAAATCTCCTGAGTTACAGTCTGGTTTACCCACTGTAGGGAGTGACCAGGTGAGGCGTCATTCAGACTCCCGCTGGGTGACTAAAATCACGGTGATGTTGAAATGATTCCCTGTGATTCAGTCCAGAATCATGCCTGACCTCCAGAATCTCTGTCCACTTTAAGTTCACTTCACTTTCATTTTCACTCCAGATGGAGGTTCTCTGTCTTCACACTGTTATTTTTAATCTCTTCCAGACTTATGCCTCCTTTCCTGTAAACTCTTGACTGTCAGTTCACAGAAAAACCTTTTTAACCTTTTTAAACAGGAATTCAAACATCAACAGATGTTTGAATTCAATAAACTCTGTGATGCAACTGCATGACCCAACAAAAAGTTAAAATGTGTCTGCTCTGCTTCATGTGCAGGTGACCTTACTGTGGGAGGACCAGACACGGCAACACCTCCTGGCCAGCATCAGACTCTACTTCCTGCCCGAGGACACACCGAAGGGCCGGACCAGAGAGCACGGACAGGTGGGTCCAGAGGCTGTCACAACAAAGTTACCGCAAGAAATATTGGACTATAAAGTACAATGTTTACCTCAAAAATGTAGTGGAAGTTATTACTTTTCATTGAAAACAATAAAAGGTTACCTGCGTCATAATGTTGTGCAGAAATAATTTCCTGGGTGTTCATTTTCAAACTGTTTATGAAATAAATGTAGAAGTATAAATGTTCAAGTATAATATCTCAAAGTTGTACTTCATCCACCACTGAAAACAAATGAATAGTGTGGGTAAGTGACTTAAAAGCAATACAGTTGGAGGAATGAAAAGTAGTGGAGTCTTCATATGAATGAACGTTTCCTTAATATAATCTGACTCCAACATGTTTTAAACCTGATCAGGTTAACCTTAATCAAAGTCAAGTGACTTAACAATGTTGTTTAATTGTCTACCTAATTAAAAGACTGATAATGTCATTTTAAGTATCTAAAATGCAAGAAAAATTGACTGTGAATATGAATCGAAGTATCAGATGTGACTGTGTCTGCTGAATGTTCACTCTGCACTCTGTAGTTCAGCCTTCACATGAAAATCCCCCTTTGGGAATGAGACTGATGTATTCAAATGAAAATCCTGTGACCTGTCCAAAACCAAATTTTCCACATTTTGAACTTAAATATTCCACTGTGGAAATCTCATGCTTCTTCTGAAAAAAAAAAAAAAAGGTCTTTCACAAAAAACAGAGCATAATTTGTTTTGAATGTGAAGAAACGACATTTATTCTGAAAGTCTTTTAAAATGAACCTCTCTTCATGTGCTTTTATTAAGAGGGGGGGAACTGAGAACTCCGGTTTAATGTATCATTGATCAACTTTTCAGACTTGAGTTTTGGATTGATATTATTGAATTTTTTAGTTCCTTGTTGCTCAGATAACTAGCTGCTGATATTTAATCAATAGATGTTAGAGGGGTATCAATTAAAATGTCACTGTTCCTTCAGCAACCACAACATGAGACTCTGGTCAAACTCAATCCTCAAATTACAATTTATTCCATTTTAGCTGTCATTTTGGGTAATTCTTACTACACAGGGGAAGGTTGAAGTGATTCAGGAGGGTATATGGGTGGGACCTTGATACTGTTGCTCCACCTCCTGATCACTACTGCTCAGTCTGATTCCAAGTTATGTCACCAGCACTTGTATCTGGGATATTTTTGCTTCATTTTTGAACAATGGGAGGAAATGGACACGCATCAGCCATCTTAAGACATGTCATTACTCATATTTATGGGGAGGCGACTGCAGCATGTTAAACAGAAACAGACAAACAATAGCCATAAACTTTATCTGTTGGCAACGCTGTAAGAAATCTATCACCAATTTTATGCTGGAAATAAATCTGTTTGATACAGCCACAGTGGTCAACTAAGGTTTCAACAGCAAAAATAAGTGTGATAAACAATCATGAATGCAGCCTGAGATAAAACTGAGGAATCTTTGAGTGGCATGAGTTAAATAATTAAACAATGTCTGAAAAAGCTTTAAAAAATTACCATTGTTTTTAACATTTTAACATTGAATAAGTAGAATTATATTGAGTGTTTTTTGGTCAACACAACCAGTCTGAGCTTTAAAAATGCTAATTCATGATTGCTTTGTGTAAAAACTCCTCGGCTCTTTGCAATAGTAATGAGGTC
>KV751385.1:972979-990234 GCA_001698575.1 Mola mola | reverse complement strand
GACAGAGAGGACAGATGGTTTGAAAGAGGAGTGAAAGAGGACATCTATGTCCACTTGGAGAAACCCTCTCTAAACAGGGGTGGTGGACTAAGACACCATTTGTCTACAACCTACAATGCTGTCTTGGGAGCCCTCCCCAGGCGGTTTAACCCCCATACACACCTGGGGCCATGTGAGCCCAAGGTGTCACACGAAACCAGGGGTGAGGGGCAAACACTCTCGAGTGATTCACACCCGGGCTCATGTGACCTTAACGACTCACATGATGCCTAGCCAGACGACCGCACCCCCGAGGCTGTTGTTTTCAAAACACGTCCTCTTTGTTGGTGATTGTCTCTTCCCACTCGGGGTTAAATACCTGGGTTTCCCGCACTGACCCTCAGAACTGAAGAAGCCTTTCGGATGAGAGGCGAAACGTCTTCAAACAAGATAAGAAGTCCAGTTGCTTCCTACTAAACACTCCGAGGTTTGTGTTAACTGTTTGTGTTCCGGAAGACTCACCACAAGCATAACTTTTAAACGTCACCATTTATTTACTGTAAGTTACACAAAGTTTTGTGTCAGTTTAGCAGAATATTTACAGACCTTATTGAGCTCCTGGTTTGTACTGATACTTGCAGAACTGTTGTGACGTGTTGTACGCTTTCAAAACGAAAGAAAGTTGTTTCCAAACTATCTTTTAATTATTGATTAGGGAATGAGGTGAGTGAAGCAATATTGGAACTGAAGATATGAACTTTGTCAACTTAACAATCTCAGATAAAACTGGTAAAACATTTGAAGGAACAGCTTAACCCAAAATCTCAAAAACATATTTTCTCATACAGACAAAAAAGGCAACAAGAAAATATTTACCTTCATTTACTCATGATCTATGAACTGTGTTGTGGGAACTTTTTTTTTCTGTCACACAGAAGGAAACATGCACCAACTCATAGCGAAATTCTGTTTATTATTTTTTTACTTGTATTCTTGCAATCACGGCCATCAGTATTGTATATACGGAATGGACTTATTACTCAAAAAATGCAAATATACATCGGGAAGGGGGTGGTCGTCATTTCATGTCTTTCTAGAAATGCCATTTATTTCCATTTCACTTACGTTTGAGAGGAAAAGAAATTAGTAGCAAACCAAAACAGTCTAGGTGGAATAATATTTATTTTATGGAGCGAACTGTCTCTTTAAAATGATGTAAAAGGTCTATTGTGCTGTTACCTGCCTGCTTCACTAGAGTCGCTGTGAGCTGTTAAAGACATATAAAGAACGGAAGTGGGGGGAAGCTGAAATGGAAATTAATATTGATAGTGAATTTCTTCTTTGTCTTCTGTAGTTAAACACCTTAAAATAGACATTACCTGAGACCAAACATGCAGTTTTTACGTAATCTACTAATTTTTTTAAAGCAACGTCTCGAGGTTCTTAAATGAAGTCGGACTGAAGTAATATGACTGCTTAGGCTCAAATCTACCAGTAAACATTCTCCTCTGGCTTGTTTTGGTTTCTTCTTGAGCTCAGATTAGGCTGACAGTATTCACAGGGATGTGGCAGAAGAGAAAACCTTGTGTGTTACAGCTGTACTTTGTCAATAATTTACTAGCCAATGAAAGAATTTCAGGCCAACATGGATTTGTCCTCAGGGTATTTCCCACAATTGTCTTTGTTGGTTTTTAAATGTTGCTTCACAGGCCAAAGTAAAAGTAACATTACAACTCTGTAAACATTTCCATTGCAAATAAAAATGAATGTGTTTAGATTAAAGTATAGAAATATCAACAACAAAATGCTCTTAAAGTATTAAATGTGAAAGCACTCATTATGCAGATTGGATCATAAATTATATTAATTACATTGATATTGTTAATTTGTGTCTGTACTTCCAGAGGACGTTAAATCAAGTCATAAACTATAAATAAAACCTTCTAGAAACAGAATGAGTGAAAATTAGTAAACATTTTTAAGAGTAAAGCGTCAAACATGAGGCTTTTATCCCAGGACTGACAATTTAGGGAATTCTACTTTAGTAGATTTAATGAAGCAAGTAACACCTAAAATCTCTGCTTTTAAACTAAACACAGTCAAGTCAGATTGATGTTTTGTCATCCTCAATTTTCAATTTGAGTTGTCTTTTTGAGTTTCATTTGTTGACACCCTGTAGGCTCTTCGTGTTTTCATATAAATGTCAAGACTTGTGTGTCAGACATGCACATGTCCTTCAGTCTGAAGGTGACTGATCAGGTGGACTACAGGAAGAGCACAGTGCTGCTGCAGAGTAACAAAAATATAATGTGAACAGGAGCACTAAACTGAAAATTTTGAAATTTGCTGAAACTTGAAAAAAAAATATGCCTTGACCTGGTAATTAAACAACGTCACATTTGCATTGATTTCTTTTTCTTGTATTTGCTTAAAGGACAGGACTGAACTGCTCATGTTTCTGGCCTGTTCTTTATCCACATGGATCTATTTGATTCTCATCCATGCTGATTAATCCCAAAATAAACCGTTTTGTGATTAATTGTGAAGTGAAGTGTAAACTCAGCCATCTCCATTAAATAAACTTACATTCCTAAAGTTCAGTCTTAACTTTGTGAAATTCGATTTTGAACTCTTTTATACATATTTAATACATATTTTAGGCTGTTTGCGTTACATATTATATTTAAATTTTAATTATTTTACTTCTCCGGGTACTCCGGCTTCCTCCCACATTCCAAAAACATGCAAATCTGGGGGTTAGTAGGTTAATTGGTCACTCTAAATTGCCCGTAGGTGTGAATGTGAGTGTGGATGGTTGTTTGTCTCTACATGTCAGCCCTGCGATGAACTGGCGACTCATCCAGGGTGTACCCCGCCTTTGCCCCAAGATGCTGAGATAGGCTCCAGCCCCCCCCGCGACCCCTAACGGGATAAGTGGTAGAAAATGAATGAATGAATGAATTATTTTACTTATCAGAGCTTTTGAATAAAAGGCATTTTATTTGACATTTTAATTATGTTAATCTTCACTAATCACAAAGTTTTAATGGGTTTTTAGTAGCACTTTTTGGTATTGCGTTTGCTTTAATATATATTAAATTTCTCGGAAATTGGAGGTATCATTAGTCGTGTCACGTATGCCACTGCATCTTTTTCAACCCCGCGTGACAGCACAAAGTTACTAGAGGCTTCCTTCGATCGCACACTAGTAGATATCCACGGGTTCTGGATCTGAATAGATTTTCAGCATTTTCCAACATGAGGTTTGGCCACTAGGTGTTTTAAGATATCAGCCCTGTTTTACTGTTTATTGATCCCCTTTAGGTATATTGAACCTGAACTGAACCCTTTTCCCACTGGTAAAAAGGCAGTGCACAGAAGTTAATGGATATACAGTTTGGCGAAGCTCCATTAACAGTGACATTCTTAACTAGTCCAAACTGGTCTAATCGGCCACGGTTTAGATTCACTTTAAAACAAAACAATCAAACAGCCATCACTATGGTTGTTGATCAGTATTCCTGTCACAATTCATCAATAAAACTTTGACATGCTGGTTTTAGTGTTAGTATCAATTACAAACCTTTGAATAAAATTCTGATTGTGAATCAAACTTCTTTATGCGTTTAGGATGAGGTTCTGGCAGTGTCCAGGAAGATGGTGGTGCGGGTGGAGGACCTGGTGCGGTGGTCGTGTCCTCAGCCGGCCGGTTGGAGCAGCAGCCAGAAGTCAGCACCCTGCGGGACCAACGGCCTCCACAGACCTCTGCAGAGCTGTGACGATAACGGCAGCAGTGCAGCCAACAAGAGCAGCGAGCCGCTCAAAGACAGAACCACGAGTAAGAAACGCTAGAGCCGAGAGTGCCGCAGCACCACAATCCATCAGAGCGACCATGAGAAATTACATTTTTATGTCTTACAACAACCTCCTCCTAAGTTTTAACATCCAAGATCCAGTGCAGCTTAAATCAAGATTGTTTCAACGTTACAAGCAGTTTTCCAACGTGTTTCCCATTAAATTTCTTCCTTACTTACCACATTTCTTTTGCTTTTCTTTCAGACGACCTGATCGAGGCTCAGGGCATCAAAGTGCTGAGCTACCCACAATATTGCCGCTTTCGCTCCCTGCAGAGACGTATCCAAGATAGCGCGAGCGGCCCGGGGCTACAGGACCCCCACCTGTTGGCCCTAGGGGGCATAAAGGCACTGCCCAACACCCGACTGATGTACTGTAGGGACACCTTCAGCCACCCGACGCTGGAGAGCAGCGCCAACTTCTCCTGGCAGTTCAGTGAGTGTCGGTTAGCTTGTGGTTATGTGTTTTAACATAAATCTATTCAGAAATAATCAGTATTTGTTAATTTGCAGAAGGAAAGACAACAAGACATCAACATTTTTTTAAAATTGTTCAAAAGTTTCTTCAATGTTACATGTAACTGCTGTGACATAAAAAAATAAACAAAGTCCACTTTTAAAACGACAACTGAGCTGACTGGTTTGAAGTTCACTGGCATTAGATCAGATTCAGATAAACAAGTATTTGTGCATTGTTCGAAATGTGCGTTCTTTGAATGTTTACGTCCGCGCTGTATGCTTTTCACTCTGCAGGATGTCCGTCTCTCAGTATGCGAGGGCGACCTCGCAAAAGGAGAGGCAGAGATGGCAAAGACTCCCCAAACTCCAGCCAGTCAGAGTCCTGGATCGAGAGGATGAAGGTTTGTCTACATGTAATATTCAGGTCTGTGTGATGTGTTTTTATTTTCATTAACTGCTTCACTTAAAACCGTATCTTTGCCCTCTGTGTGTTCCTGTTGTTGGATGCGTCCCCTCAGGAGAACGTGATGGGCAGCGTGGAGGCTGGCTGTGAGGGCAGCTGGCTCCCTCACCCTGAAGAGCAGCTGTTCCTGGATCAGCTCTTCGCCTTCATGGAGCGCCAGGGCTCGCCCATCCACAAAGTCCCCAACCTGGGCTTTAAGAAGAGTATGTGGCTGTATTCTTTTGTTTCATTGTTTTCTTCCCTTTGTCCTCTCCTTCCTTCCTTTGTGCTTTAAATGTGAAAATATCTTCTTCTGGTTGAGTCCACATCCTCCAACCGTAAAGATATTTTACTGTCATTGGAAGGATTGCTCCATTGATATTAAAAATGTATTCATTTACATTATCGATAAACAACTGACAATTCTAAACAGAACATGGCCTTGTATTAACACCTTTCAGTATCTTACCCAAGGACACTAAAGGTTCACGCATGATCCCTTTACGTACCTAAATAAATAGGATTGTTTCAAACGATCGCCATTATCGGCGTTGGCATGGATGTTATGCACTACATCCACCAGGGGGCAACTCAGAGTCAAAAGTTTATGCCAACAAACTCAAGCGTCAAAGATAACGCTGACAACAACAAACATGGTGACCATGGAAGAGATCGTGTTAAAACAAAAGAAAAAAACAGAGGCAGCATTGTAGGTGGCGGTGGTCGGTGAGACCGTTACCAATCATATACATAACAAAGTTTTCTTACCAACTCACATAATCCTGGCTCAGAAAGTTCCGCCATTTCTAAAGTTCTTCTTCGTGTCTCACTAGAGCTACGGATCGGGCAGTGACTGCCACACTGCCTCAACGGTTTCCAGTGACACTGCTCTGTCTGGCACTTATCTGTAAGGTTTCTGAAAACGTGCAGAAATACAGATGAAATGAATGCAGAGTACAGACAGAAAGCTCCATCCATATCCGTGTATGCATGCGACGTTGAGCATAGAGGTCATGAATCAAACCGCCTACTAGAGGACAACCCAGTCTGTCCACTTCTAAATGAAATAAAATAATAAATTTAGGATGGGGCGATATATCACATGTACTCGATATACTAGTGGCTTGTCCCATGTGAGATACAGTAAATGACTGTATTGCAACCACGAGTTCAAATTGTGATGTCAATGTTTCAAGCCATGAGCATGAAATTCCCTTTGGTGTTTGGCTTCTCTCACTCTCCCCTGATGCTGTCTCCCAGCCGACAGCTCAGCCTTCCGCCCATCTCTCCTGGGTGCATGTGTGTATTAGGGAGGAGAGTCTCCGAGAGCCTAGTTTTCAGTGTCCACAACGATTCCTGCAGCTTCGCAACCTGCAGCGAACTCTGACATTTGGTAGATGTAATGTGTGACAACGGGCTGTGAGAATAACATTGTCAGTGGCTTCACTGCTTGTAAACAGTGTCGCAAAGGGTTAGCATTTGATAGCCAGGAGATAGACGTCGTCTCCATAGAAACACATCGAAGTACAGCAGCTGCTGCAACAATCCAAGAACACAACTCTCACAGCATGTGTGTTTAATCACGTGTCAGGTCATGGGACCAAAGTTAACAGATCTCAGAAGGTGCAGGTTGGACAGATAATTGTAGATAATGAGTTGGTTCTGGTACTGAGCTTTACTGATGTGGGAATGTGGGTTTTCAAAAGTGCACCCATGCAGGACTCATGTCGTCTGTCACTGGTTGGGATTTGGATCAGTATATGGAATTACATAATGCCATGAATTATTTGCATTTGTTAAAAGCTTATGTGTGCCATTACCTTGTTTGAAATAAATAGTTTAGTATATAATACATTTAACCTGATTGTGTTTTCCTCTTTGTGCATGCAAATAAAAACACCAATAGAAACTTTAAATGAATAAATAGTAAATAATGCAGACAAATGCTGCAGGGATTACTGGAATTAACACACTGGATTCGTTTTATGCATAAAAGTATTAAGTCACACGTTTATTAAGTGCTTTACAAGATATTTCAAAATATCGAGATATTATTTGTAAACCATATCGCCCAGTCCTATAATAAATAATGAAAATGTATCACAAGTTAAACAAATGACCAAAATAGAATTGTGAAATGCAGATGAAAGTTAAATGGATTAGGACGACAGCAGTAAAAGACTATAAGGCTGTGGAAGGCTGCAGCTGTGAACTCCTGCTCGACTGGTTTCACGATCATGTTTGTGTATTCAGCCTTTACGTCTTCTCTCTGTGTCCTTTTCAATCCTGTGTCACAATTCAGCTGCTGCAGCAAACGAGTTTAAACCTGCGGTAATTAAAAAGATACAGACGTATCATCAGCTGGTAAATTTGTAAAGTAACAGTGACTTTCATGCACTCCACCACTAGTGTACCTCAAAAAGAACAATATCATAGAAAAGTTCTTTCAAAACTTAATGTAAAATGAAGTTTAACTTTCATATATTCAATATTTATTACATGTAAAGTGAAACATTTGGATAATTATTGCTTATGCTTATTAAGAGCTCGAGGCAATTGTTACCAAAATGAAAATATTGAAATTCTTGAAAAATTTTCTGTGTTATGAACTTAGAATATAAAAAATATTCACCTTCTTCAATAACTGAATACTCATGATTTTATTTATTTAAATTTTTTTTTTAGATGCACTACTAGTTCTCTCTTTCCACTGACGGGAAGACAATAATCCTGGAAGCACAAAATTATAACGCAGCATATTAAAATAATAACTTAGTATGTCAAAGTAATGTGTGAAATTTTTCATAGTTATATATCTTTTCGATATAATTATTTGATATTCTAATTCATGACTTTTATTGCGGCTTTTCTTTAATCATAGTGGCAGAATTGGTTTTCCTTTTCCATTCTGACTTCACCAATAAGTATTGACTTTGCTTATTGTCCTTAACTCTACAAAAATATGCATAATTCCAAAATGTGCACCATTCAAAAGCCTACTGTTCAGAAAGGGAAGGTCTTTATTAGATTTAACTTCAACTTTAGAGGAGATAATTCATCTTTTTTTTTACAAATGAAGCTGGCAGAAAGTTGATGTGAGTATTCGCCAGCTGAAATCTTACAGGTTGTTGTTCCATCTCTCCCCCAAGGCTTGTTAAACGTCCACCTGAGCTGATGTTGTTTTTAATCATCGAAACAGTCGCCGTAGACCTGGAACTGGAACACGGAAGGGTTTGCTTCGGGGGGCAGAGTCAGATTAGTTTTACCACCACATATTTAAAAGATTTATTTCAGAATTGAAACCTGACTGCTGTCTGATTAGTTTCCGTGTGTCTAATTCTATATCCACGTGTCTCACCTCCAGGTTGTAACGTGTCTCTCCTCTCTGTCCTCAGTTGACCTCTTCCTCATGTACTCTGTGGTAAAGCGACTCGGAGGCTACAAAAAGGTGCGTCACAATAAGTTACCTCAGTTCCCCAAGCTCATTTAAACTTAATTTGGAATGAGAGATGTTTGTTAATTCATGCTTTATTTCTTTTCTTCCAGCTTGGTAGTCATTACCTTTTGTAGCAGAGCCTTTTATTTTCATCTCAGTTTAAAAAGTCTTTATTGGAATTTAACTTTCAGGTGCCATATTGGTAACACTTGAAAATTCAGTTTGTCCAAATATTTGGGCAGCAGCAGGAACATTAAAAAGCTACAGGCAGCTGCGCACTGCTGTGTTATCCAGTGGTGTTTTTGTAGCTTACGGCTCAATATGGTCAAATTAAAAACAACCATGAGAATTGGACCTAGAATCTCTGGTCTGAGTGAAAAGGAAAACTTGTGTTCTTGTTTAAAGATGTAGGCAGGTCTTGTTCCACCCTTTCACTGTGGCTTAAGTCAAATTCATTCAAATTCATTAAAATCTTCAAAGTTAAAAAAACAAAAGAAAAAAACACCTGAGGGTTCTATTCTTCTTCAGCTATTACACGCTGCAATTTATACAGTATTTACCTCAAAATAGTGTTAAATCAAAAGGTTCTAGTGTATTTTATAATTCAAATAGAACATCCTGATATTGGTTATGTATTCTAAACTCAATACATGTAAATTAAAATGTGTCAAGCATTTTGCTATTTTGATTTTAACAATTATGGCCTACAGATAATAAAGCACATCACAAAATATTAGAATTTTTCACTGTAGATGTATAAACCAATCATCAATTTTTTTTAAAAATTTTATTTGATGGTAGATATACACAAATAAAACAGTTTTCCCAGAAAAAGAAGCCAGCTGAAAGTAGACGGCCTGTTTCTGTCTCTGTGCTGCTCGAAACAATAGGCCCGTTCAGTTGTTCATTTCAGCCGCTGTACTGAACTGAGTCTTGTACCTAACAATACTCCATTATCCAGCTTGGTGTTACAGGCTTTCTGACACACTGTGTACTGCATGTGTTTCAACTCCGCCACCTGCTGCCGCTCTTCACTCAGCGCTGACACAGTGAACGAGTTAACACAAGCAGCAGAGGATTACAGGGTTCAAAACTAGTCATAATCGTGTGTGTGTGTCCCAGGTGACATTGGACCGCCTCTGGAAAGTAGTGTATAACGAGCTGGGAGGATGTCCCGGCAGCACCAGCGCCGCCACCTGCACCAGGAGACACTACGAGAGGTCAGATACTGATGCCAGCATCCCCTCCTAACTCGGTAAATCTTGAAAATACACACCCATCAGTCAGCAAACCGTGTTTGTATGCATCTCAGGCTCATGCTTCCTTATGAGGAGCATCTCCGAGCAGGAGGAGCAGAATTCAAAATCCCAGAGTCCCCCCTGCCCCCGAGACCCAGAGGGATCAGAGGACGGAAGCCCCTTCCAAGAGGCAGAAAACCAGGAGCCAAAGCCAAGGAGAAGAAGATTACAAGCCCTCCTCTTCCTACTGTGAGTAACGGTTTCTGTGCAGGAACAGTCTGACCTGTTTCGGGTTTAGGAATGGTCAGATATTTCTTTTCTAATCATAAACTGATTTCATTCTAGTGATAAGCTAAATTAATTTCAGCTCTTTACTTCAGGTCCTAAAGAAACCCTGAGACATCATTAGAGCTATAACGACTAATCGATTAGTTGATTGAAAGAAAATGAATCCACAACTATTTTGGTAACTAAATAATCGTTTTAGTCTTGTTTCAAGCTAAATTATTCAGTTAATGTGTTCCAGCTTCATAATGTCAGAATTTGCTGCTTTTCTTTTTCATTTCTGCTAGTAAATGAAGAGTTTTGGGGTTTTTACCTATTGGCTGGAGTAAAGAATTAATTTGTAGATGTTACCTCAGGCTCTGAAAAGATGTGATGATCATTTTTCACAATTTTTTGACATTTTAAGTAAATGATTAATCGATTAATTGTGAAAATAATCTGCAGATTAATTGATGATTTTGGTCCGATATACGTTAAATAACACAGAATTAGTCCATTAACAAATGAGATGTTGGTTTATACAACTCTGGAACATCTGGTGTGGTTTGCTGTGTTGTGATTTAAATAATAAATAAATACAGAAATCATTAACATGTTCAAACCTCAACAAATGAAGTACAACGCAGCAAAAGGAAAATAAACTGTAGAGCCTCTAAAAGATTTTAAATGATCTCAAGCTCAAAACAGGAAATGCTCACCTCTGCTCTTTTCACACAGATGGGGAACATGAGCAGCGCCGTGGCGGTGAAGAGAGGCCGAGGCCGGCCGCCGGGCACTCGCAACAAGGCCACGCTGATCGCTCAGGCGAAGATGCTGGCTCAGCAGCAAGCCAAAGCCAAAGCGACGGCCGAGGCCCCTCAGAGTCCTCTGCTTCCAGCCACAGGTGGAGGTGGACCAGCAGCCAGCAGCACTCACAGGGTAACGCCACAAAGACTCCTCTGCTGCAGGGAAAGTCAGAGTCTCAGACAGAAATATGCCACTAATAAGCACCTCCTGGCTCGATATGCTGTAAATAAGATTACAGTGGCACTCATATAATTTCACCTGTGACAGATTTTGCAAAAGCTGCAACTCTGAGGTCTCATTAAATTTACAGACCAACTTGCTGTACTTTAAACCTTTATTTATCCCTGGCAGAGGACAGAGCAGGTCAGGCGCCCCCTGCTGGCTCTGTAGAGAAATTTGGTGCAATGATATTAACAAACTGCCAAATAGCAGACAAAAAAGTTTCACATTTCAATTTAATAGTCCTCCTTAAAGCCCCACTTCAGTCAAAAATGTTTTTCTTCTCATTCCTCTGGTTGAATGTTTGAGCTACATGCTGGAGAACGATACATAATCAAACAAATCCTGGTCCAGCATCCAGCCTACACTGACAAAGGACTGCAGTGAAGCAGGAGACATTTTGTGTCCAGCACTTGAACGTGTGAAATATTTAGTAATTCATGAAGGGAAAGGATTAGGTGCCAGTTTTATTTTTTTATGGTAAAGGTAACTATGCTTTTCATTTTCAAAAACTGTGTTTTGTGTATAATAATAATAAAAACTGCAGATGTCTAAACATCTGCAATCACTCAACACTACAGTAAGTGAACACTAATAAACTTTGTAAAAGCTATTAATCTTTTGAGCTGAACTTGTACTAAATACATAAATCTAAAACTAACTGTAAAAACATCAGTTTGAGGGCAGTTTTTATTTTTCCCTAAAAGTCAGCATCTCAGAAATTGAGCAGCCGGATGCAGTAACAACATGTAGAATGTAGGAACAAAAATTTTGTTAGCCTTACATAACATTTCTAAATGGATGGTGATGATATGAACAAAGTAAAAGGCAATTTTCTTCTGTATCAATACAAGTGTTCTCCGATACAGAGGAAATATTTCTTACTCTGCTATCATTGTGTGGTTTTTGCTGCCCACTACTGGCGTTAACTTGCTTCAACTATATACCAAAGACACCTGCTGTTGTCCTGAACAGCAACCTGGCAGCCTGCTGCTCATCCTGAACTCAGTTTTTGTTGCCTTTTTTGGTGTGTCAGGCTGAGTTTTGGCTGAGCTGAATTTCCACAGTTAAACAGAATTAGTCACAGGCCTCCACTGGTGATCTGCATGTGTGAATGGAGCTGTGACAGCAGGGGTTGCTTTTTGGAAAGTTTCACTCTGGAACGCAAAAGTTTGTGTTTTCAGGGCCCAAAACTCCATCATCGTGTTATTCAACCTCCAAAATGCGACAGTAGTTTTCTGTTGCACACATTTTCACGTAAACAGCCCCTTGAAACATCTTGTATAGATTAGAGATCGGATAACTACAAAACAGGCAACAAAGAAACTAGGTAAAGGGGAATCTAATTTCAATGTAAGTCCCTTTTTAGGCTCTAAAATTTCATAAAATACCAGTGGCATACTCACCCGTGACAGGAGCACAGAACCCAGACTGAGCAGGGTAAAAGCTCCGCCTCCATGTGATCCAGGAGGAATTTCAAGCTATTGTCACAAGAACAACACGAGTAGCTTGTTAGACTTGTTAGAACTCAGGAGAGAACTGAAAAATTGTAGATTGTCACAGACTGAACTAATCTTTCCTGTCACATGACCTTATTCTCTTCTTCTCCCCCGGCAGCCCATCCAGCCAGCCGTCGTCGCCGTCAACATGCCGCTCACGCCGGACCTCTCCCCCATGTCTGCCTCGATGATTCCCTTCCAGCCCAAACCAAAGGAGCTGAAGTTGGAGGCCGGGGAGTCTGCAGCTCCTGCCCCCGGCGTGCTCCTCTCCACTCTGCCTCGACACTTTATCGGAGGATCTATGGGCGGCTTCAGCCCAGTCAAAGGCGTGTGTCCTCTGGACGTCTTCAGGAGCCGCGTCACCCTCCAGAGAAGCCCGGAGAGCCCGGCCCTCACACCTCAAGACCCCCCCAAGCACCATCCCACCATCTACACCCTCCAGCCCAAGAGTGGAAGCCCGGATACGCCTCACCCCAGCGTGGACCAGCTCCAGCCCCAGCCCCACCCGCTCCACCAGCAGCACAACCGCTGCTCAGGGTGCAGCGTGGATGAAGGAGCCCAGAGAGGAGGCGGGCGGGACACCAGGAGCCGCCCTCCGCTGCCCCCCCTCCGGGTCCTGCCTTTGAACCTGGACTGCAGCGTTCAGGTGTGCCAGCTGATGAGGACTCGTCTGGGATCGTCTCAGTTCCAGACCTTCACCCGGCGGCTGTCCGAGGCTCTGTCCCAGGACCTGAGCACCAAACCCCCCTGCGCTCCCATCACGCCTCCCCCCGAGCAAGCGCTGCCACTCAACCTCAGCAAACGCCTCACAGCCAAGAAGCCCGGCACGGAGGGACCAGAGCCCAGTCCGGCCCCCATCAACGGAAACTCGGATCAGCCCTCATCCAAGAGGCCCAGAACCAGCTGCACGGAGCAGGACGGGGACCGCAGCCAGAGCGAGCGGCCCAGCTCCGGAGGGAGCGGAGGGGCAACACAGGATGTCGAGATGAAGACCCAGGAGGAACCCGCAGACCTGAGCTCCCCCAGCAGGATCAGGGCCTTCCTGCTCGGGCTGCCTCCCTTCCAGGTGAAGTTTGAGGAAGATCTGAACGGAACAAGGTTTGGGAAATTCCTTCCTCCGGGAAGTAAGGCCGAACCCCAGAGGACTGAGACGGAGAACGGAGAAGGAGGAGTGGCAGTAAAGCAGGAGGAGCAGGAGGAGGAGATGGTGGCTGAAAGCGAGAGGAACAACAAGCGACAGAAGTCTGAGCAGGAGGAGAACGACCTGCCCAGCTCTCTGGTCCAGCTGAGCTGAAGAAAGCTGACCCCTCACACACTGACACTGTTATTAGCAGCGTTGATATTAGCATTCTGGGATCAGAAAACTGCCGGGGAAGATGGTCCTGGAGTTCCCCGGTCTGGATTGGTGTTGGTTTTGGATGCCGGATGCTTCAGCCATCGATCCGGCTCAGGTGAAACCTGAGCACGGCGAGCTTGGATGTTTTTTATCAACACCTTTGAACTCTCCATTTGCCATGTTTTTTTATTTTGCTTTTCTTCTCGTTTTCAGTCATTGATTGAACTTTGTAGAGGAATGACGACACAGAGACTCATGACAATCACGCTCCAGTTTCATTTCTCTTTAATTTCTGCCCCTAAATTAAAAAAAAAAAAAAAGAACCCACAAAAAAACAAAACAGAGGAGCGAGACTGTGACTGTAACACTGCCATAAATCTCCATAACACTATTAACTCCACTGTTCAATGTTATGCTGAAATACTGAATGATACCATATTACTGAAAACAAAAGTCACTATTACACCTTGAATGATGCTATGCATCATTTAGCATCTAGCGTGTACTGTAGTTGGGTAGGCAGATTTTTAAATTGTACTCTACGTCTGTAGAGAGATAGTTATTTTCTGATAAAGTGTATAGATGTTTTCTGGAGCTCCTCAGGCTTCACATTATAGCTTGTTAAGTGAAGCCTTTCTATAGTCCTGCTTGTTAGCTGAAATTATATAAACCTTTCGTACACACATGTGCCTTAATCAGCCTGCGGTCTGTTTCGTCGCCGGCTTCAAACACCGTTAAAGAGATACCTTGATGTTCGACCCGCTCAGTTAGCCTTCGCCCCTTCGTCAGCCTGTGAAATGTGGAAACGCCGCCTCGAGAGGGATGTTCAAGGAGCTAATGCTCTCAAATTTGTCTTGATTATAGCAGCTAAAACTGATCAGTATTCTGCTTAAATTAAGAATGTTGGCTAAAGGAAGAGCGCAGATCTGACCTGTGTCACATTTTGTTCAATTCCCTGCTTCTCGTCATCTTCATCACACGAACACGTAGCCCACACATTCAGACTACCTCAGGTTTTTTCTTATGTCCACCTGTGTTATCTGTCTCAGAGGGGTGGAACCCATCCCAGCATGCATTAGAGTAGACGACAAACCGGTCTTAAGTGATAGGCCTGATGTTGTTCAATATGTTTCTTTGTTAGGACATCAGAAAGGGTTGCCAGCTTTTTTTTTTGGTTTTGGTGTTTTCATATCACCAACGTCGTTCTTTATCTGTCAGTCTGTGTCTGGATTTGTCTCTTTGCCCCGGTGTAAATAAGCTCTCCTGATTTCTCCGCTCGGACCTCAACATGATCAGGTCTAATTTAAGTGCAACGTAGGATGGCCAACTCATCTCAGGTGAAGGGATGTTAGCTTGTCTTAGCATAAAGACCAAAACTGTATTTATACTAAATAAACAAGATTGTAACATTTTAATTAGTGAGCTTTAGAGACGCTGGAAGGTGGCTTTTATTACTTTTAAACAGAGCCAGACAAGCTGTTTTCCTGCCCCAGACTGTATGAGAAGTAGAGTTGGTAACAGAGAGAGAAGTTTAGCTTCTGTCTTAAAAACTCTAAAGTATCTCCCCGTAAATTGAGGTTATTTTGGAATCAACAGCACCACCGCTGCTGCAGCCGCTAACACAAAATGCTTTGTGTTAGCGCAATTTTGGAGGAAAAGTATTCGATCCAAGATCTTAGATTTTCAGTATTTTCTGACATTAGGATTGGTCACTAGGTGGTTTCATGTTGACGCCTTGACATGTTTCTTGCCACATCAGGGATTTTTGGGGACCCTTGTAGTCGCACGTCGACTGAGTTGACTCATCTGAAAAACAAGGTGTTGATTAACATTTTACTGCAGTAACTTTAACAGGGCAGAGGAGTGGATCAAAGCAAAGTTTCACATTTAGGTGTCGTAAAACGGGTTATAACTCATTCAAGGGATGTTACGATTCACTCAATTCACAATTCAGTTCGCAATTCTTTGCTCACAAAACACCATTTGGAACAACTTTCTTTTTGCAATATAAGATTTGAGAGAAATTATAAGTGAGGTGTACTTTTATTATTTCTCGGACAAAAAGGATAAAATACTATATTCTTTTAAAATAATTCCTTTTCACCTCTGAGGTCGGGAGGTTTAATCTTTACAAACTGCAGAACAATGCACATTGCCTATTCTTTGTAAACAAGAAAATAAAAACATCTTCTGTCCTAAAGCTGAAGTTTTTTAACTTCTGGGAATGGAGCGTGAGACTTGTATGGAAACAACGCCGCTGCCCCTCCTCTCCCTGTTTCTGCTCCGTGGCTCTTACTCTCTGGTGCTTCCTCTCGTTGAGTGCAAAAAGTCCTTATGTAGCGTCAGAGCTATCGGCTAAAATGTGTCACAACTCATTTATCATCTGGAACGATTAGACAAATCACATAATCCTGATGAGAGCGTCACAGCCCGAGTGCATCATCATTAATGCAGCTAACTAGCATGCTGCTAACTCCCTCACCTGACGAATGCAGGGTCAGTCAGGTCACGTTAAACAAAGCCAGTTGAAGTATACTGCTCCCGTAAAACTGGAAACTTATGTGCCAGGTTAAGCTAACAGTGGTGTGAGTGTATTTGACTGGACCGTGCAGTGTATCTTCCAAAATTCTGAACTGGGCCAAACTATGCAGAGGACATTGCTAACGAGCTGAGACTTGATTATTATCTATTATGGGGGGTTAAATCACATCTTTATGCCAGCTGACCCTCACTGTGTCCTCCTCCACCCACCTTCTTCCTCTGCTCATATAAAGTGCCAACACAAAGCAGCAAGTAAAATCTCAAGGTATCCCTTTAACCGCAGCCTTTTTCAAACTTGTCTCCGTCACAAACATCGATTCACATTTGCACACCTACTGTACCCATTCTTGTTTTTTCCATATTTATATTTGCCAGCTTTGTTATTTTGCAGTAGTGGAATCTGCTACAACACCGAAATGAACTGGTGCTCTTAATTCGTAGTTACGTAGCTGTCACATATTGTTTCTGTATTTCTGGGGTTTTTTATGATTAAGATGCAAATTGTTTTCATCTCAGCAAGTCACTAAATCTGGACTCAACAGCTTTTCTTGTCCGCAGGGTTTTAAGGACAAAAAAGACGAGACTCTGACTTGTGGGGAGAATATTTGCGGATGATGAATGCATGAATAGAGATGCGCACACGTGGTCGGTCATCACCAAAGCACACGAACCCGACCAGAACTCCGACCTCCGTAACCTCTCTGTCTTCGGTCTTTCAGGATAGGTGATCATTGTACAGCGCCGGCGGATGATTCCGTTCGTCACTTTTCACACCTTTGTCTGTCTGCTCATTCACTCGAGGGTAAAAATGAGCAGTAAGGAGGAGGAAACTGTAAAATATTTAACGTGCGATTATAGCTTGAAAACAAAGTCAATGCAGTCACATTTGATGTCACAGCAGATCTGATCATTGTAGGACAAGAAAAATGCACATTTTGTGTTTTTTACTTTTGTTTTTATGGGTAATTACGGTGAGCTGCGTCTGAGCGCGCTCCCTGCAGTAACGCCTCAGTTTGCTTCAGAGGAGAGTTCATCCACCGTGACTGGAGACAAAAGTGTTCGCAAGGGTTTTATGTAATTGTTCCAATCGGGATTGTGGACGCACACTTTCAGTTTCAGACAGTCAGGTTTACGATGTGCACGTGAATGTTGTCTCAAGTTGTAAAATTCTTCCTTCTGCT
>KV751385.1:859404-964852 GCA_001698575.1 Mola mola | reverse complement strand
GAGCCCCTGCATCCCCAAAACGAGGGCGGGGAGGAGGCGGAGAGGGGCGAGGCCGGGGCGGGACATCCTCCTCCTCATCATCGGCCTTTGTGGCCCTTCCTTACACGGCTGCAGGGTTGTGAAAGTGCAAGATTCAAACGCTCCCAGTTGACAAAGTTTGTGCAATGAGGCAACTTAATGAGCTCTGGTGATCAACAGAACCTGGAGTTGATGACTTTGGTGGCTTATCGGGGTGGGAGAGTCGGTTTGTGCAGCTTTTTGCTGGACGATTGTAGAAATTGGCAGATAAAAGTGCGACTGATATGTGATTTTTGGAGGCCGATACAGATACCAATCTATGGGAGTAAAAAAAGGTCTGATAACAACATATATGCTGTTTTGTTTTTTTTGGTAATAGTTCCTGAAATGAGGTGGTGAAACACTTTTGCCAAAGAGGGAACAGGATGTGATGCGAGGCTCCTGACAGGAAGCATTGCGGTAAGGTGCCGTTCCCTGACCGGCACTTTGTCTCTGTGACGCAGCCAACCAGGAAGTGCTGATCTCAGAGCAGCAGTGTTGCCGGTCCTGAACCTTTTCAGATGATCCGGTTTTGTCTCTGTCTGCGTGTGACGGGAAGAGACGCGGTTATTTGCTCTCTGCGGAACCTGTTGCGCTTTAAGAGTTAATGAGCCGAATGAACGGCGACAGAAGGGGGTAATATTTGACTGAAGGACTGAAGGTTTAAAGTTAAACTGTCCTCGATCATAGCTGTAAAGTCGAAACACGAGTTCAGGCCAAAGCCGCTTTTTTAGTGCAGCGGCAAATTTTTATCGGCCACTAGGGGGCAGCAGAAAGAAGTTGCCATATCATCAACTTCGTTGTGTCGACCATGTTTGCGTTCCTCGTTCAGCTGTCAAAGGAAGAACAGGAGCGTTTACTTGTCGTCTATTTTGTGTGTTTTTAGCTCGTAAACTTCATGAATGTGTTGTTCCGCTGTTTTTGCATCATCGTCTCATGTAATTTAAAGGCGTGTGCGTTTCTTTCGGGTGGGATTATTGAACTGAGAACAGCTGATTGGTGGACGAGCTGTAATTTTGAAATCACTGGAGGCTTTCAGATCAGATTACAGCTCTCGTTTTGGGTCATTTGGAGCCAAACGCTCTGCTGCCGTCACCACGTTCACCGAGAAACGCGAACCTGTTGCCATCTGTTGCCAGTAATGAGTCCAAACGAGGTCAGATTGCCCTGAAGACACACGCACTGCCTCTGCTTTCCATCTGGTTCAGGGGGAAGATTTCACTTTTGGTTCCACTTTTTGTCCACATTTTAGGACACAGATTTGATCTACGGTGATTTTCAGTGGTGAGGATGTTCCTGACCAGATAATGAATAATAATAATAATGGCAGATGTATTGATAATTAAAGTAATCAGGAATTACAACCATCCAAACAAAACAAAGATGGGGTGACGAGTGTGCACTGTCAGGTGGTCAACGATGTGAAATGGTTTGGTTAGATCTTGGTGCTCAAAGTCAGCCTGATGTGAGTGACACATGAATGTTTGACAGACGTACTGTATCTCCCCGCCTCAGTTAGATGGGACGAGAGACGCCGATCGATTAACAATAATGTTTGGTTGCACCATCGCTGTGTGACCGACAATAAGAGAGGAGTGACAAAAAGAGTGCAGGCAGGTCAGATCACCAGAATGGCGAGGACCATCGAGACCAAGAGCCTTAACAAAACCAACTTTTTTTTACCCCCCCTCTGGTGGACTCAACCGGTCGTCACTTGCAACCATCTACGTGTGCCAGCAAATGTGAAGAAACAAGAGTTTCTCAACCGGGGGACGAAGTAATGGCTCGGTCGGTTGTCCAGTGTTTGGATGGTCCCTCCTTCGATCCCAGACCCTACAGTTAACACGCTGCAGTGTCCTCGAGCAAGGCACTGAGCTACAATAGTATAGAGGTTTGATGCCGAGTCCAATGGGAACACTTCTCTCACACTGCTAAAGGCTTCTCAGTGGGTCTTTGACTGCTTGTTGAGTGGTTGATCTGAGCAGGAAAGATGCTAGTTCCTACCTCTCTGGGCCTCCGTAACGGTGAAATACGAGCATCCTCGGAGCCCTGGGTTCTGTCAGCCGACGCCTCCTTCAGCCGCGGTCAGACGTCTGCTTGTTCAGGCTGAGACGGTGTGGTGGAGCGGAGAGACGATGACGGTGCACGGGGCCTCAGGACTGCCCTCGATTTTCACACTTGATGAGATCTGAACAAAGGCAGAGACCTCCAAACACCGCTGACCCCAAACAACAGCCCCAAACAGCCCCTCCGGCCCTAATAATGATACAGCCGGATCTGTGCGTCCGTTAACCTGGGGCGAGACCCTTTCACAAGCCGGTGATTCAGAATCCATCTCAGTTCCAGAACGGGTGGGTGGTTGGCATTGTGGGAAACATTCCCTCTATGGCATCTGAAGTACAGCATGAAACTCGACTGTCCCGCAATCGTCTGAGAGGCTGTGAGAGACAAAATGGGGGAAAGTGGAATGAGGTGAAAACACATGAGCACAAAGTTATTCTGTCACTCCAGTTGTTTGGATTAAAGGAGAATTCCAGTATTTATTCAGTCTACTGTTAGTGTTAGGGTCACTTCAAGGGTCTGAAATTAAACCCAGTACTGAGTTAAGATGCTCTGACTGTTTACCTTCACAACACAACAGCATTGTTCAAATTGTTGAAATACTGTAAATCCTTTTTTCTTGCCAGTAACTACGATTAAGATGCTATTGCAAATGTCTGGTACCTGTAGTGAAACAAGATGCTCTACACATCGACTGTCTGACCAATGCTGTGTCGCCGTGTTTAAGTTATGCCTTTACTCTGAAACTACCGCACACCTGCGTCACAGTCTCCGCCCAGGTGGCATCATCAGCTTTCAAACAATATTAGGGGCTAGCAGATGATAGCTGTTAGCTAGCTAGCGTGGCTTCCGACTCTACGAGGCTTTGTTGCATGTTCATCGTTGCATCAATTCCATACAGGGAAAAGTTAGGAAAAACCTGGAAAAAGTATAGAAATCTAAAATGCAATTTTAAGGCTCTGGAAAAGTCATGGATTCATAGTTTTTGCTTAAAGTTGGGGGAAGTGATGATAACTGCATCAAATGACTACTTATTATTTAATTTATTATTTAGAAAATTATTATTTATTATTATTTTGGACAAAGTACACATAATCGCGATATTTCAGTGATGAATGAGAGGCGAATTGAGCCGGTGATTACAGACCCGCCAACGTGCTGAGTGTAACGTGTGCTGTAAAACATTAGACGTTTTAAACGTGGGCGGGGCCGAACGCAGACGCTGCTGCTGCTAGCACTTCCGATCCCACCGGCGAGTTCATGAACGCTGGTGTGTCAGAAACACCCGATGACGCTGCTGAAGCTTCAAGAAAAACACATTTCCAACCGTAACATCACCTGATGGGCGGGGTAATAAGTAGCCTGACATCATCATCAGCATGTCCTGTTCTTTCCTGTTGCCTGTTTATCTCATAAAGTAGACAGGCTCTGTTTGAGGAGACGGACGGCCGAACCGTCGCAGGGAAGTGACGATTCTGTCGACCAATCAGCAGACTAAAGAGGGTCAAGTTCCCCCCTTTGTGGTACCTTTTAGCGCGGGTTGGTATGTCAAGCTAAGGGTGACAAAACTGGCACGGTACAGATCGCTAGTTAAAGGTACCATTCAGGAGCTTTTGACAAAGGAAAGCTCCGAATCGAACCGACCCAAACTGAACCGAGCCGCTCGGTGAAACGGGGCTTAAGAGGCTCACATTTCCCAGCAAACGGTGTGTCTCGTTCTATCTTACAAGAGACTAAACCAGCATTTTCTATCCAACCGCTAACATTTGTTTTCTATTATTTTGTCAAAATGAGCACTGGAACCCAGCAAACATTTGTTGTTATTTACTGTCACATAGCCAGTGTCTCTGTTCCAGGCACCATGTGCTGAAATATAAATAGGCTCAGTGGAAAAATCACGTCATTTCTCAGTCATGGAATTTTCGTTTCGTATGCAGAAGTAAAAAAAAAAAGTGTTTGAACAGTCGACATATTTCACAGTTTTATAGTTCAGCAGTTTTTATGAACTAAAACAAACTGTCATGAAACAAAGAATAAGTTGTCATCATTAACTAGTCAACTTGAAGGGGAAAGACTTCACTTACCACTTTATTATCTGGTTGCATAGAAGGAATGTCCATAAATCAATTCGCAATAAAAAATACAAGCAATAATAAGAATAACGGAAAATCCCTACAGAATTCTTAACATTCAGATTTCTGGGCCCCATTATGGGCAGTAATGTGCATATTCATAGTGAAAATATGCAGACACAGTGGATTTCCTGCTTCTGATCTAAGAAGAAAGAGGTTTCTTTGTTCCTCGCCAGAGATCAGCGATGGTGCCTGTATGTTCACCAGCAGCAGATACAGGAGATGTACGGAGACGGGGTTGCCCCGGCGACCTGTAGTCACTCTTTCATCCTGCGCCTGGAGCAGGAAGACAAGAACGCCGGTGCTCCGACCGCAGATGCCAGAGTGACATTGTCAAAAGGGCAGAGGGTGAATCAGGGTTATCCGATATCAAACGGGATGCTGAGAGCTCTGCGGCCACCGATTGGCCCCAGGCTGCTGTCACGTGACCCTTTGACCCTCTCCAGCTGTGTGAGAGGGGGAGTCACCTCTGCCAGGCTGTCAGAAGGAGGAGCTGAGGAAGATGTTTCATTAACTGACAGACCTGATATGACACATTTCTTCATTTTTTTCTAACACAAGCCCGTCTTCTTCATTGTTCGGCCCAGTTAGTTATTGTTTAAAAATGTAGCTCTGTCATGGGTTTTCCATTGGCACTGATGTCGGGGTTCAGGGTTGGTCACACCGTGTAGAACACAGATGGTTCAAGTCTACAGTGGGGGTTTTTTACAAATCGAAACAGGCCATCCAAAAAAACTAGGACAACCCAATAAATGAGTGGAGACAGGAAGTTAATGCACAGAGTTGGGGGTGACAATTCTCAGTGGTCGAGTACGACACGAGGGCTGGCTGTCGTTCCAACAACAGGACCCTGTAGGGGGCACAGAGGCATGAGATGCCTCCACTGAGCCACAAACAGCCGTTAACACACTGAATGGGATAAAGCTGTTGCAGTAATTTACCGATCAAAACGACAGAAAATTTAGACATTTCTTCTAAATCCAGAACCAAAAGAATTAAATGCAAGATACTGGTGGTTGATACCTCACAGCTACTGATGCCCAACCAGCTGCAACCAGGATGCTGTCACTGTCCAACTGTGATGGATCATTACATGGCTATCGATACCAGTACTCAGTGATTCTGTTATTGGTAACAAGCGAACTGGACTTTGTGGGACAGGCGTTCTCAGGCACAGTTTTGTGAAAGTGCTCCTAGCATTAGCTGCTATGATAAAGCTTTCAAACACGTGCTGCTTGGTATTTATGGAACGTTGCACTCGTGTATCAGGAAGTTGCTGGTGTTGCCTTCACATGCGACGACCCTCTGACACAAACGGCACTTGGCCGCCATCCTGCTCACAACTGGCGCCAGAGCCAGGAGGGCGGCCCGCGGCGGGCCCCGAACTCAGGCAATCATGTGATTGTGTTGTTTCTGACTTTTCCTGGCGCTCAAACACAATATTTCACATTTGTAAATTATAGTGAAATGTCTAAACGACTGTTGGACAGGTTGGTCTGACCGTCGCGTCGGCTGTACTCTGTGCTGATCATCAAATGGATGCCCTTAAAGCTTGGTATTGTTGAGTATTAGACAGCCGCACTCAGTCAACAGGAAGCCTGGTCAGACTCATCAGACTTGTCCAAGTGTGACCTTTGACCTGAATCCAGCCCATTTTTCTCTCTTTATCAATAATCTGGCCTATTGACATTGTGGGTATATAAGATTTTTTAAGTTTCGTCACATCTTTGTAAACACTCATCTCACTCGTTAGTCATTCTGCACATTTTTGCACCTGAGAAGCTCCTTTACGTAGGAAGAGCCTCAGAATGTGCTCAGTTTGAGGGTTGTTTGTCTGTAAAAACACTTCACTTCCCTCCTCTGCTCGGGCTGCTGGTGCCTCCTTAATGGTGTCGTGACCTTCGGTAAATGTCGGCGAGGTCGGCGTCATGATGAGGAATGAGCAGGGTGACGTGATGCTGCGGTTCGGACAAAGAGGCCGGCAGATTGAATCCAGACTGGCCTCAGGCTGTTCAGGGATCTGGTGACACTTGTAGTTCCCCCAGCAGGAAAAGTTCAATCGACACTGAAAATAATAGCTGTATTTACTGTACCTGGAGAACTTAAGGTCCTGTGGAATGTTGGATCCAATGGCATGACCATACATGGTCAAAGGAACGTCGGACCTCAGGAACATAGGTTCTTTACAGTGTAAGACCTTAGGATAATAGAAGCATGAGAACACAGCTAAGGAACATAGCTGTGCACGTGGTTCCCTAGGAACGTAAGAACTCTGGGACATAAGACTGTGGGAACATAGTGTTTGAAACATAGAACACACTAGAACGAAAACCCAGGGAACACAGGACCCTGAGAACATTGAATCTTAAGAACATAGGACTAGGAATATAGAAATGTCTAAACATAGAATCTTTGAATATAGAACCCTAGAAAAATTGGGCATGGAACATTGGACTTTGAGAACACAGGACCCTGAGAACACAGGACCTTTAGAACATTGGACCTTTAGAACACAGGACCCTGAGAAGACAGGACCTTTAGAACAGAGGAGTTTTAGAACACAGGACCTTTAGAACAATGGACCCTGAGAACACAGGACCTTTAGAGACCAGGACTTTTAGAACACAGGACCTTTATAGACCAGGACTTTTAGAACACAGGACCTTTAGAACACAGGACCTTTAGAGACCAGGACCTTTAGAACACAGGAGCTGTAGAACACAGGACCTTTAGAACACTGGACCTTTAGAATACTGGACTCTGAGAACACAGGACCTTTAGAACACTGGACCCGGAGAAGAGAGGACTTTTAGAACACCGGACCTGGAGAACAGAAGACCTGTAGAACTCAGGAGTCTGAGAACACTGGACCATTAGGACAGAGGACCTTTAGAAAACAGGACTCTGAGAACACAGGACCTTTAGAACGAATGCTGTTCATTTTGACTTCCAGCCGCTGCCTCTGTTCCCTCTGTTTCTTTATTCCTGATCCCAGCTGGAAATGTCACTTTGCTTTGGATCATCTGTGATAAAATCACAGAAAACAGACTCAGACACAGGAGGTTTAAGTGAGATTTGAACGCAGATTCGAGAGTGAGCGTCTCCTGTTGCGATATGTGCGGTCCAGGATGTGACTCAATGTTTACTGCATTCGTAGTATGTGTCATGTTTATCTTCAGAAAAATCAGATTAGAAATAATGAAATCAGCTGAAACAGTTTGCTCAAGCAGCTGCTAACTGTTAGCCGTGTAGCAGCAATGCTGCATTTAATGTCAAATCCATGAGGAGACACAGATTTCACTGTAGGCCATTTAAAATACAAAACTTTATTAGGTTTTTTCTTCACTCTGCAGCTCTGGAGCTGAAACACATGTAATCCATATTTGTTGTGGCTCCTCGCTGCTTCAGAGGACCTTCGATCATGAAGGCAAATGTGGCCACATGTGGCCCAGACCTCCTCTGAATGTGGTCTTCAGTGAGACTAGCCTTGTCCTGAAGGTTGGTCTCGCCCATCCGGACTCTGTGCCTCTTTGTCTGTTGTGTTATTAACTAAATAGCCATCAGAGCTGAAGAACCTGCTGCCAGGCTGGATTCAGATTGGAAGTCAATGATGTAATCTGACCTCTGGACTCAATGGTTTTGTAAACCAGTTAACCTTTGTACAAGGTGGGCTTTCTCTTTGAGTCTATTTGGGGGGGATTTGCTGTTGTGGGAGACTCTGACAGAATGGCTATTTGTACCAGCTAACCTGCTTCCCTTAATTTTGTTATTATTTTTTTTTAGTTTTCACTTCCTCTAACATGTCAATATATAAATTTTGTACAAAGAGAGCAACATTAACCTGTAACTTACATCTGCAGGTTAACTTTTCCTGAGGTTGATTTGTTGGCACAACACAGGCACTAGACTATGAAACGTACAGTAGTCTATGGAACACGTCCCCCCCCCGCCAGGCACAGTGGGGGAGCTAGCACCATCCTCACCACCGGTTCCATGTTCAGGTTGGTCGACAGCAACCTGATTGGAAACTTTGATATTCTGCCCCGGTTTTCTCTATGGTGTTGACACAAATTTATTTGGGTTTTGCTGCAGTTTTTGTTGTGCTGAACGTGCCCGCCCCCCGCCCCCGACTGAACGGGACACTAATATTCACGTGTGCAACCTAACGCTGATCTTTTCCTGAACCTAAAAGTGTTTTTTATGGCCAAACTCTGCCTGGATGTCACATGACTATTAAAACACAGGTCACCTGACTTTTCTGCATGTGCCAAATTCACAAAAACGGCATAGAAATTCTCCTTTGAAGTGTAATGGTATGTAAATGTGAGATGATATTGATTCGTCACCTGTTCATTTCAATTCGTCCCATTTGTCTCCAAGTTTATCCTTTTTCTGCTTGTCAGAGAGCTGCCTGAAAGAGAAATGCATAGCTTTGGAAGCTTTGCAGTTACTCTCCGTCTCCCTTTGGACAACAAAAACGCTCTCATCATGCTCGTCTGTGTAAACAAAGGACGGAGGCCCGTGTTTGTTCTCTGTGGACCTCTGCGTCACCGTGACTCGCGTACATAAACACAGAGGGAGATATCGCCCTTATCTCTGTTTGTGAGTTTATTAGTCGCTATGAACTCATTGCAGCGAGCTTTTACTACTTCACTATATTTCATATAATAGCTCAGATTTCACAGCTTCAAAATAATTTCAGTTTGAGATTTTGAGCCTCATTCATCCCTGCGTTATATTATTTATCACTTTTTGTCCGGATGTATAATTAGAATACAGTATTTGGACAGTGACACCATGGATTTGAAATTTTCATTTGGATTTTCAGCTTTAATTTTTCAGAGAAATACTTTTGGAATTACAGCCATTTTATACAGAATGCCTCCATTTTCAGAGGCTCAAAAGTATTTGGACAAACTAACATAGTTATAAATTTAAGTGTAGTGTTTAACACTTGGATGAAAATCCTCTGCCGTTAATTACGGTCTGAAGTCTGGAGCCCATGAACGTCACCAAGTTTCCTCCCTGGAGCAGCTCTGCCAGGCCTTAACTTGCTGCTTGCAATTCTGTCTCCAGTAACTGAAAAGCTGCTGTGTTGGGTTGAGCTCAGGTGACTGACTCGGCCATTTAAGAATATTCCTTTTTTTGTCTTCAGAAAGTCTTGAGTAGCTTTTGCAGAGCGTTCAAGGTCATTATCCATCTGCACTGTTTTGTATCTGGCTGAATGTGAACAGAGAGTATAGCCCATACACCTCAGAATTCATCCTGAGACTTCTGTCAGCAGTCACATGATCAATAAGCAGCAGTGACTCTGTTCCATTGGCAACCATACATGTCCATCCCATAATACTGCCCCCATCATGTTGGAACCATGATGTGGTACTTTGGATCATCAGCTGTTTGTTTCCTTCTCCAGACTTTTCTCTTCCATCATTCTGACACAAGTTTATCTTGGTTTCATCTGTCCAAAGAGTCTGAGTCCAGAACTTGGGAGGCTTTTTTACATGTTTTCTGGCAAACTCTAATCTGTCCTTCCTGTTCTTGAATGTTCCCATTTGTTTGTACCTTGTCATGAACCGTCTGTATTTACAGTCATGAAGGCGTCTCTTGATTGTAGACTTTAGTAATGATGCACCAACCTTCTCCAGAGTTTTCTTGACTTGTCTGCATGTTGTGAGGGAGTTTTTCTTCACCAAGGAAATGATTCTGCCATCATCCACTTTAGTTGTCTTCATGTCTTCCAGGCTTTTTATGTTATTGAGCTCAGCAGTGAATTTTTCCTTTTAAAAATTTACCAAATTGTTGATTTGGCAACACCTCAAGTTTTTACTGTTTCTCTGATAGATTTATTTAGATTTAACTTCAGTCTATTGATGGCTTCCCTTACTTGTACAGAATTCTCCTTGGAATTCATACTGACGCTCCAGTCAAACAGCTGCCGAATGCCGATTCAACATCTAAAATCATGTCCAGACCTTTTACCTGCTTCATTTGTCTTAGAGTAACGAGGGAACGGACCACACCTGGCCATGAAACTGCTTGTCAGTCAATTGTCCAAATACCTTTGAGCCCCTGAAAATATTCTGCATAAAACTGCTATAATTATATTAACAAATATGGTAACTACCATATTTTTGTGAAACCTCGTAAATTAAAGCTGAAAGTCTCCACTTTGATCACATCTTAATTGTTTTATTTACAATCCACTGTGGTGGTGCATAGAGGCAAAACGAAACAAACATTTCATTGTCCAAATACTTGTGGTTCTAACTGTATTTTTGACTTCACTTGACTTTCGTGATCTGAAAATGACCATTTTAGTGACATCCCCGACATTACATTGTTTGTACTGTAAGTAAATGTGAGGATCTATTCTTTCCAAGCGGCAGCAACAGGACTACAGGCAGTAATGTGGCAGTGGGGGATGGGAGGGGGGATTTACAGGGAGCTGATGAGGATTTGGGAGGAGGTAGAAACTGAAACTAGTGGCTAAAGAGGTCAGGGGAGGGGGGGTGTAAATACTCTTGTACTGTTGACATCGGGCCAACTAGGACTTAGCATGTGTGTTGGTGAGTTACCCGTGTTGTGAGGACTCGCCCTTCTTATGGGGACTAAAGTCTTTGTCATAATTCATTAGCTTTAAGGGTGAAAACGGAAAGTTGCTCTAAGACTCTCCATGGGACATTTTTATGTCCGAATGCCAGATTTCAATAATGTTTTGAGGACATTTCGTCAAGTTGGACAAAAAATGTCTACTTTGACTCAAGGATGACCTGATGGGATTTAGGTGGCCAAAGGTCACCATTACCTCACAGAACACGATTTTAGTCTGAACATGGGGTTTCTAAAACTAATAAAGACACAATTTCACACAGAATAAACAACTTTTCTGGCCATTGTTCAGCCATAAGTCAGGAGCAGAATCACAGGTTGGATACTGAAGTGGTGGCACTGAGTCTCTTGGGTCTCCACCTTTCTATGTTGTCCGATGTTGGTGAAGTGTTGACATTTCAGAATCTGTAGCTTCTGTGCAGGAACATCTGTAATTTAAGGGACTGTCGTCAACCACAAGCTCTGTTTTTTGCTGATACTGAGCTTGTTGCACCGTTGGGCCCTCAGAATTGCACAGAATCAGCTTTGTTTTTGCTCGAGAAGAAGACTCTTACTGATGCCTGCTGGCATCCTTACATGGTTTAGTAACACCATATCTTACAGTCCTTTTTAAAGAGCCCAGTGAACATGGATTGAAAGTCTAACACCAACCTGCGACGAGGAGTTGGGGGACCAGTTGATTAGGTGTGGAGGGTTTAATTGCCGAATGTGTCTGACAGGCTCATAGTGAAAATTTCACCCCTGGCTGTGAAGATTAGAGCCGGATTTTCCGCTCTGACTCAAAGACTGTATCTTGGTGAAGTTCAGCCTGCCGTCCTGTGAGACTCTAAGGAGGACAAAAAGCGCTGAGTGTGCAGCTCTGGACAGGAGCTGAAGGACTGTCTCTTCTCTCTGGTACTGGATGAATTTAGAATCCTTTGAAAGGCCTCACAGTGAAGTCTGAGGGATTACTGAGACGCTCTACAGTAATATTAACTGTCTGCATGGAGACTTTGTTAACCGTAGTTTCTTCTGCGTAGAGCTGACAAGAAACAGATATCCTCCACATATTTCCTCTGTTTTTATTTTAATCCAAAACCTGTCTGCTGCTGGCTCAAACGCTCCTTTTTATCCTTCATCATCTTCATGCAGTTTTTTTTCTAAAAATGGTCAAATTCAGACAGCGAGAGGAAGAACACAGAACAAAAGGGAAGCCAATTAACAATAAAATTAATTCAATTTGAAAATCATAAAATCTAAAACAAATCATTTGTTGGAGGCAAACCTTTCACATTCAATAAAAGTAAAATAATATGAAGCAGGAAAAAAACAAAGGGTCACAAATTCAATATTAGTCAATGATTTTAGATATTATAAAGATTTTTTATGTACCAGCTGGACTAGATATTTACAAAAGGGATGGTTAGTCAAATCAGATAC
Source organism: Mola mola (assembly GCA_001698575.1). NCBI lineage: Eukaryota > Metazoa > Chordata > Actinopteri > Tetraodontiformes > Molidae > Mola > Mola mola. The sequence continues at coordinate 952,571 of KV751385.1, read as the reverse complement.
GAATAAAGACAGTTCCAGTTGGGCTGGAAGGTAACTTTTTGTTGAAAGAAATCATTGTTAGCACCAGCAGGCTAATCTTCAGCGCAGCTAAGCTAACAAAGCTAGCAGACGATAAAACGCCACTCAAGCAAGGTCAACAACGAGTGATCGAGTACTTGTACCCATTTCTAGCATGTTTAGTGCTTGTTGTTCTTTTCGTTAGGCAGGTTAACGGAGGAATTGTTTTCAACTTGCGTCTTACACTCAACAATGTAAACTAGCTTCATTATTAAGCTGCTCCTTGATTGGTGGTTTTAGTTGAAGTTGGACGCGGAGTGATTGAGGCATTTAATTGAAAACTGCAACAACTTGTAGGTTTTACAAGTAAAATTGCTCCTGTATGGAATATTAGTTTATATACAGGATATGAACTCTGGGATTCGGTGTGAATGTTTTCTCTACTTACAGTTTCACCAAACCGTGTGTGCGTTGTTGTCTGGCCGCCAAGGCCTATCACAAGCGTTCTGGCTGAATCCTGTCCCAGGAACAGTTTTCAAAATACTATTCACGCCAAAAAATAAGCTCACTCACACATGGCAGAAGCACAAATACCGAAATGGAAAAATAACCGCAATTGCACAATTGACCGATGATCACTCAGCAGCTTTATGTAACACACCCATATATTTTCAGTTTTTTATCACGTTTTGCTCTCAGTACAGCTGTGGAAGCTACGTGACCTCCACTGTGAGTCAGTCCCAGCTGCTGGCTGCCAACGGGCCTCGTCACGCTGTTGAAGCCTGTAAACGAGCCTGTGGAAGCGTTTGAGAGGTCCCAGCTGTCGAGCATCGCCCCTTCCCTCCCCCCACATGTGCCGCTCTTTTGGATGACAGTTGGGCTTTGACTGTAGTGCGAGGAACTGATTGAAAACCCAGCCAAAGATGGTGCACCGGGGGGGACTCTCAGCAGCTGAAACAAGCCTCTCGTATGTTGCGTTACGGTTCGACCTGGAGTTTAGCTTGTAGTTGATGGTGCTTGTCCAAATCCAGCACGTCATTTAGTGTCAGTGATGCTCCGGCTGTTGTCTGCATGGGTCACTTAGTGAACGACAAGCTGCTAACGGCTTTCAGATGCAGGAGCCTGGAGTTTCACACGAGGTAAAGGAGCGAGTCATCCACGCTTTTGTTGCGTCGTAAATCACAACGCATTCCATTGTCAACATTTATGTTTTTAATCTAGTGGACAGTTGACAGTTTTGATAAAAGGAGATTTAGGAGTCTGGAGCGACTCTGACGTGCTGCGGTAGGTGGCCAGGTAGATAACACAGGCGCCTCTGCTGTTTAAAGTGAAAACTGTTTCATTTTACATCTCGGCCGGTTTCACTATTGATTTTTGACTGTTGTCGTGGTGTATCATTATACAGGGAGTGTTTAAACCGGGTCTGGAGGGTAGAGGCTCTTTCTCTGAGGGTGGGGGTTGTCCGAGGTTTTGACCCCAAATTGCTTTGGAATGTCTAACCAGAGAAACTGTAGAAAAGACCTTCCGTGGGAGCCATTTACCAGAATTGTTTTGCCCTCGGCCTCACACACACTATCATAGTTGGATCGCTGTGCTTCCTGGAAGAGCAGAGTGGTTGCAGTCTGCTGACTGAGCGGGCTGGCTGCCCGTCCCCTGTGTTAACAATTACTGCAGAGCTGTTTACGTTCCAGAAGGGTCTCTCTTCATCCGACTTTAGCTGCAGTGATAAGGGAGACGAAACGCTCTTCGTCATTTTTGCCACATCTTGGCCGAACGCCGCAAGACGGTGAGAGGGAACCAAACACGGTTCTGCTGCTCTGATGGCCTCCCTCTGCTGGGGGTCTGTTCTTGTGTGGACTTAAACGACAAGTATTTCTGAGGTCTGTTACGAGCCAAAGTATGTCGCTGTAATAAAACTTCATTAAAATAAGGTCATGCCTCTTTCTGCTCCTCCACCACATGGTCAGTGGGAAAACTTTAAAAATGGGTTTAAGTGTTTATGGTATCTATAGGGGCTCTGCCTCAATGTCTCCACTGTGCACGGCAAACAATCAGACGAGTCATGGAGCAAATACTCGGCAGATTCTTTCAGAATCACAAGAATCAATTGGTTCTCTCCTGTACGATGGACTTCAGGCTTCACCCCAACCAACTTCAATGGCAAATTCCTGTTTTTACATGAATGTATGAGTTACAATTAGAGCCGATCACAGATATATTGGATCTGTAATTACATAATCAATGTTGACCAATATCAAAAAAAGAAAATATCTAGGATTTAACCACCATGCAGTAGAAGATGATGGGTGATTTGCAGTTATTGAATCTCCAGTGAAGGTCACTGTTTAAGTGCACTTGTGTCATTTAAGATAATGATAGTTTAATGTTAATCAATTAAAATATTCTGCCTCTGTTTCATATCAGTTACAATTGTTTGATGTACAAATGTTACAGGTGTTTAATTTTTACAAAACGTTTGTTTACATCGGCCGATTTATCAATATTGGAACTTTTTTTACTTCCTAAAATCAGTATCAGTATCGGGCCTTAATATTACGTGTTGGTTGGGCTCCAGTTTTAATCATCTAATGATATCATACATAATAGTTATATAGAATAATATAACAATTGCTATTGCATGAGGAGTTTTGGTAAAATCTAACCACATTTTCCTAATGTTGACATTCTTTTACTTAAACTGGCAATAGGCATGTTTCTACTTGTTTCGACAAGCTGTTGAATGTTTGTGTGTTTGTGCAGCACAAACGAAAATGCCACTTGAAGATGCTGATTGTTTCCACCTTCAGTATCTTGCGTTGTCAGCGTCTGGTGACGTATGGGGGTCACATGGCATCATGGGTGACCTGCACATCTGTGGAGGCAACATTAAGGCTGGCGGATTTATAGAGGTTTTAGAGGAACATATGAAGCAGACGAGGTCTTTTTCACACTATGCCGGCATTACTGCAACGTAGGTCCGTAGTGATAGAGTGTGCTAAACTGGCCAGTGAAAAAGTTGGGTGCATTATGGAATGTAAAGTACAACGGAGGAAACCCCAAAGTGAGCAACAATAGGAATACACTACACATTGAAAGAATTTTCACAAACGTTGTCTTGCTGTCTTCACACCGTCCAAACTTTTTTGGACGTGGGGTCATACTGAGCACTTTTGACCAGTAAATCAGCACGTCAGCTCTTCCTCGGTGCGGGAGACTCACCTGGCTGCCGCTCTGCATTTACATCACAGAAATTTTCAGCTCAGGCACAAGTTGGGACAAACATTCTTCTCTGTTCTGACATACAGCCTGCAGTCGGCATCGACATGCTAATGTTCGGGTTGTTTGGATCCACGTCCCGTCGCACTGTGGGGCCGTTTGTTAGTTGTGGGAGCGAATGACAGAGCAGCACAGAACAGTATGGGAGATATGGGATTTTTGTCATGAAGTCAAAGCTATGCTACCATGCAATGTATAGTAGACTAGTTCAGAAATCAAAGATGATTTTTCATATAAAAAAAAAAAATGTAATTTGACAAGGGTTTGTTTAATCGCAGGTCTTTGTGTGAAACATCATGATTGAGAACTGAGCCCTGCTTACAAATGAGTCGGGCGAAACTCGATACAGAGACTTCACCACCTGATCGCAGCGCAGACTGAATCTGAATGGTGTCACTGATGGAAGTGAGCAGGATACTTTGACTTTGTTTTCACACAGTTGATGAAAAACGTGTCATGGACTCCTCGTGTTCGGTTTAGGAGTGACTGAAAGGCGATAATTGATGATGAAGCTGCTGGTATCAGGGCTTCATTTGAGGCTGTGATGGACGACGTACTTCCACACAGACCCCCTCCTGTCTTCCCATCTCAGGCTCTCGTTGAGCACCAGCCTCCATGTGCCTCAGTCGCAACTGTAGCTTCCTGGCTGCGGAGGAACTGCACGCAGGCCCCCTGGTGAGCAGTCTGTATCTTCATCTTCTTCTGTCCTTCATCTCCGGTCATAATCACGCTGTTCCTTCCTCACCGTCTTCCTCTCGCCCGGCTTCATTTAAATTCGGTTTGCTCCGTTTCCATTTCTCTCTCCCAGAAATATCATATTGAGCTTAGGAAAAAACTTTCCACTTCAATGAAGTCCAGGTGGAGAAATGTGCAGTAATCTAGTGAAATAGGCGCGTCGATAGGCACCACCGAGGTGTTCGGGTGCTTCTTCTTCTCTTCTGTCATGTGGTCGCTGGATAACGGCGGAGGCTTAGGGATTTATGAAGCGGCTTATAGTCTCTACAGAGGTGCATCGTTCCTTTGACTGCCTCTTTAATGAGCTGAAAAGGAACTGTTGAGCAGAATTGAAAGGACTTCGTGGGAGGCGACCATAGCTGACAGATGTGTTTCAGTGAGATTTCAGACAGGAAGTGAGACATTCAGAAGGACTCATTTTATGTTGTTTTAAATTCCCTTTGCTGGGGCAGTGGTGGTGGAGAAGCTGATTCGGAACATTTTTACAGTAGGTTGTTATTCCTAAGTCCAGTCCCATGGTGAAGGCAGACAAATATATTTTATTTAATGTTGGCTAATGATTGTTATTGTACGGTGTTTAAATTCTTCAATCAAATCAGAATTTAGAAACCTGGAATCAGCAAGTTTTTGATAGTTTCTTGATAGTTACTTGAAAAATAACATTGAAATTGAAATTATTAGAGCTGAGACAATTAATTAACAAGTATTTTGATGAACAAATAATTGTTTCCGTCTTGTTTTGAGCAAAAGTATTGATCATTTGTTGGTTTCAGCTTCTTAAATGTCAGGACTCGCGTTTTCTTTGTCATTTCTGACAGTAAATGAAGAGTCTTTGGGTTTTTAACTGTTGGTTGGAGTAAATGCTTAATCAGGTAATTGTAGAAATAATCGGTGCGCATTAAATGATCAAAAGAGAAATGCTTATGTCCTGACAAACACATGCATTTACATAAACTTTAATATAACGGGTTTTACTGATATTAATAGAGTAGAAATTAAAACCATAGATACCATATTTCTTCAACAAGAGGTCTTATTTATTTATTTATTTTTTTATTTCAGCTCCAGCCTTCTTTTCTGTTTCCCACGTTTGATAAGTATATATGGTTGCAATTTAGTATAAAACCTCCTTGGTTCCTAATCTGCTCCTCATTTTCCACAAACTATTGGAAAATATCTTACTGCTGTTTTCAATTCTGCAAAATATAGATTATTCTAGGGATGGCTCACAATTTTTCAATATTCGAATATTATACAAATCATAAATATCTGAAAAGTTCACCCAATGATGTCTTTGTTTCTTTGTTTTTTTAGCCACGACCCCAGTCATTATTAAAGACTAGGCTTTTATTGGACGAGCAGTTTTTAAGGAAATGCTGTAAGCAAATAGTCGATTTAAATTTCGACCCCAATCAGCTCATCTATTACTGAACGTTAAAGAAAAAGAAAAATCTTTTCCCTCAGACTCACTTTATGTCTCATCGTTTGTTGGTGAGTCTCTAACATATATTTTGCATGAAACTTTATTTAAGCAGGATGTCCCTTGACATTAAAATCCCTTCCGCGAAACGTCCACATCCTAATTTAAGCCAAGTTATGAAACGATCAGTGATTAAATGAGGACAGAAATAAACCAAAGTGTGCTTCTTCTGCCCTAAAAATACACCGGATGCTCTGTCTCCTCACCAAAACATGGCAGAGAATGATGATTTTTGCCAGTTCTCTTATCACACAGTGGTGGTTGGTGTGTGGGGGCTGTGGGTTACAGCACGGATCTGAAAGGAGAGCGTGCAGCCCTTTAGTTCCGCTGTGGTTCGATCTGCCCTCCTTCCTTTGTGCCCAAATGTCTCTCTTTCTCGTCTGACTCATGCAGATTAATTTCCTTCTCTGCTAAGACTATTAAAAAGTGTCAGTGATAAATTCCTGCAGCCCAGGTCAGGACAGCAGAACCACACTGTTAAAGGAGTGGCAGCACCGTATTTGGTTGATATCATGAGAGCGATGAACGTTTTCAATAATATCCATATTTGAGTGTTCACGTAACTTCCTGAGGAGAGTTGCTCTGATCCCAAAACTCTTAACGCTGGCCAGAAGCGTTAGGAACAGGTAGCAGTACAGGTCACAAGATATGTAGATTTAGAATTGTCACTTTAATGAGCTGCAGGAATCCTTCAGATTTTTATTCCGTAGTCTGACTGCAGAGTGAAGCAGCTTTTCAAGCGACTGTCAGAGTGAATGTCAGTGTCATAAACTCTCTCTCTCTCTCTATCTATCCATTCAATCCCATAAGCCCTGGCAGGCATGCTGGCACTCATGCAGCTGAGCACAGCTTGAATGATCAAACTTGGAGTGCCGTCCATAAAGCGTCAGCACTCTGTGTAGCGGTGACAGTCAGAGAGCGCTGATGATCCGCTGATGATGCGTGATATGACTCTGACACAACACTCTGCCTCATTTCACCACAAACAATATCTGCAGCCTTAAACATAAGACGGAGCCTTGATATGTTTCATAAGTTTCCACATTAGATTGAGCAGCTCCCGGAGACATAAAAATCCAGTTGTTATATTAATCGCCCAATATGAATGTTGTTTTCATACCTTCACAGTAAGATTTTACTTTTACCTATAAAAACCAACCATAAAATGGATCCATTCTGCTCCTCTGGTGCAATCAAGCCCAAACTGATTAGAAAGATATTTTTTAACAGTGTTTAGTAAGCTGCAATGTACTGATGGGGGCGTAGTAACCAGAGCCTGGCCGATACACCGGTTGGCTGATTTTGACCTATCACAGATATTTCGATGTTGGCATATATGTAACTGATATCGTTTGATTTCAATTATTTTTTGGTTTTAAAGAACACAATGCAGAAAAAGATGCTTTGGGTGATTTATAGGTCACTGTTTTGGTGCCCTGTTGTCGTTTAGGACAATAAATGTTCATTGTTGGTCAGCAAAATATTCTGTTTCCATTGCATCTTTGTTACAAATGTTTTGTGAACCTCATTTGAGGGATCATTACAGAACAAATGTGAACTTTTTTACCCTCTAATATCGGTATTGGTTAGGCTCTACGTGTCACTGTTTCAGCTCTATGTCCAAACGGCTCCTGGATTTGACATATTTAACAAAATGGTTTCATTGACATCTCTGCCAAAGTGCAAAATGATCCTACTAAACGTGTCACATGCAGAAAACGTGTTGTTCAGGATCTCCTGTCACACTGAATTATCTGTTGTTTAATTAAACCTTCTAACCAAGTTTGTATTTATGCTGAAGCACTGACAGCACTCAGGTTTGAGTGAGATCAGTTTGTTGGATACTGAAAACAGCTGTCTTGCTGTGACAGTCTGACCGGTGCCCCCCGACGCAGGATGTGAACCCCCTCGTCTGAGGTCAAGATTTGAACCCACCGTCGCCGGAGTCCTACACTTTGTCTTCCCCACCCTTCAGTTAAAGGGCAGCAGGAAAACATGGCATCAACGTAATCATCACCACTCAAAGAAGAGGTGATGATTACGTTTTCCCCTAAAATATATGGCAAAACAAAACGAGTAGTGTGCACATGTGGTTTGTAGGAGATGGGAGGTTGTTCGGGTCGTTATGTGGGATGTGTGAGCGGCAGTTTGTCCTGCGGTTTGTTAGACTGAATCTGCATGATTTAGCTAACGCTGTCCGTTGGAGGGGAAACATGGCTGCGATTTGTTTCTGCCTCATTGTGCAGCAGACAGCTGATCCCCCTCGTATCCTCACGTCTTCACGTATGACTCTGCAGTAAAATAAAAACAAGCTGAAGGAAACTCACTCTGTCATTTCATCTTCACAGGATGCAGCTCGCAAATTATCCTCCCGTTTAAAAGTCCCTCGTTTTTCTTCATAGGTTGAAATGATTCCTTACATGTTGGTGTTTGTGGGAGAGTAGTCTTGTTATTTTGCGCCTGAAGGGGGTCGTTTTGTGCAGAGAAAAGGGACTCGATGTTGATGTTATCTGATGCCTCTGGTGGAAGAGCTTCACACACTCGGCAGGATGGATGAAACGTGTCGTATATTGTGTACACTCACTCCTGAAGGCTCGCAGGTGTGTCTGCACGTCCAGCTGCGTGTTTTTGTGTTTTGATGCTGTTTGATGGTCTATTCTCTTGTTTTGAGCCTTTGAAGGTTCTCTCTTCTTCCTGTCTCAGAGGATTCAGCTGTCAGCAGGTCGTCCCTGATCAACAGTTCATTTCATAAAAATTTTTTAAAGCCGAAGATGATCAAATCCGTTTGAATGATGTGATCCTTCAACTCAATCACCAGAATAATGTACTGTACCTGCATTGTAAAGCTATCTGCATCAATTAATCGATTAGTTGATCAGAAGTAAATTAATCTACAGCTTTTTTGATAATTGTTATTCATTTCAGTCACGTTCGAGCAAAAATGTCAAACATTTGTTGGGACCAGCTACTTAAATCTTGGCCTCATCAGGATTTTCTGTCTTTTTTTTCTTTTGTGACATCAAATGAACAGTGTTTGGGTTTTAACTGCTGCTTAGAGTTAAGAGGAAAAGTGTTTCTGTACCAACCAGGAGAAGCACTTGAATATTTGATTTTATTCTAATTACTGTGACGTTAAAGGATTTCCTGTCTGTTCTCTTCTATTCAGAGTTTTCATGCTGCTTGAAACCAGGCATAACCAGTTTTTTACTAAACCTAACAGAGTATGTTTTGTGCCTGAACTTAACCAAATGTCACCAAAATGATGACTGTGTGTGTCACAATAAGACATCAAAGGTAAAAGTGTCTGTTCTGCAGATTTTTTTATGGATAAACCCCTGATGTACACACAAATATGGCAGCATGAGAGTGATTCATCCTCTGATCAGTCTGTAACTTGGATTCAGAGTAAAGGAGATTACAATTAGATTTTTGAGAACGTACCTGGTTGCCTATTCTGATGTCAGAGATTGCTGAAAATCTAATGAGCCCCTGATCTCATAGTTCATTTACTAATGAAGTTTCAGCGTCAGATAGCTTTTGTGCTATCCTACTGACACACATTACACTCTAAAAAAACTAGCAAAGACGGTGGCACAGCGGGAGACGAGTCAGGGTGTCACCATAACAGTTTGCTGTTGAATGAACTCAACAGCAAATAAATAAATGATGTCAGTCAAAACTGAAAATCTGATCAGTTCCAGATCTCCTGGATTTGTGGTGATACAGTATATTAAAATGATCAGTTATCATCAGTCTCAAGAAAAACGAGAGCAGCCATCAGCAGAGCACAACCGTCGACACGGCTGGATCCATACTAGAATATAAAGTGTTCTTCCTCCGTCCTCCCATTAGGGTCATAAACCAACCAAGCGACAAACAAGGACATATAGCCAAGTGTTATTGACATAACATTAGGGATGCATCTCCCCTTGCATTGCATCGTGGGATATTTATCTGCTTCCGTCCTGTAATTCATCCTTGGAAATACACACGTTATGTATTATTAATTTCAATCTATAAGGTTTTAGACATTCTGAAGCTCACACAAACCAAAGTGTGGAATTATGCCAGTGTTTGCTTCACTATGAGACAATATTTTCACCATTTTGAATTGTACTGAATGTTTGTGATGCCCATAATGATTTTAAAACTGAGCAGGGAGATGATTGCGGAACAGAGAGAGACAGAAGTGAAAAACAAGAGGCTGAGCCCAGAGACAAACAGGAGTGATAGCAGCCGGGCCTGCAGCCTGCAGCCTGCTGAGTTAAGCGCTCTGCCTCATTTCAGTGTGTGTGAGTGTGTTTCAGGGAGGGGAGGGTGACAGCTTATGCACATGGGTCCACAGGGGCATTGTGGGTAGTTTCCTCACAGTCTCCCTCTGCCTGGAAACAAGCAGTGCAGCCCGTCCCTCTGTCTCACTCCTTCCGTCTCACTTCTTCTCCTTCCAAGTTTCTGTCCAGCTGCGCAAACTGAACTTAATGTTTTTCATGTCTAATTTTACACTTTTCAACGCACCATTTCACTGTACACTATCACTGTTCACTATCATACCACCGTACTGTAGTTCAGTGTTAGTTGTTTTCCTGCTACAAGCTATTGTTAGTAAAACATCCACTGTGTGGATACTGATATCAGTGTTATATATGGATCCATCTGGTTGTCCGGCGGCTTGGCAAAACGTTGCCATGACACCGTGGACGGTGCTGATGCAGAGCAGCAGACAGAATGAACGTGCCGCTGGGATGGCCTGCAGCCTGGAGGCGATGGGGCCACAAACAGTCAGTGTGGCGTCGTGCGAGCGGCCGGGGAACCGGACGAGTCGGCCGAGATACTGTGTTTTGGTCTCCACCGAGAGTTTCCATCTGACCTGGTCAACCAATCACAGTTGCTTCTCTAAAACAGGGTGCCCATTTTTTTCCGCGCTGGAAATTTGTTTGGGGGTGCGTCAGTGGGCACGACGACATTAAGTCCTGAGGGAATCGAAAATGTGTGGATAGTCATTATGGGTATGATTATTGATCAAGCAAACGTTAGTAGCCTTCTATTTTGCTAATCGATGAATCATAATTTTTTTCATGGTAAATAAAAACAACAGCTGGCCCCACCCTCTTAAATGAATGGATTGTGTGATGGATGGTGTGGCATTAAAATAGAAAGTTCTAATATCACAATATTTCTTCTGAAAAGCGCTTCCTAAATGTTAACAGTTTGACGATATGTCCTGATATTGATACTGTAACAATATTATATTTAGGTACGTGATTTTTGCTAAATGATCATTAACTGAAGTAGGTGAAGACAAATATGAGGACAATCATATTGCAGTTTGACCCATGTGAGTTGACTGGTTTTACAGTAATGCAGCCGTTAAAATTAAAACACATGCGCAATATCGCAATATAACGATATCAACAAAATCACTGAAGTTAAATATGTTCATACCATGATAACGGTATATATCATCCATTTTGCCCAGCCCTGGAATTCTGGGACGTTACGGAACCATTGAGGCCACCACAGATGCTCCCTGTCACGTTTCTTCATTCCTCCCTTCATTTTCTGCACACTAGTAGATATCATTGTGCTCGGGAGCTGATTAGATTTTCAGCACTTTCTGACGTCAGGATTGGCCACCAGGTGGCATTTTCGGTAAGATGATATATGTAAATAATGTTTCAGCCATATCTCCATTATTATGAGTCGTGGATATTTCGGGGATTTCAACAAAGTTGACGATGAAAATAAATAAAATAATTAGAAAATAAAGAGCCTTAGACAGGTCAACAACAACAGATTCAGTTTCTTGGAGAATTAGTTTATGTAACCAACAGAGATTCAGTTTCTTGCTGGCGTCTTTTCTGCCTGCAGCTCTCTGGCAGTTTTTATCCTTTAAATCAACTCTGACGCTCGATTCTTCGCAGCTATTTGAGCATGATAGCAATCGACTGTACGTAGCTTTGCCACAGAAGTCTTGTCCGAGCCAGAAGAGGAAGAGCTCCAGCTCTCTCCTGTGTCTGAGCTGTGATTAATGGAGTTCTGTGAGCAGATCAGGTGACACTTCTGTATTATTTTTGCCCTGTTTGATGCATTTTGAACATGCACTTTGAAGGGAACAGAAAAGAGCGAGAGAGGCAGATATTACTGTACTTCCTGTGTCCTCACGCTTCACGCATCCTTCTCAGTCCATCTGGGCGCTAGTGGGGTACGGCTAACCCTGCTGCCTCTCTCTCCTCATGCCTGACAACGTTACACGGTGCCGACGACAAATGCTGCACAGCAGTTGAACGCATTTAAGCTAAGCTACAGTTATGAGTAGCACAAATATTTTTATTTTCTCTGCTAATATACCTCATCAACTTTTATGAAATTAGTTCTTAGCTACAAAGTTTTAGGGTTTGATTTCATACTACAAACACATTAAAATGAGCATCTGAGGGATCTGAGACTGGAAATTAGAGGTAAAGACTTAAATAAAAGCTGTCTGAAAGACGCCTTCATGTTTGGCTTAATAGTCTCTCCGACATGTAATGAAATGTTTTAAAATTGCAGCGTTGTGTTGCCTCCCTCCGTCTCTTTCTTTCAGGGTGGTTTCATGTCAGACTGTTTTTTTATTTTTTTTTTGGCAGAGCTTGGAGCTGGATCAGGACGCAGGAAAGAATAAACTCAGTTATGTAAAACGTGAAGCTCGCTCTGCACTCTGATGTCCAGCATCTACACACGGGCAGATATCTGCAGCTCACTCCTCTCAGCTGTTTCTCCTGTTATCACCTGCGTCATGAGTTTTACTCCTCTGTGGAGAAACGTTTGGTTTCTTGCATTTGAAAGCTAAAGGAACAATTTGAAATTGCTAAAACGAGGACATATGTGCGCTGCAGATGAGAGACTGATACCTAGGCCTGCTGAGCTTTTATCGTGACCCGCCAAGCTGGTTTGTTAGAACAATTACCTGACAAGATGTTTCACATATTATTAAATTATTAGCATTCTATGAAATAGCAAGCAAAAGGCTAGTGGCTTTGCCTAAAAGCAGCCATGATAAGTACACGTCATGGTAAAATGTTTGTTATGAGTCGGTCGTTTCATGTGTCTTAATGCTTTATTAATCCTTGTCTGCACTGTGACCTTTGATTGTGAAGTCGAATTATTTGAATACTTAAGGAATAATTTGCTGTTTCGAAATTGCTCCAATTTCTGGGTGAGTGGAAACAACCGAAATTAATCACAAAGTGTTTATACCACGATGTGCTAATCTGCTAAATAATCCAATGTGACTCATTGTTTGTCACTCAGCAACATCCTGAAACACAGGGAAACGGTGCACCGTCTGCAGTAGGCTGGTTCTGCTGCACCCTCAGTGACAGGAAGCAGAGAACGATAATGTACTGTACAAACATTTTTAATTTATTAGTAATTAGTGGTAGAAAAAGTGATTATCCACTTGCCGTTGTGGTTTTGTTGTTTAGTCGTTTTTGGAGTAAACAGGATAAATGAGCAAAGTGCATACTGGAGTAGTTTTAAGGCTTATGAAAAAAATTAATGTTGAATTGTAGTCTATAGCAAAATTAATGTAATAATTTTATGAAGAAAGAAAATATGTTGTGGATACTTAAAATATGTCCACCTGTAGTCGTGACATTTTCTCGGGATGTTCCTACCTTTATGCTGGAACTCTTACAATTAAAGAAACAGTATATATGATAATAAAAGCCAGGAATGAGAAATTTGGCTCAAATGTGGGCTGGAACACAGAGAGAAGCCGTTGTTCTCGAGGTGCCTCGGATGTTCTGTGACTGTATTTTGTATTTTCCAGTTGCTTTATGTAATTCTGGGTTCAGCTTTTTCACAGGAGGAAAACATCCAGATGAAATGTTTTTTCAGAGGCAGCCTCATTGGTTTCTCACCATTTTTACCTTCACATAACTACTGACCATCATCTTTTCTTCACCACACCCCGCTGCCTTTATCTCTCTCTACATGCTACAGTAACACAAAGGAAGAGTTATCATTTTTTCTTCTTGCTTCTGCGCTCTTCACTCCCACGTACCCACTCAGAGATCATGGGAACAGAGGCAGCTCCGGCCGTGCTCAAACATTTTGAATGGTTGCTTTCAGTCTCAAATAACAGCTGAAGCTCAGTGAAGTGTTCCAGAGGAGAGAATCATCTAAAATGTTTGATGAATAATAGAGAAGGTGAAGGAGCAGCAGCAGCATCTGCGACAGACGCTTTAGAAAAGGCCATACGAAGCAAGTGAGGCTAAGAATAAACCTGCAGGATGATACCTGTGACTGAAAATGCTGGAACAGAACAGAATCTTTCTGTTTCACTTCCTCAGTTTCCCCCCAGTCAGAGTTGGAGTTGGTTCCAAAGGGACAAAGAGATGCTGTTGGAGTGGACCAGACTCACAGGTGGCTCGTGCGAAACAGCTGGAACTTGGTACTTGGTTAGGTTTAAGTTAAAATAAGTGTGTTGGTTACATAAACTAATTTATGTTGAGTCCTGTGAGTCAGAATTAAATTAACCTTGAAGTGGAACCTACCAATGAACTCATAATGCAAATGGAAGATTTTTTGTGGTTGTTGATATAATCCTGGGCAATGAGGACAAAATCTTCCTTCTCATGTCTGATTACTCACTTTGATAACAATAAATGTACATTTTCTGTAAATTCTATGAAAAAATGTTTATACAAAATAAATACAAACCTCATTACAACTAACTAAACCCCAGAAATCCCTGTTTTTGGCTGAAAAACTGTATCGTGGTGGTGTTGATTTAATCAAGTCCAATTCGTGTCATTTCAGCACAACGTATTTAAATTCTACATGTTGTATCATAAATATTTATGGAGACTGCCCTCTACAGGTTGAAACCAGTCACTGCAGTTGAGTCTTGTAGGCAGGAGACGGCTGTCGTCACCTCCCCTCCCTCACTGGCCTCTCCTGTCCCTGGAAGCAGCATTCCAATCCAAAGCTTTGACAGAACGACAGAAGTGTGTCCTGTTGTGGCTCGTCTTCTTCGTGTCTCGGTTTGACTTGGACTCAGATTTTTGGGGGAATTTTCTGAGTCTCGCTCCTTTGGTTGCTGATAACGGAAACTGCATGTTAAGGCTCGTTTATGCTCTATTTTAAATACGGATACAGATATTTGTCTCCTTCTGAGCAGATTCACTATCACTCTGTCCTCCACAGTCGCCACTCGGAGCTGCCCCCTGGTGGATGTACTGTTTAACATTGAAGTATATGGGCAGTGACCATGGCATCGTTTAAAATGGACGTATTCATGTTGATATAAATGATAGCAGCAAATATCGATATCCAGTCACGTTTTTCTCGCGTCCCACAATATGTTGTCATATTGTCCAAACGACGCTGTCGACTTTAATCAGAACGATGATCCTTTCTAACTTAGTTTGACCAAACTGTGAGTGAAAAATTCAAATATTACTGTGAAAACCAGCATTAGAGCTGAAGCCCTGTGATGACGGAGGATGGACCATGTCTGATCCATTCATGAGCTGGTCTCTCTCTCTTCACCGTCCCTTCTTATCGCGAGATGTTAGAAGGGGATTCACTCTTTTAATACATGAAGTAGCTCAGTTAGCTCAGTCTTTGTCCATTTACTTCTGCTTGTGATTCCAAATGTGTGGAGCTGCTCCAGATCAGACACCAGTATCATTCCCTCTCTGCCCATAAACCCTTGAGCTGAGGAGTCTGGCCCTGCGGTTATTTCAGTCTAATGCGCCGTCCTGTCCAGCCTGCAGGGCGGCATCTCTGCTCTCACCTGGACCCGCAGCAGAGATAAATCCATCCGAACGCTCCAGTGCGACAAACAGGCGGGTAAACAGGGAATCAGGCTAACACTCCTGACTCTATTTCCATCCCTCTGAGAGCCAAAGGTGCCAACCTCATGTCCTAGAGTGCAAACGTCACATCGGCCCGGCGGCGTTTCATGGAGCGACCGTCTTCGCCGGCTCAGTTCACTGCCGTCTTTTCTTTGAGATTCGTGATATCCTCACCTGATGGCAAATTTGATGATTTAAATACGACTAGTTAGGCTGTTACACCACCGTTACTTCTGCATGAGGGCCCAGCCGATGGATAATCTGCTGTAAGTTATCAGACAACTGCAGGGACAAGCTGCCAGCAGCTCGCTGAATCTCGGCAGAGGCTCGCCATGTTAATGCTGTGAACGTGTTTATTTTCATCTCCCGGTGACAAGGCATATTTCCAATCCGGGATATGTTGGTGTAATTGGTTTTATCTCCGCGTTCACAGCCGAAAACTCTCATGCAAAATATCCTGTTTTGGTTCCACAGAGACGCCTCCGAAACTTCCCAACGGTTGTTAAAATGAGCTGTTTGTAGGTTGATTGAAGTGATCTCAGCCATCAGCCTCTTGCTTGGCAGCTGTCACCACTGACTCGTCCACCTTCCAAATTTGGTCTTTTTACAAGTAATATGAAACTTATTGCACCTATCGTAGATACATTGATGTGATGTGTCTGAAAGGAACAAAATAACATCTTGCTCAACATGTTAAATTTAATTTTATGGTTGAAAAAAACCACTGTGGCTCTGGGAGGAACAAAAGGTTAGAGAAGGTCGTCATTAAATCAACATTTTCTGAATACTTCACTGCATTTGTAGACGGTGTTCAGACTGGAAATAGCTCTGTGGGAGACAAAAACCATGTATCTTCAAATTTGGTAGTTTTGAGACTGATTTTCCTCTGATAAGTTGTTCCTACATATTTTTGGAAAATTCTTAATCGTCTTAATGTAAATGAACTATTAAAACCAATGTGGTTAGCGCTGTCGCCTCACAGCAAGAAGGTCCTGGGTTCGATTCCGGGTCAGGGCGTTTCTGTGCGGAGTTTGCATGTTCTCCGGGTGTCTGCGTGGGTTTTCTCCGGGTACTCCGGCTTCCTCCCACATTCCAAAAACATGCAAATGGGGGGTAGGTTAATTGGTCATTCTAAACTGCCCATAGGTGTGAATGTGAGTGTGGATGATAGTTTGCGTCTATATGTCAGCCCTGCGATGAACTGGCGACTTGTTCAGGGTGACCCCGCCTTCGCCCGAAGATGGTGAGATAGGCTCCAGCCCCCCCGCGACCCCTAACGGGATAAGCGGTTAAAAATGGATGGATGGAAATCATGGCTGTTGGACATTTTAGTGAGATGTTGTTCTCACGGGAAAAAATGAGTATCTTGCACACTATTGGGGATGTAACAAATTATTTAATTCTAAATTCTGGGCTAAAGACAAATTATAACCGAAAAAGTTTTTTTATTTTTTATTTTTTGTATTCTTAGGCAAAAACTGCAAATAATATAATTATTGCATATTTTTTGTCAATTAAGTTAAAGAATCCCTTTTTATTGCAGAGTTTGGAAGAGTATTAACTCAGCATAAAATTCCCATTTTATCTTTTGTTAAAGTGAAACTGAAGGACTTCCGGAGTGTCCTTCCTGGTTTCCCACAGGCGGAGCTACGCACCAGCTGCTACGGCTAGCTTTGGAAGCTAATGATTAGGTCTCCATGGTGCAAGGCTGCGTTTCCCATTCATTAAGCCACGCTTCCAACACAGCAAGTAAACCAAATAAACGTCTGATGGAGGGAGAGAGAGAAGCCATCGCTAGTCGCTAAGCTAAAGTAGCGAGCAGAACGGGATTAAGTTCAACAAAGCAAGTTTAGGCTTAGCAAAAGTGGCTAAATGAGAGACGGCTTTAAGTGCTTCAGGATAGCAAACTCCAGTTTTTAATCCAGCAGACGTTTCTGGTCTGAGGGGGGAGGTAGATAGCACAAGCGCCCCCCTGCTGTTAAAAGCGAAAACTGTTTCATTTTACCTCACAAACTGTTTGAATCGTTGCATGTTTATGTGGTTCATCCCAAAGAGAGAAAATATAGATACACTCATGTTGAAATTGAACTTTTCATCATTTTTACGTCTGTTCACTGGTGGGACTTTCACTGCAGGTTTTGAATATGTGACCTCTGATGTAATGGAGCATTTTCTCATCGTGGAGTTGTTAGTTGTTTAAATATTCCCGGTTTTTCCACCGCCACAATGCACTGCCAGAAAAATTCTGAGTTTTGGTGCTTGAATGTGCAGGCAAGCTCATTAACATCTGTTAAAATCCATATTGTGGACATTCTCAGATAAATGCAACGGCGAATTAATCTCATTATCAGGGTGGAATCACAGATTAGAGGGATTAGCAGACAGGAGCGCTCTGTTCATTTCAAGATATCTGTTAATCTCACTCGATACTTTTTATGAGTTGACGTTTCATTTCCGCAGAAGTCCCCCCCGTGCTTTTACGAGCGAGGTAACGTTAATGAAAGGCTGCAGCGTGGCGGGCTGAGTGGCTGCCTTGCTCAGAGGTACTGATTCTGTGTCAAGGGCAAACGCTGTGTCATCCCCGCCGCCCTTTAACATCGTTTCATTTCATCTCCAACCCTTTTATCGGATTCTGTAATGGCTCCATTTTTCCCCCAGGGATTAATCCCATTCAGGATTGAAAGTTATGGATTGAATCTGAGGAGGGAGGGAGGGAGAGTTTAAGTGTTCCACTTTACTCTGGCTCCGGAACCTGCTGGACAGCTGCAGCATACGTGGCGGATCGGAATGATCTTAATGATCGGATTTTTTGATTTGGGCAGAGCTCCTGTACAGCTGCTTCGTGTAGAGCCAAACACGGGACAGCTTCTGGTGTTAACAGAAAAGCTGATGTGCTGGCCTGTCGTGCACACGAACAGGGATGCGAGCAAAGGACTCAGCTGCAGAGCTGAACGCATTTCAGTGGTTTAATAATAGCAAAGTGAGGGCACAGAGGCTTAGAGAGAGAGAGAGAGAGAACAAACCCGGGACGGAGCAGGCAGGGATCCAAATATTAGGCTGACACACCAAACAAGAGGAGCAGGCAGGCAGGCAGAGAGGGTTTCAGGCCAACAGATGAACACAGAGCGAGTGGGAAGTGTCCAGTTAAGTATCACTTCACATCAGCAACTACAGCAGGAGATCCACCGCTCGAATTGTTTGAAATGTGTCCAGACTGGGCCAAGTGAAACCGCCGTCATGAATGTGGAACAAGCTGCAAAATACTATAACCTCTTGGACACTTTGTCCTCTGAACACATTTATTGGTTCTTTACAAGAAACAGGACAGGATACTTGCCGATGTTCACAGGATCTTTAACTGTGGGTAGTTTATGTTAGGATTCTGATAATACGTTTTACCATCTTCTATGTTTTTGTTTTTATTTGTAAAATTGTCCTTTGTGTGAAACTGCTAACACTGCCATTTTGAGGGCTCTCGTGTCCCAGTGGGATGAATTAAAGGATAAATAATTGAAAAAGTGGCTGCCTTGTTGATGGAGGCAGGTGGGGTTGGCTGTGTTATTGCAGACCAGAAAGGGACGCGAGAACAGTAATTGGGTGTGGCAGTCAGGTGATGGGGACATCTGGTGGTCAAGTGGAGAATGGCAGTGAATGTGCCAGAGGAAGTGCAGGGCAGAAGAGGGAGTTTCTTCCAGAAAGTTTTCTACATCATGTGTTGAACATTGTGAGAGTTATGTCCTCCTGAACATAACCCAGTATTTTCGGGTCAATCATTTAAAGAAGAATGACACAAGAGCTCTCCAAAAGTGAAGCCAAAGTCTCTCGACCGCCCTCTAATGGTGGGCGGCAGTATAGGCCATGAACTCGTACTCAGTTTATATCAGGTAGGACTTGGGCCAACCTAAAAAGTACATCTCAAACGGTCTTTTAGTTTGGTTTTAATTAGGTTTTACATGTATTTAAACAGGGACAAACATAATGAGCTTCTGCATGCCGTTGGGGGGGCGAGACGTCCATTTCCTGGTCCACTCAGCGCAGATTCTCGCACCTAATTACATAACAAGGGCAGGATGACAGCACTCATATACCAGAGATTCGGGTTCAACTTTTGTACAATAGGAGGAAGTTTATATCATTGTTGCCCTCTCACAGAAAGAGCATAAATAATTAGGGATGTAAATATTAAATGTATCACAAAAAACACTTTAAACAGTAGGGGGCGCTCATACTGTATACAGTGGCTTCACTATATTTGCACGTAGCAACCAAGTATAAACAACAAGACAAAAACTGGGGGCATTTACTGCAAAATGGCGTTGATTGACTTGCACGAATAGCACAATAAACATGATGCAGCATGTAAACCAGAACCACAGCGAAAAGCTCTGATCAGCTAAAGCTTTTAGAAGCACACTGATGAGAGGACTTGCAGTGCCGCTTGTGGAAAGAAGTGTAAGTCCGAGCCATTGAGATCCATAGGTGCATCCGTGTAATCGTGACAAACGATGTAAAACCGTTTTCTGTTGCTAGAAATGAAAGATGTCAGCTACTGGTCAAATATATCAGCCAAAATACTTCATCCCATCATGGCCACACTTTTTCATAATTTAGACACTTTATAATGCTGAATGAGATGCTGCTTTAAAAATCTGCTGCCAGATTTGTAAGTCAATCGTAACAAATCTGATTGAAGTCTTTTTGGATCTGTAAGGTGGCCTCAGCAGAAGGGGCTGGGGACTTCCTCCTGGCCTACGTCTCTCAGCCGCTGTTTCGCCACACTGATGATGTCGAGCACATGTTGGTGTTTATGCAGCAGTGAGCATCAGAGACAGAGCGGGGAGATCCGGAGCAGAGCGATGAGGCAGCCGGACGGCTCAGTGTCATCACGCTCCGCCAGGACGCGGTTTGGTTTAGGCTTTGTCTGACATGTCTGTCGGTCTTTGGCAGTTGTTTGCAGCCCCACAGTGGTCCTGCACCGCCACGTACAACACACAACGCAACCGGTGTCTGTTGAAACGTGACAGTCACTTGAATTAGAGTTGATGCTGTAGAGACGGATGGATAGATTTTAATCTCTCCCAATCGGTCACTCAGTCCCTCTGATTCTCAGCCTTTTATTCATAAATGTGTCACAGTGACTCAATCGAAAAGGACGCACACAAACCATGAATGGCAGCCCTTCCCCCACCAACATAGCACATGATGGCATTCTGACCGGACACGGAGCTGATTACAGCTGACTCTTACCATTGTTTCAAATCTATTGATGGAAAATTTATGGAAAGTGAAAAGTTTCAAGTGAATCATTTCTCATGTCTGCAGCCGATGTGGAAAAGACTTTATGTCATCTCGTCTTGATTATTGCCCATATTCGGCGCTCACATTCACCTCTAAATTGATTCAAAATGGAGTCACAATGGAGCTTTTAACTGGTTATGCAAGGAAAGAACACATTACCACAGTTTTATTACCCTGAACCTCAGTGGATTCTTATTTCTGACGGACTGTACTTTTATGTTCTCATGCTCATGGGACCTAAAGTATCTGCTCTTAAACTGCTGCTCAGATACGCCTTTTGAAACTGGATTTTATCTCCTTTGTTGGCTCTCATGTTCTTTTTAAAGTTATATATGTTTTACTCTGACTGTGTGGATGGAAACACACATCAATAGGCTCCTGACGGGAGCCACAGCTGTATCATTAGTTAGCTTGGTTGGCACAGTTATTAAGACTTTGTCTGCACAGTGAAGCAGAACAGTCATGTTTAAACCTGGTTTATATCGTTTATTTTTGGTGCCACTGGGAAAATTCCATAATAACTTTTGAGAATATTATGATTCAAGTGGTCCTAAATCTATCTGTGAAGGTACTTTCTGGCCAATCACAGATCATTTCTACAAAGAGACCAGGACCAACATGTCAAAACAACCATCCATGAATCTTCTCAAGGGCTCAGTGACTGTTTAAAGGGCAGAAACAAGTAAGGGAGACCAGAGTTGCTTCTTTAGAGTCTCGTGCTCGTCCAGAAGCCTCAAACCTCAGCTTGAAAGGACATTTTCTGTGCGATTTCATGCTTTTTAAGCTTTCATTTAATGGCATCTGCATTTCATGAGCTTTGCACAGGGAGGAAACCACAATGTCAGGTGACTGTCATCATGTGACAATTATTGTCTTAACAACATGATCTGCGGTCGCAGTTTTGGTTAGTTTTGGTTAGTCTAGGCATAAAAATGACTTGTTTAGGTTTGGGAGAAAAAAAACACAATTAAAATCATTTTTTTAATATAAATATGATGATGTGACGTAAGTTCAGAAGAGGAAATAATATGAGTTGAGTCTGGACAACTTTGGGTTTCATGAATGCGACTGAAGACTTTCTTGCTTTTTAGACTTCTGACTGAACATTGTTTTCTTTATAGCATTTTGTCTAAATAGTCCCGAGAATGACTGAAAACAACGACATATTATTCATGACTGTAGAGAAAGAAGATTGATGGCTGTTTTTCACACCACATGCGAAGTCTGGTGTGTCTGAAACTTGCCAACTCAGATTTTGGGGTGAAAGCTAATTGTAATTTCCACTTGATTTCCTCCTGAAGTTTTTGACGACTCCTTGACATAAAAGATTAGATGCATTTCTTTAATTGCTTCTTATCTTTCAAATCTTTTCCGTCCAAAGCCACCAGTTAGACCTGAACAACATCTGTGTTTAAGACTGCAGTTCCTTCCTCTGTAACCTCACCTACACCCACTGCGCTGTCATGTCCTGGTTTCTGCACAATTACGTCAGACACTGTGGTGGAATTAATAGAAAACAGCTGTCAAGTGTAATGTGGTTAGAAGAGTCAGCTAATCCTCCGTGGAGGAAACTTTCCGAGATCTTTACTTGTGTTCTCGTAGCTTCAGGATCTTGTTGTGTTCTCGTTTTGTTCTCTTCCACAGGGCCTCCCTCGCACACTTGATGCATTTGTTCACTTAAGCCAGACGTTATTGTAAACTCCCCTCATATCGTTAAACACTCTCACCCGGGATGCACTTGATGTTTTGAACTCATGCTTTTATGTGACTTAAATGTGACCAACTGATTACAGTTATGAGTGGTTTTCCATTATTTTTTGTATGGTTTCAGAT
Organism: Mola mola; assembly: GCA_001698575.1. NCBI lineage: Eukaryota > Metazoa > Chordata > Actinopteri > Tetraodontiformes > Molidae > Mola > Mola mola. The sequence goes on along the minus strand of KV751385.1, from coordinate 930,110 downwards.
AAATAGCCTTACACAAGTGGTTTTAGAGTTAATGGAAAATTTCTCTGTAGATACACTTGGCACTGTGTATGGCACTACACAATGATAAGTCACATGAGCAAAATATAAGCACACATTTATACATGTTTTAGACAGACTGATGGGGAGGGGGGGTTGTGTTTCACTAATGGAAATTCTTGAAAGAAGGTATAAATTAGCTTTAGATTATTTCTTACTACAACATTTGAATTCAGTTTATTTTTGTATCACAAACTACTTTACTCCCTTATTTTACTGTGGTTGTGCCTTTGTTTGAACTGACTTGTATTTTGGTTTTCTAACCCCACCAAATGGGTTTTTGCAACAATAGGTAAGAATTTAGAGGAGGTTTTAATGATACATTCTATTGATACAAACCACAGTAGACCGCATTCCTCCATCCATCCAACCAACTAACCAACTATCCCCCCACCCACCCAATCAACCAGCCAACCATCCAACCCACCATCCATCTAACCCACCAACAAACCAAACAACCAACCATCCATCCATCCACCTAACCAACCAACCAACCACGCGCCCACCCAACCAAACAACCAACCAATAAACCATCGACCAACCATCCATCCAACTAACTAACCAACTATCCAACCCACCATCCATCCAACCAGCCAAACAACCAAACAACCAACCAATCAACCATCCGACCAACCAACCATCCAACCAACCATCCATCTAACCAAGCAACTGGTCAAAAGCAGCTGTTAAAAACATAACTTCCTTGGCGGAGTTGACTGAGGTGGCACTAATTGACATTTGCAGATGAACTTACAAATGTAAAATAACAACATTCATTCATTCATTCTGCTCCTACAGTCTATAAATTGTTTATGAATGTGTGGGACCATAAACATACCCTGTGAAGCAACTACATCCAGTCTTTGCATATTTAAAAACCTGCAGGAAAATACAGAATTAGAGGGCAGTTGTACCCTTTGAAAGGCAATAACCCTGCAGTCTTGGCCTGCCACAATGAAAAATTAATGAGCCAGCGACAGGCACAACTTGACCATTTAATTATCGTGCCTCTGGATTGACAGGACGTGGCCTAAGATATGTTAAAATTCCCCTAATGCCTTTAAAAGGAAAATGTTTGCTCATCTCTCCCGTCCTTTCCGTCTCCTTGTCCCGGACCTCCCAGTTCACAGTGTTGCTGTGAATCACCCATATGTGTCCTCAAACGGGCCTTAACTTGTCTCAGAGGCTGTGTCCCCTCTCAGTTTGGTTTCCAGCTGTGTTCAGGGAGGGTTTGAGCTGAGCTCTGATGGCCGTGCTGATTCCCCATGGTTCCAGGCTTCGTTGCTCAAATGATAAAGTGAAAGCAGTTATCGGTTGCATGACCCACTTTTATTTTTGGATGTATTCTCAAATACATGCATCAACTTATAGATGACCTCGTAGAAGTACAAGGCATCCTCTTCCCAAGAAGAAGTCTGGTTCAAACATGTTTGAACATGCCACTGTGCAGCGTGTAGTAGACTAGTTCAAAAATCAGAGGGCGAGAACAGGTAAGCTCCATCTTAAAAAAAAAAAAAGTTAAACAGAAATTTTAAGATCTGAAACGTTCTGCCTGGGAGGAAAAAGCAATAGGGACACATTCTGACACAGCAGCTGCGAGTCCTGATCTCAGCTGTGTGCCGGGGCGGATGATGCATCGGTGGGATTCCGGCCAGCAGCCGCCCATCCCTCCTCTTCACTGTCAACAATTACAGACAGAAAGAAAACAAACTGGATCTGTCCCTCTGTCCTCCGTCAGGAACGGAGAGCAGCCATCTGTTTGCAGGGAAAACAGCATGTTGGGACCCCATGTGGCCTCCTGGCACAGAGCAAAGCCACACTGTCTGATAGAAATCCCCCGTAAGACCAAATGCTTATTATCTCATTATATTTTGATGTTCCGGGTCCTGAATTATAAGAGCTTAATTGGCTTGGTTGAGGAATACCCAAATGAAAAGCCTTTATCCACCAGAAGATGAAACCATCCCTCCTCCGGTCCCTCCCTCCACCCTTGTATCTGTGTCTGCAGACGTGGTATCCCAGAAGGCCGAGCTGACTCAGTCTTCGTGCTCCAGCTAACGGCGTCCCGGCACACTTTACTGTTTGCCGACTTTCTGCTCTAATCTACTCTGCTCTGCCCTGCCATGGGAATAAATGGGATTTTCCTTCGCTCAGCAGAGATGAATAATTTCTTCAGCTGTCTTCTCTCTGCTAACAGCACAGCTGAAGCTAAAGCACTTGATCCCTTCCAAGCATGCTCCTCAACATGCCGATGGATATTAACATACATACATTAAAGGAATAACGATCACCATACCGATACGGCGAAATGTGTCTGGAAAAGCAGTTGGCGGTGAATGTGCCCAGATTGGCACTTTCGGGCTACAAATGGTAACGTGTGAATGTGGAACAGTGTGTTGATGAGATCCAGCATGGCTGGCTGTCAATGGCTGGCAAGGCTGTTAAAAATCAGAGGTTGGGGCAAACAGCAACAATCAAAACTAGAGATGTTCCGTTACCATTTTTTCCCTCCTCATATTGATTCTGACACCTGGGCTTTTGCGACCGACTGATACCCACTACTCACCCGATACCAGTGTATGTCATTTAATGCTACGGATATGTGGTCAAATGGGATTTTAAGATGGTACTTTTGCTGTCACGATGCTCATTATTCCCATTATGTTAGCATCAAGCTAACATATTAAGTGCTGGTAATTTATGTATTGATTAGATTGATTGCACATACCCTCATCCCTCTGCCTTCGTGGCTTCACTTACCTGTCTTTTAAAGCAGCGAAGGAGAGTTAATTGCTCGTATGTAAGATTCAGTGGCACTAATGGAGCTAACTGGAAAGTAGCTAAGTCCCGTTTATGGATTGGTTGAACAGCATATCGGAATTGGAACTCTACTGAAGAATTTAGATGGATGAAATACTCATAAGATTAAAGTATATTTAAACTTGATTACCAAACAGTTATAAAGTTATGCACTATCACAGTTTATGAAGTTAGCATTTAGGCTAATTATTGCTGTTACATTTGATGCTAATATCGATGCAGCAATGTATATAGCCACGTAAAACAGAGAAAAGCAGAAAATGCTGACCTCTCAGAAGCTTGACAGGGAAAAATGTTTTCAGCCTTGTTAGCAGTAAGCGGACGATTGTTTCCGTGAAATGGCTAACAAACTGGCTCAATAAACATTTATTACATTAACAAATCTAAGGTAATGGCCAAGCTAACTTCAGGTATTCGTCATCATTTTCACCCTTCTTACATTTTATTGCAAGACCAAAATGTCTTTGTAACCTCATAATTTACTGGTGCTAAGTGAAATTTTTTTAGTTACTAACTGTTTATTTATGCTTGAGATACAATCACAGTCTCTCCTAGTAGACAGCCAGCTTAGCTCATATTGGCATCGGTCTTAGCTATGCTCATGTGGTCACATGTGGGCAGGAAAAATTGAATAATGGATTAATAAACATTTGTTAAATGTGCAAAACAAAGTTAAAAATTGGCAATTTTATGTCAAACTACATGCCAACGAGGTATAAGTCCTCGTTTCATGCATTCTTATATGATTTTATCATGAAATAGTTTCTGCGTGAGAAAATAAGGAGATTTAATGATGCTAAGCTAACTTTTTTGGTTTTATAGCTGTTGGCCTGTGATACAATTGACTGCCTGCCACAGGCTGTCTGGTATGGACGCGTATAGCTAAGCTAACTTTTGCCGTATTTAGCTCATAAACTCAAAAATACCTGCCTGAATGCTGAAATTTGGACACGCGTTCGGTCTTCTGGCGAGATCACGGTGGTTTTACTTCAGTCACTCCCTCCTTTTTTCTACTTTTCCTTTGTTTTATACTTCTTGTAACACTAAGTGTAAAATCCAAGATATGGAAAATTATTTTTATAGTGTCAGTATTTGTGGGAGCTTTTTTGAACATAATAATGTGAGTTTATTTAAAGAGTTAAACTGCTGTTTTTAAAACACATTTCTCTTTTATTTCACGTGTGACAGTACAATGAGTTTTGCATTTAAAGCCACATGTCGCGTCCACATGAGATAAAACAAGTTAATATGGGATGGCAGTAGGTTTTTTACTGAGGCTGAATACGCAGAACTAAGGCTGATTAAAGAGAGATATTGTGATCTTTGAGCGGTTCCTCCCACTCTTCAGGCTTTCTCCTGCTACATTAACAACCCACGTTTACTCTGGGACTCAGCGCCGCTCATCTCCACATTTCCTGGAGGACCGTACCAGTGCTGCTGTGCACAACAAAGCCTGTTGGCTGCTCACGTCGCCTCCCCTTCCATCTGACGGAGCGACGGCTCACAGCTCGCGATGGTTTCCATCCTCGCTTAACCTGAAGTTACTCACTGACTGCGCCTGGAAGTTAAACATTCATGTTATAAAACGTTTCATTAGAGGAATTTTGTCTTCTGAGCAACATCAGAGGGAAAAACCGGAACTGTCCCTGATGGAAGGTGGAAGATTTTAAATTTAAGATCTTAAATTCTCTCTGTAAGCCACTTTAGAAAATGTTCCTATAATTCATTAGTTTTAATTCTAATACGTTTCACAGCGTATTTTAGCAGTTAGCATTTAGCTCAAACTCTTTGTGTCCTCATTCGACACATGATTCTGAAATAGTAAATCATAATGGAGTCACCACGAGGGATGACCCTGAACTCAGTGGGTGTGGCCTAAACTGGACGTGGGACAAAGATTAAGAGCTTCAGATCGAGGAACTCTTAAGTGCAGATTTTAATTCATCATTAGTTGTGTTATTGACAGATTTTGTTGTCAGATTTTAAATTTATGGGATGTTGTTTCACTGCCGTGTTTGATTTGACAAGACAAAAACGACAGACCAGCGTATATTTAAATGTGGGATGTTTTCTGCTTCATCATTGACTAATCTCTGTTCTCTCTCCTCTCTTCCACGCTTGGATCCCTTCCTGTGATGCCGTCTGGTCCTGTATCAGGTAAGAGAAGTTCTCATTTGTAGAGGAAACACTCAGATGTGAGAGGTTGACCGTCTGGGTGGATCTGAGCTGAGTCTAATCACTCTGTCAGCTGAAGATTAAATCAGTGCGTCTTTGAAGTGCGCCGAGGGTGTGGACTTGATTGGAAATGATTTCTTTGCAGAGGTTTCTGGAAAGTGGTCCGGGTTTCTTTGCTGGCAGTTAAATTTAGAGATAACGTTGTGCTTAATTTGGTGGTATGGAAGAGAAATAGTGTGAAACCTTTATTCCAGTTAGAAGCAAATCTAAAATATTTATTTGGGTTCTGATTTTGAGGTCTGAATTCTGACACTAAAATTTAAAGGGTTTCCCATCTTCGTTTTTTTCAGAGCTGTTTAGCTTGACAAAGCTATACACAATGTTGGACATAAATCCCATTTTTGCCACTAATTACACTCAAAACGTTATTAAAGTGTCAGGGTATGTGACATACACACCTGCAGTAAAACGGTTTGGTTTTTTGACTCAATAACTGCAAAGATTCTGCGTAAATGAGTGCTTGTACCGACTGTTTTCTTTGACACTTATTTCAGCTGTAGAAGGCTCCATGTAGCCTCTGCTGCTCAGTGAGCTGGGACAACAACAAAATAAGAAGATAAATAAAAATAAGAGCAACTCGTTCAGCTCTGGCTCATCTTTACTTTGACTTCTGGCATCATCTTATAGATTTAAGAAACATGAAACACGCACTGCAGCTGCAATTTGGAAACCATGTGACGTCTGATATGACATCACGACCATAAAAAATATATCTGGAAATGTCTATAGAAAGAAAAGTGCTGTTTTCTACGTATTCCAGTGTGGACGAAAGGTGAATTGATAGAGAAACATTCCAAACATTTGTTTTAGACAGTTTGTTACGGTTTCTGAGTCACTGCAGGTATCTATTCCACGTTTCCAGGCACTAACACTAACAATTAGAGCGTAGTTGGTAGTAAAACCAAGCAATTTATTTGCGATGTCATGACTTGATGAACACTGTTGCATTGCTTTGCCTTGTCGTCTACATCTGGAGTTATTTTGTTAGTTTTAGCACTTAAAAGACCTGGAAATGTGGCTTAGATTTAAAACTCCCTGAGCTCTGCTTTCAGTTTTTACAACTCTAATTCATATTAAGTATATTACAGGTGCCCCTAATGGTCTTCCATATGAAGTGCAGAAGAGTTATCTTCCTGTGATAAAAACATAAATCCACCGTGACGAAACTGCGTCCCTAATCTTTCTAAATGATCCCGTGAGTCGAGCTCCTCGCTGCACGAAAACGTGTGGCTGAGCTGATTTCACCTGTTTACCTGCAGAAAATACTTTGAAAGTTGAACGTTTCTGCGCGATCTATCGTTTAACAGCAGCCCTGTTAGGTGCTGGCAGGCAAACAAGTCCGAGAGAATCGAAGGCTGAGCTTCCACCTTTTCATTCATGTTTCACTCTCCATTTCTGCCATTAGATTTGTACACATTCAAGTTCTTCTGCGGTTGCAGGAGAAATCTCCTCTTTCTGTGGTTTAGATGTTACTGCACCCTGCAGTGGTCTTAAGGGCCCATCTTTGCCTCAGTTAAGTGCAGTTCTGTTCAGCAGCATCGATCAGGAGATGCACGCCCACAACGCTGCAGCTTTACCAGCAGCAGGAGCGTCAATTATCTCAGCAAGGACGCCAGCTCTGTTTTATATAATGGATCAGAAAACGAAGCTGAATTATGTTGTGTCTGCTCTGTTCGTCCACTGTATGAATGTATGTCCGTCCGTTCTTGTAAATATCACATGTCCAGTCTGATCTAAGTGTACACTATATCTCCGAGCTGTTTACTTTCTCTCCCAAAACACCAACAAAACAAGAGGAGCTCCTGTTCCTTTAAAAATCATATTTATCAATATTCATGTTCAGGTTTGTCCAACTAAAAACTGACCTTTCAAGTATCATATGACTCTCTTCACTGTCTTTGACACTTTGACCCCCAAACAATTAACCAGCTCTGTAATGCAGAGTTTATTACTAAGCAAGATCTTTACCAGTCACAGCACCACAGACCTCCTGCTGTGCTGTCACTGTCTGCTCTGCACGCCGCATGGAGCCAAATAACCAGGAATTTCAAAACCAAGCATTCAGCCTGCAAATATGGGAGATTAGTGGCGGAAATCGGAGAAGAGAAGGTGGTTAAAGGGGAAAAGGTACAAAAAGTACAAAAGTATGTGAAAAAGCAAAAGAAAGACTAAATTAAAGCCAGACAAAGGAAGGAGGGAAGGAAGGAGGCAGCTGCGGCGATTAGAGGGAGGAAGAGCAGGAGTGGTGGAGGGGGAAACAGACGGTTTTTGCTCCAGGTCGGGGTCTTCTCCGTCTTTGTGTCTGGTTCCGTCCTCAGAGGAAGCAGACTCCCCTCATTCATCCCTCAGGCTGAGGCCCAGAACGGAGTCCGACACTTTGGTAAAATTAAACAATATGACCAAATAGCCTGTAGATAAAAGTTATCTTACAAAAGATATCTGATATTAGAATGACTTTAGTATCGAAAGTACAAGTAAGGTTTATAAATGTTTACATGCATCTACATAATGTATGCTAGCTGTCCTTTTTTTTTTTTTTATGTGCCTTTAAGGAATTGTATGCTTTTCATTTTTAATTTAATAGCATCCAATTTTTTTCAGTGTTGTAAGTGCAGGAAAGATGGAAAAGTGTCTTTTCTTATCAAGGGAAAATTACAATATTTAATCTAGAATGGCACTTAGAAGTTGACTGTTGACTATTAGTAAGGGAGCGCCGCAGACAGGAACAGTCAGAGGGGGCGCTGTTTCCTGCTGTTTTCCCATTTTTACAAAACACAATTTTTATTCTATTTTAAGTGGAATAAAACTATTTTACAAATTAGGTTTTCTTTCATAAACATTGGAAAGCAGTGTTTCAAGTGTAATATTAGAGTCATAACCTGAAAAAAAATCTGAAAATTTGAGAATACATTTTTAAATTTACGTAAGATAAACTCAAAATTCTATAAGAATGAAGTCATAAATTAATGAGAGAAGAAAGTCAAAGTATCATAAGAGAAGTGGTCATGTTAGCGAGTTCCTAAAGAGAACAGGTATGAGAACCATCATGAGGCTGGTGGAGAACTTTGTGAAGTTGGACTTCAGGGAAATTCTTCTCCAGCACCACATCATCATCAGTATCAGGACTCAAAAGAATTAACAACAGAATGTGTTTATTCAGAAGAAAGAACCACACATGCTGTCCGACGACCTGCCTGTTTATTTCTGCATAAAATCTCGTAAAGCTACAACTTTTTTTCTCGTAAATTTAGGATTTTTGCTCTCCTAAGTTTAAGTAAGTTTTTTTTTTGCTGTAGATTTATGACTTTCATCTCAAAATTAAAAAAAAAAAAGAAAACAATTTTTGCAATGTGGCCCCAAAACTCCGTCGTAGGAAACAGCTCCGTCAGCGACAGGAAACAGTATTTTTACACTTATCGAGTCATGTTTCCACATTGTTTGCACCATGAAACCATTTATTTCCGATGATCCTTCACTGTGCACTGAGCTCCGTACTGGAGTAACTTTAGAAAGATGCATTTTATAATGTTTTAGACCATCGTAGCTCAGGAAATAGATGAAAAATACAGCAGTTCTTTAAATTCTTCTCTTTATTTGGCTCTTTATCAAAATTGAATGTGTTCTTCCTCGTTCCTCATCCTCCCATCAGGTTCAGCTGAAATCCTCCCCATAAGTTTTGGCTTTAATCCTTTAAAATACCAGACAGGAGAGAAAACATAACTGAAGACGCCTCAATAAAAGTGTAGGTTTCCCATTTTGTATACATTTATTTTATTATGGCTGTGTGTGATACATTAGTGAGGAAACGCCGGAGCTGTTTGTTGTTCGGACCCTTTGTGAAGACCTACTGTAGCACTCAAAAGATGTTTGTGTGTCACCTTTTGTACGGAGTCTGAACTGCTTTTGTAGTTGTCTGAGTGACACAGGAGACTTTAAAACATAAACATGAATCCGTTATTGTTGAACATATCATTGAAATTGTGCTTTATTTAAGAGACGCACCTGAAGGCAGCATGGCTGAACCCCCAGCTGAGATCAGTAATTACAGAGTGGCTGAAACAGGTGGCGCTGTGTGTGTGTGTGTGTGTGTGTGTGTGTGTGTGTGTGTGTGTGTGTGTGTGTGTGTGTGTGTGTGTGAATGTGTGTGTGCGTGTGTGTGTGTGTTTGTGTGTTATCTAGCCATTAATTACTGCTCCTCACAGCGCGGTGAGATGATGGACACAAAGATTGGCCTTTGTTTTAGCGTCATCTTGCACAACTTGCTAACGTGAAGAATGGCAGACTGAAGATTGTAATGCTGGCAAACAAACATGACCAAATATTTGGCAATTGGAGATAATTAAGAATACAACCTGTTAAATTTGTCATGATTAAAAACCATTTCATTGGATGGAAGAATGCTTTCCCAGAAATTCTCAAGCATGATGTTAGCATGAGATGTTAGAGTCCTGCTCCAACCATTGATTAAACAATTCAAAACCAATTTCTGCTAAACTTACATATTTTATATTTCTTTCTTTCTCTTTGTGGCATTAAAATCTCTTGGATGTAATTCGACACTTTTGCCTCATCCATGTTGTGGGGATCTATGAATAAGCTACTTTAGCCCCGCCCCATCTCCGCCTCTCACCTGCAATTGGAGTGGGGCGGAGCTTAACTGCTCTTCTAAACTAGTCTACTGTACGCTGCACACTGGCAAGTTCTGGCACCGTGTGTGTTGTAAAACATTGAAAAACACCATGTGGGCGTGTCGACACGGTTGAAAACATGATTTTCATCAGGCTTGCTCAGATTTTACACATTAGTTGGAGTGGTAATTGTACGGCTAATGTAATAGATATGTTGGTTAGTTATGAAATGTAGCGACACAGCCAACCAGTGGCATTAAATTAGATACTTACAACTTTTTCAGTGTTCTGGAAATCCAGCCTGTAGTTCTCAAGCTCAAGAACAGGTCAGGCAACATGTGATGATAATCCATTTTACAGTTTTTGAGATATTTCCAGTAGCGTGTTGACTTTAACCGGCTAACAGTGCAAGGAAAAGAACATATAAATCCGCTCTGGTTGTGCTTTTCTATAAATGATTCTGTTCTTAGTGGAGCATTTTGTACCACATAATCATCATGTTTCTCAGCAGTTTACCCATCTGGGGGGGGTTTGGGGCACTCTGGGGAGTCACATGTCCTATATGAGCCTCTCGCTCCAGATAATGCTCTGCAGCACACACACGGCATTAAATGTACTTATTCACATGTGTTTTAATTTGCCCTCCCTGCTTCATGTAGCATCGCTGCCCTCTGTGTGTGTGTGTCACTGTGGCACGTCGCCGTCTGTCCTCACATTCTCACCGGAAATTAGACGGAGAGAGAAAGTGAGGTGCACAGGGGACGCAGAGAGGCTGTGTGTGATCGAGTGTGTGTGCGTGTTCAATAAGACGAAAAGGAGGCAGGATGAAAGGCTGCGCTGGCCGACAACAAACCAACCAGAGATCTCAGGAGGTCGGTTCTGACGGCCGGAGGAGCCTGCAGCGTCTGAATGAACCGACTGATGAACAGCTAAACGTAGAGAAAACAATCCTCAACACTGAAGGTGTCTCAGGACAATTCATGTGTGTGTGTCATCGTCCTGAAACTATTAAAAACATATCAGCGAGCGTCATGTCGGGTCACATGTTCAGGTGGACATGAAGATTTATAGGAGAAAATCAGACAGAGGACCAGAATAAAACATTCTGTTAGTGTCTTGTAACATTTATGGTTAAGTCTTAAATTTGACCTTTAAAAGGATTCACATAAACTAAAGGCAAATGCTGTAGCAGATGCCCTCGGTGAAGGAAGTGCAGCAGGTACCAAGTACTGTTAAGGGCGATATCTTCCTCTTTCGGCTTTACGAGTCTCCGCAGCGAATCATCCTCCTCCATCTTTCTCTGCATCTTCTCTCACAGCAACTATCTCCATATCCTCTCTCACCACATCTATCAATCTCCTTGTTGGTCTTCATCTTTGCCTCCTGCCTGGTAGCTCCATCTTCTACCAACATATCTACTGTCCCTCCTCTGCACATGTCCAAACATTCTCAATCTGACCTTTCTAACTGTGTCTCCAAAACGTCCGACCTGTGCTGTCCAGTATTAATAGTGCTGTTACACTAGAATGTCAAATCTGGACCTGGATGAAATAACATCCAAACTAAACATCCAAACACTGCTGAAAACTGGTGTTTTGGGGATTAGATACTCTTTAACTCACAGGTCTATCAAAAAAATAAGTTGCCATGAGGCTTGTGATTATTTTCTAAAGACCTTTTTAAAATTAAATTCACTGAATATGTACTATATTGTCATATATATCGTTATCGTGATATAAGATTTTGTCCATATCGCCCAGCTCTATGAGCAGACATGCAGAGCATTAACCTGAGGGAACATGCAATGTGTTCACTCGTTCACTCAGAATGGAGGGATGAGTGAATTTTGAAGCATGTAGAACACTCGCAGCCATTGATGGTGTAGGAACCCGACATCGCTGCGGTCGTGCATCGGTGACGGGGAAATTAGCAATAAACACTTACAATAATAAGCGACCATAAAACTGGTTCCTGTTACTTACAGAGCTGCCCAGAGATGATGAGTCAATTACCGATTGCGATAGCGATTAATTTCCAACGTTTAGACTTGCTCAGTGCGGTTGAGGTGAATAGCATCTCCAAGGTAAACCTGACTAACAGCTGAGCTCGATTTCTGGAAAGAGACAGAAAGTCTTTCACACTAAAATGATCTAGATATCAAAGCAGCACAGGAGACAAGATGTTTATTTTTGGTTTGGGGGCGAACTGTCCCTTTAACAGAAACAGCTTCCTCTCAGTAGTCTGGACTGTATCTGCATGTCCCGGTGTAACCGCCCCTCCTCCGTCCAAACAGTCCCTGTTCCCCCTCCTGTTTACACCAGCCTGCCTCTAACATGGCGTCGGCCAAACTCTGTGCTGGATGCTGTGCTGCTCAACACTCAACTCTGATTGGTGCAGAGGACATGGCGGCTCGGCAGCCACAGGAAGTCCATTGTAGCGCGTCCAGCACACAAAGCGGTGCTGCGAAAGCTGCTGTAGAGACCAGACAGGGCTGACCTGCCAGCGTTGTATACACAAACTCCCAAAAATTTCTGTGCAAATTCCAAACATCCGTCTCAGGAGGATTTCCGGGTCTCCTGTCAACTGCAGGATTCTAAACAGTGATTCGGCAACTTTATCTTGTTCATTCTCGTCTTAACACAAATTAACTTCCTCATTACATGAGTTTTCATGACAGAAATGGTTAATGGTACCTTCCTGTTTCTACAGATAAAAGTTGAGGTCCAAACTGTTATCTTCAGCAGTTGTTAGGATAAACAGAAGTCTCTGGTCACCTTATTGCAACATTTGTTGGGTTGTGAGTGTCCAAGTTAAGATATGAGATGTTTAGATGATGTTTTCAATCCAATTTAGCTCCGTTCAACTTAATTACAGGTTCAAAGGTCCAAATGAAAAAAAGACAGGAAAAAGCACAAAGTGACAGTTACAAACAAAATCAAAAAAAAAGTTCATAAATATTATTATAAATTGCCTTTTTAATTACAACTTTTTAAAGATTTGGACACAAAGCCTCAAAGAGACGTAGCTCATCATAAAAAACATAACAGAGACACCAACTTGTTCAAGGTTTTTTCATGTGACACTACACACGCAGCAGGGGATTGTGTTTTTTGCTAAACCACCTCAGGAATCCGTCCTGATGACCTGAGGGAGTGGGGCTAAACGTCGTAGAAACAGTTTATTACAAAACATGCACCTAAACCGTTGAAGGTTATAAGATTTATACTGATCACATTTCCACTAAAGCCAGCCAGCCCTTCCTCTGGACCCACCGCTATACTCTCACAGTCTGATATGACCGTCAGGAAGTCATTTTTGTAATTTGGTGATGACCGAACAAATCTGGAAAATGGTCTTGAAAGATGCTGGATATCAAAGATTGTGCTATTGTGTACAATTAAATAAACTAATAATTTTGCTTTTGATTGTCAAAAACCTCACAATTCAATTAAATTTAAATTCTTTGGGATTTGATTCAGTATCAAAATGATTTCTATCCAATATCCTCCAATGTCAGCTCAGTAATTTTACATAGAGGAGAAAAATACCTTCTGATGTTAGTAAAATAATAATGTGTGAATCATTAGTATTGGTTTAAACTGGAATAAAGTGCTTCCGGATGTATGTTGTAATAGTACGATGTGACTTAGTTTAAACCAACCTTTCCTGTCTTGTTTCCTCTCTGACAGCCGCTGTGTGTAACTGTGTCAGTTTTAGCGGGGCTTCCCTTCATTCCCTCGGCTAAAATCCAACTCTAAGCTGCCTCCAGGTTCAGGTTCGGCATCAGTAGGTCAGCTGATGGCATTCAGAGTTGCGACGTGATTGAAAAATAGTGAAATCTTGGCCTGGTTTTTCCTCTGGGGTTCACTTTCCTTCAGTTTTTGTTGCACTGAATGCCCTGGCTTCATCTTCAGCTCAGTGCCAATCAAACTGTGTAATTGTCTCTGAATCGATGATGAATCGGGGAAAATATTAACTGCAGTGCATTGACGAATACGTTTCGATGAGAGAACTTTATATGAACAGGTGCTTCTCAACACCTGTAGCTAATCAGCCCCCAGTCTGGTGGAGGAACAGGTGCTGTTCACCCTTCGTCCGGCGTTTGACAGAGACCACGTGTTAAAAGGCTTTAAACTTGATGTCTTCTTTGTACTCACATGTTACTTGCACTTCCTGTTTCCTCACTGCAGGCTGCTGTTGAGTGGAAAAGAAGCATTGTTACATGTTCCCAGCGCAGCATAAACTCATCCCTGTTTCTCATTAGTTACTCAGCAGCCAAAATCTTGACACAAGCATCTTTTCGGCTCTGCCGTCTTTATCTAAAATGTGTGTATTGTATTCTCCTCTGCTGCTTGACCTCGAGCAGAATCTTCTGCAGAGAGTTTGAACTCAATCTGTCAGGATCTTTTTGACCATTTAGGGAATAATGGGCCGATACACTCACTTCAGCCTGAGGCACTTTTGCATTTTTCAGCGTGGAGTCTACGAGTGAAAAAATGAAATGTTACACAGTCAGACAGGCTGCGAGTTGTGTGTGTGAGTCAACCAGAGCTCTGAGTCTGGGGATTCGCACCCAGTCCTGAACCTGAGCTGATTAGGTGTGCATGGACCAGGGAAGCGCTGGTGATATGTGATGTGTCCTGAGGGACTAGAACAACAACAACAACAAAGGATTGTGCTGACTAAGTCATTGTGACAGAGTTTTGGCCACAGCTGAGGCCCTTTACACAATAACAGGGTTTGATGGCGTCAGGGACAAAAACAGGCACTTTTGCCTGAATGGAAAATAAACATTCAGTTAGAACTGGACTTTTCCCTCCAGACTTCTTTTGGTGGATGACATTGTTGACTTTTTATTAAGTACACAGACAAAAGCAACGTTTCCAGCCGGCAGCTAGGTTCAGTTCAGCTCGGTACAGAACAGAACAGTAAGCTCATGCGTTTCCACTGGCGACTGTACCATTACCTGCTGGGCGTGGCCTAACGCACCAGAGACACAGTGTGGCCCCCTAATAAAATCGTTGAAGAGACCTTAACAGCAAGCAAAGGAAACAATGGAGGACATCCAGCATTTCCTTTTGATCCTGGTCAGCCGTTTATCTCACAAAGCAGACGGGCTCTGTTTACGAAAGGCTGCACGCCGCCAGGAGAGTGACGGCCTAACCACTGCAGGGAAGTGACAATTTTGTCACCCAATCAGCGTCGAGGTTCTAGACGGTGGTTGGTTGACTAGGGGGTCTAGCTACCCCTTTATGGTACGACTTAGCTCTGTTTGGTACCCCACGTGAAGGATGACAAATCTGGCACAGTACGGTTCACTTTTTAAGGGAACCATTCACAGCTTTTGACAGTTTAAACACAAAAAATTCGTACAGAACCGAACTGAACCGTGCTGCTTGGTGGAAACGGGGCTTAATAGGCACCATTGTAAACTACCAGAACGATGCTCATCTACAATGATTGTGAATGTATTCGGGTATTCAATGAATCGTAGAAACCTCAGGGAGCTAAATGTACAGATGGTTCACTCGAGCAGTTTGGACTTCAGTGGCAGATACTCATTCTAGGCATGCTAACTGTTGTTGACATAATCTGACTGTCACTCTCAGTTCCTGCTTTAGAATAGACAAACACTTGCTTCTTTACTTTTAAAGGTGGATCATGCCACTGATGCCCAAAATGCTTTCAGCCTGGGGCCCAAAACAGAAATGAAACCCTCTGTTCAGGGACCAAAGCTAATTTCCTTTTTTTTTGCTCACTGGGGTTTTTTTTTTTACATCCAGCTTCTCTATTTTATTTGTGCTGGTTTCATTTCAGTTAAGAGGTCTGAGATTCATTTTCATTCCAAGTTGAGCTGAAATGAAAAATGTCTTAATAGTATTATTATCGTTCCTACTTGATGCTAACTGTACTGGGCCCAGGAGAAGATGGCCAGATGAAAAAGCCAATGGAAACCAAACACATCTTCCCAGATGAGCTGAGACCTTCCAATAAACTTTTTGTATTTAAAAGTTCTTTTCTCTTCCCTTATATTCGAGATAAAATTGAAACATGGCAAGGCGGATAATTTGCACTGGACCCAGTGTGAATAGTTGTCAGGTGGAAAATATCACGTCGCGCTGGTTGGAAACGGCTTGAACGCACTGATTTGGAGCTCCCACTTGACGCAGTTAGTCGTGGATTTCACATTTACAGGAAACATATAAATAAGCAAAAGAAAACAGTGCTTGGCCCCACGCTTCATTTGGATTTACTCATGACATATCGAAATATCTGCTGCCTCTCAGTAACCAGTAAATTTCTCATGACAATTGTTGTTTTGTTGGAAGACTGCTTTCTTTTATTAATCCAAGGTGTAAAGTCTGGCAGTAATGACATGTACCACATTTTGGCTGCTGCTATCGTTAAATCTCGCTCAGCTCTTTCAGACGACACAAAACGATTGCTGATTCAGGAAACGTTCCTCTGAATAATCATCGGGGAGTCAGCCTTTTCCCACCTCAACCGAACAAAGAACAGACCGCTAGCGGAGCGGTGAGCCTGCCGCTTTGCTTACCAAATTCTTCAGTATTGATGGAAAAGGTTCTCTCAGTAAATTTGCTGCCTCAGCATCTGCTGGTTTGGCAAGATCACTTCACTTCCCATCTGTTGGATCCATTAGTAGCCCGAGTGTGTAAGATGGCGGAAACAATGGGGAAACGTCAGCGTCTGTCAGTTTGGTTATGCTCATATTTCGTGTGACTGCTTGCTGTTCATCAATAGGCACTCAGGCCAGTAAACACCGAACGCACTGTATATTCAGCATAAACCCAAGAGCCACTTCTGCACATGATACACTTTTTGTTGGATAGCAGAATTGTATCTTCACTATGGAAGCCTGTTTCAGCATTTTGGCCACATCTGTTCTCAGGATGTACGTTTGACTAAGCCTTTCTTTGACATACCTCCCTCCCTCTCTGTGTTGCTGGGGAAAAGCATGCGAGGCAAAGTACTAATGTTGATTCTGTCTGATCCCTGACCACTGTATAACCTCTCAGACAGCAGTGTGCTCTATGAAAAAGTGGAGCAGAATGTTATCTTAAACATGCTTATAGTGTATATATACTAATTAGAGGTACTGCAACCCATTTAATTTACCTGTGTGTGTGTGTGTAGAATTTAGGATCATCTGTCTACTAGCATGTAAAATCTTTATATTTATGTTATGTATAAACTTAACACCTTAAATTAAAAAAATGTGGTTTTTATGTAACCTCAGAATAATCAGTTTGTAGTCATGCGGTACGGTTTGCGTTTTAAGGGTACAATTAGCATCTTTTGACAATAGAAATGGAAAAAACAAATGTGTACCGACCTGAAACAGAACAGAAAGTGCTTCCATGGTTATTATTATTAATAATGATATTAATGTACGGACAGCGCCCCCAACAGGCTCTATTCCTTAAGACCAGCAAACACCAATCTGACGATCGGCCATTAGGAGCGTCTGGGAGCTTCAGTCGCTCTTGTCTTTTTGGTGTTTTTTTCAGCCGACTCAATGCTGCTTCCACATATATAAAGAGTTCGTCTTGCATTTTCTCTGACTGAGTGGCGTGTACAGAATCCCACGCAGGCGCAGGACGTACGTACCAGCTGGCAGCGTGCAGGGATCGGCGTCTTCTCAGGCCACAAAGCATCCATCACGCTACCGATCATCAGCTCATCAGATCTGTTCAGCTTGATAATGTTCTCATGTTCTGTGAAAAATTTTATTTTTAAACTGTACACAAAGTCCCGGTTATCTCTCCCAAACTGAGAAAAGTTAATATAAATTATTAAATAGATCTTAGATTGAAAAATAAAAACAGAAGCTCTAATATCTCTTTATACTGTAATTGAGCTCCTGTGTGCCACGCAGCAGTGTGAGGGCAATACACTCATGGGAGGCCATTACTCCAGAATTCTTCTTCCCCTCATTAGAGTTTAATGTGTGCACAGACACATGAAAGCTCGTGTTCAAGCCGTCATTTTGTCCTTCCTCTCCTCTCAAACTGATGAAAGTTGTTTTCTTTCTAAATTTAAATAGAAAAAAGATGGTATTTTTCGTGCTTCCGTCAGGTGGTATCAGTCCAAACAGCAGCCCTGTAACCCGGCTCCTGGTTGCCTTTTTCCCGTCTCTGGGCTCACGCTCAGGTCTTTCTCATCCGGCCGGCGTTCCCTGGAAACAGGAGTCGCAGCTGTTTCTCCATGCCCTCCTCCGCTCCTCCAGAAACATTACCCATAATTCTTCATCCTCACCTCCGTCTATCTCATTTCCTTCACATTAAGTCACCTCGTAGGTTCCTCACCCAATAAATCAGGCTGCCTTATCTGCCCACGGAGGTAACAGTCGGTGCCGGCCACGGCTAATCATCCCCATCCTTCTCACTCTGTGTGTGTGCGTCTCTGTAACTGACACGTACTCTGCTCCCCCTCCAGGAGGAAACCCTCGAACCGCAGGGTAAATATTGGATTTGTGCTGGGAAACAAAGCATGCGAGGCTTTTGAAACGGGACAAAGAGAATCGCTGATCGAAGTCGGGTCCGATCACAGTCTGATTCGTTTCACGTCTCTACTGTGAGCAACAATGTCTTTAATGACTTGGAGGGAAGATTGTTGCACCAGTTCTATGATATGGGAACATTTGCGATTACTGGATGGATGGATGATGAGATGACCTCACATCTCTCTTTAATTCCCTCAGTTCATGTTGACTGCTGTCTCGAACTTGTTTCCTCTGAGAGGTCTCGGGTTCTGTCTTCACCGAGGCCGGAGGGAGGCTGGCGGCAGCCGGCGGCAGCAGAAAGCTTTCTGGCACTATTCTGAACATCTGCCGCCTGGTGACGCGTGTCCAACAGGCCTTAAAGAAGAGCCAGTGGATCTTTACTCGTTTTAGGTTTTACTGCCTTTGTCTGCAGCTTCTTCTACCCATTCATGAAACTCGAGCCCTCACCAAATTGTCTAATTAGGCCAATTTGTAATTTTCGTCATGGCAGATGGTGCATTTTCCTGCACACTTTAGAGCTTTGGAGTGTAAAACTGATTTACTAACACAAAGGACTCTTTTATGGAGATTTAGCATCGTTTAAACAGTGAAATGCACATCAAGGCTGAGTGCGCACATTTAATAAAAAAAAGAAGCCCTGCTCTGATTGTTTTCGCTGACAGTGGCTTATTCTGTGGACACAGAAAATTAAAATATCCAATAAGGTACCAAACCCTTTCAAACCCTTTAGAGCATTTTGGAGGCAAATATTGGGCCTTTACTCCAGTAATTTATTCATTACGGTAACTTATATATCTTATATTATATATGATACATTTTGAACCAAAATAGCATTTTTTAATTAAATAAATGCTCTCTATTGGCAGTGAGATTTAATAATCAGAAAAATGTTGAATACTAGATCTTATTGTCCAATATTGGAGTATTGATCGCTCGTAGTATAAAGTACAGTTCATACCTGTAACTATACTAAGGAGGTACATTTTTTTCCTCAGAAAATTTCTAACGAGTAGTGTTAATTAAAAAACATTTGTAAAGGACTTTTCAAAACAACACAGAGATACAAATTGCTTTATAACAGCATGAAATAAAAGGGAGAATCTAACAACAACAAAAACAAACAATTACATTAAAGCAATAATAAAATAAAAGTAGTGAAAATATGATTTGAAAAATATAATAAAAATATTTTTAAAAATGAAAAGATGAAACGCAACAGAGAATTAAGTAAAAGCATGTTTTAAAAGGTGAGTTTGAAAGAGGGCAGCAGCGCCACCTGCAGTCCTTGTTTGGCTGCACAGGGAAGTTCACTGCGTTACTTCTATTGATTTGGTGGAGTGGACACGAGCGCCGTCTGAGTGTGTGTGTGTGTGTCTGTTTGTGTGAGTGTCTGTGTGTGTGTGTGTAGTTGTGTGTTTGTTTGTGTAGTAGTGAGTTTGTGTGTAGGTCTGTGTCTGCGTGTGTGTGTTTGTGTGAGTTAGTGTGTATGTGTGTAGTTGTGTGTTTGTTTGTGTAGTAGTGAGTTTGTG
Organism: Mola mola; assembly: GCA_001698575.1. NCBI lineage: Eukaryota > Metazoa > Chordata > Actinopteri > Tetraodontiformes > Molidae > Mola > Mola mola. The sequence continues at coordinate 910,317 of KV751385.1, read as the reverse complement.
TGTAGGTCTGTGTTTGTGTGTATGTGTGTGTGTGTCTGTTTGTATGAGTGTCTGTGAGTGTGTGTGTAGGTCTGTGTCTGTGTGTTTGTGTGAGTGTGTGTGTGTGTGTGTGTGGGTATGTTTGTCTGTGAGTGTGTGTGTGTGTAGGAGTGAGTGTGTGTGTCTGTGAGTGAGTGAGTGTGTGTGTATGTGTGTGTCTGTGAGTGTGTGTGAGTGTGTCTGTGAGTGAGTGAGCGTGTGTGTCTGTGGGTATGTGCTCTTTGCCTCATCACTCCCCCTCAGGTCACAAACTGCTGTTGTTGAGATGATGATGATGGGGGGGTGCTGCCCAGTTGCCATGGTGATGCACCCTGCAGGGTGTGTGGGGTGTTTCTTTTCCCAGCTCAATGCTCTGTACACCAGCTGGAATGGACAGAAACATCAGGAACGAGACTCTGAGATGAAACAGCTGGTTTCAGGCCTCGTCTCCTCAGTCCAGATACGTTCCTATTTGACTCTTTCTGAGGTTCCCTGACTTCAAACAAGTCTGCTTCCAGGTGCATTTTAATGTCTCTGAAGTGGTGCAACCCCTGACTGGAGTGTTTAATGGAGTAGTTTTGGATTGAATTAACCCATTTAAAGCTTCGTCTCGAAGCTTCCACTCTGTAACTACACCAAGACGGGGCTCTGCTGACTCTAATCAATGAAAAATACATGTTGCGTCACGATGGATGATGATGCAGCTGCACAGAAACCTGAGTGTGGATAATAAAATGACCAGTTACGGGGCTCACATGGAGCCGTTTCTAGGTCACGATGCCTGTACATGAATAATAAACAGCTGTCTGCTGTAAAGAGAATTATTTATAGAGCTTCGAGAGAGCCGCTCTCTCTCTCTCTCTCTCTCCTTCTCTCTTTCCTTCTCTGTCTCTCTCTCTCACACTCTATCACTCTCTCTCAATCTCTCTCTCTCTCCCCCAGTCTCTCACTCTCTCTCTATCACGCTCTCTCTCTCGCTCTCACTCTCTCTCTATCTCTCTCTCTCCCACTCTTTCTCTCACTCTCTCTCTCTCTTGCTCTCTCTCACTCTCTATCGCTCACTCTCTCTGTCACTCTCTCACTCTCTCTCTGTCGCTCTCCCTATCTCTAACTCTCTCTCTCTCTATCACTCTGTCTCTCTCTCTGTCACTCTCTCAGTGTTAAGCACTCTTTTTCTTTCCCATCTTGCAATCTGCCGTCTCTTTAATCCCTTTGTATTTTTCCTCTATAATCACAGCCTCTCTTAGCTCAGGAATTAATTAATTATTCTTTATTGTGAGGCTGTAAATTGTAGTAATAGAAGCACAGATTATTTCTTTATCTTTGTGCGAAGTCTCTTGAGGAAATACTTTCGTTTTTTAGGACAACTTTAGGCTCTGGTCTGCACTTTTGTACTCATCAGTGCCGACCGGTAGAAATTCTCTGACATGTCAAAGTCCTGCAGTGAACCTTTTCGTGCAGTAAAAGCAAAAAAGTTGGCAGCATTAAAGTATATTTGACTGAATCCATCCATCATCGTGTGGTGTGTTGCTTCCACTGCCAAGGACGAGTGCAGCCTGCGGCCTAACGTTGGGTCTGCAGAGAAGGTCATCTGCCTCAATCTGCCATCCCTCCAGGACCCTGGACATAAACTTTTTGAAATTCTCCATCCAAATATCCATATTTACATATCTAACACTTAATTGTGAATAGAACGTTTACTTTTTCTGTATCTGAACTATAGATAGTAAATAATTGCAGTATGTGCAAACATACTTGGTAATAAATACCATTCAGATTCAGATTCTAAAACACTGACTCTAATGATTTATTCTAGAAAAGAATAAAAGAAAACTGGACAAGAATAAACCGTTTACTTTGGAGAAGGAGCAGGCTGAAGCATCAGTTTGTCTTCATCAGCATCCGATGTTGTCATTCAGTCTACATTACTGTGCGGCCGTTGAAACGTAAGTGCGATGTACGAACGTGAAGGAATGCACAGTGGAAAAGGAAGGAAATCATCAGTATTCATGTCAAGGATTAGCCTTTCTGCATTTTCATAATTCATAAGTTCATACTTGTTTGATATGACCTGTCATGCTCTTCCTCAGTATAACTGTATCTTCCACATTTCTGGCAAGTTACTCTGCAATGAGCTGATAGTGGCTTTGTGTATTACATTATTTAAACAACTATAAGCAATAGTTTATTGAGAATGGCCTGATGTAGCGCTTCTGCTGCGCACGTTGGTCTATTTACTGCTCCTGTCGGTGCAGGTCGTGGAACTTTGGATGTGGATATGTTTGAAGAAATTCAGACTAGCAGTGACAGGGGAGGCAGGACAAACAGAGCCGACTGGAGAGGAAGAGGAGCGTGTCAGTCGACGTGAAGAGCCGAGACGCACTGGCGGAGAGAGAGAGAGTGAGTCGGCCGAATGGAGGGATGGACAATGAGGTCGGCAGAAAGTCAGACAGAGTCCAGACTAAAGCCTTAGGCTGAGCCTGCGTGAGATCATCAGGAATGAGCCCGAGCGGCAATAACTGCCGAAGACACACGCACACGCGGACGTCTACAACACCACATGCAGCCACAAAAACAAAATCCTGTTGTAAAAAAACCAAACAGTTTACACAGTGGTATGATTTACTCATAATCTAATTAAGAGAAAAGTCCACACACATGACTTTCAGAAGGTTTTCTGGCCCTTATTAAGTACCGAGACTCTTTTGACACTGAAGGCAGCTGGAATTCCTTTAGAGTCACTTCACTTCTCTTCCAAATTACTTCTTAACTGGAGAATGCAAGCATCGATCCCATTACCTCTCGCAAGCTCAGCAAGCATGTTACCATTTGAGCTAATTCCCTTGGATACGCCAGTGAATGACAGTGAGATGAGATGACAACCGAGTTCACCTTATGTGAACCGAGGTGGTCACTTGACGCTACAGGTAGTAAAAAAGAGGTGGCCGAGTGGTTAGGGCGATGGGCTGGTAATCTGTTGTGCTCTGTATGCATGGGCTCACATCCCATCCTCGTTACAGGCCAGCTCGCTTTAGTCCTCCTCATGGGCATTTCTTAAATTCAATGCTATCCTACCCTTTGCTGTCATCTGCCCACATTTGGTGTCCGTCCTGATTGTAAAGATTTGAAGGCGTTGTTCTTTCAGATCAGTGGCTTTCATGACTCCTTGATTGCTCATACATGTCAATGCCATAACTCTGCCTCCACTCTACCGTGATTGACACGTGATGTGGTACGCTTTGGATCATGAGCTGCTCTGTTCTGCCTCCATATTCTTCCTATCATTCGGATAAATAGTCAATCTTTGCTTCATCTGTTCAAAGATTCTGATTCCAGAATTTGGATTTGGAATTTTTTTTTTTTAGATGTTTTCTGACAAACTTTACTTTGGCCCTCCTGTTTCAGAGTGTTACCAGTAGTTCGAACCTTGTTGTATACCCTCCGTATTTACATTTTTGAAGGCATCTCTTGTTTGCATACGTTGATGAAGATACACCTACCATCTCCAGAATATTCTTGGCTTGTCCAGATGTTGTGAAGAGGTTTTTCTCCACCACAGAAGGGATTCACAGATCAACCACTGTAGTTGTCTTCTGTGGTCTTCCAGCCATTTTTATGTTGTTGAACTCACCAGTGCATTCTTCATTTCCAAGAATATACCAAATTGTTGATTGGGCAACTCAAGTTTTAACTATCTCTCTGATTGATTTATTTTCATACTTCAGCCTATTGACACCCATATTTTTGTGAAGCCGCTTAAATTAAAGCTGAAAGTCTGCAGTTCGATCGCATCTTGTTTAATTTCAAATCCATTGTGGTGGTATAAAGAGGCACAATGATACAAACATTTCATTGTCCAAATACGTTTGGACTTAACTCTAGATGACTTTTATTCCTCGTCTTTCAAACCAAATGCCTTCTTTGTCAGGAATGTGTGCATTTGTGTCCTCCTCAAATCAGGGTCCCTTCTCCTGTAAGTGACGTCGTACTACAGTGGATTGTTTTGAGGACCTGCCTCTCCTGTGCTGTGCCATGCTTTTGTGGAGTGGTTGTCTGGTCTTCCCTGTATATATAAAGTAGGTCTCCCTGCTGCATTGCTCAGCATACAAAACATTGCTGGTAGTGCAGGATATCGATATCGAGCCCTGTCAGAATCCTGCGGCTGCCGAGATCCCATCAGCATCCACTGATGCTGTTACTCCGCAGCAGCTGCAGGAAGGTCAGGTGTTAAAATCTCCCACTAGAGGACAACCCAAAGGGAAACCTATTCTGTCCCTTTTGGTTGCCCAGCAGCTTTTCCTCTGAAGACGCAGCTTCATCAAAACCATCTCACCAGGAACCTGCCCAGCAGGACTAGGAAAGAAGTTTAATGGATGCCACTGATTCCAAATGGAAAGATACATATCATGACTCCCTTTCAAATCATTGTTTCAGAACAATGTAAGAAAGCACAATGACTGCAGCAAATACACACTGCATATAGCTACTGAGATGACTCTGTCCACGCAACCAAATCGCTATCAATGCCTGGTTGTTCCTAAGGAGAGAAAGATGAGGTTGACTGGAGAATATGGGCATCGATCCTGCTACCATTTGAGCTAATTCCCCTGGAACCACGAATGAATGACATTGAGACAAGACTTCAGCTGAGTTCAACTTATGAGAATCTGATTGTTCACTTGGCCTTTCTTTTGACAAGACGAGGTGGCCGAGTGGTTAAGGTGCTGGACTGCTAATCCACTGTACTCTACATGCATCGGTTCAAATCCCATCCAGTGTTCCTCTTTGGCAAGTCAAAAAAGCTTAATGCAATCCTACTGTACTTACAGGCCAACCTCTCCTATTTGTACTTGAGGCCATATCTGCACTTTTGCTGTCATTTGCCTAAAATTTGGTGTCCTTGTGATAGTGAAGACTTGAAATCATCCTGTTTAAATATCAATGATTTGATTGATGCTCAATGTTGAGAAAGTTAAATGCCAAAGAATGCTGCACAAACTCCAGTCGGAATGTTCATTGTGATTCAGCTGTATACTTGTCTTAATAATGCAACTAAGATCAGAATTCCATATGTCTTAAATGCCAGTATGACCTTATTCTAAAGTAGGTGATCAAACACTGATGTTTACATGGCAGTGTCTTATTCAGAATATGATGGTGTTTGGGTTGATATCGGAGCGTTGCTGTGCATATAAACGTAGTCAATGTTAAAAGGTCATGCACGTGAAATGAACAAAAAAAAAGCAGCGGTGTCCTTCGATAGCTCAGCTGGTAGAGCGGAGGACTGTAGGTTGTCAAAACCAGCTTTCCTTAGGTTGCTGCTAGCTTGAAGGATAACATTTTGACTGGTTTTACAGTAAGTAATTCTATTCCAGCGCCGTAGGGCAAAAGACAGAGTGGCCTGGAATAATGACCACGATCACCGTCTGGTTCCTGGACCCTGCTCTTTAATAACGTGCTTCTGCACTCAGTTCTCATGTTTTCATATCAATAGACTGTAATGATGTCTTATTGTTGTGCTCTGTACTTGTGACAGCTATTGCAAGTCTACCCGTCCCACGGAGAGGGATCTCTGTCCAGGGTTTTTGGAGTTTTTCCTCACCTGGTTCGAGGGTCCAAGGGTCGTTGGTGTTGTTATATACAGATTGTAAAGCCCTCAGAGGCAAATTGTTATTTCCTGATGTCGTTTCTGATGTCTGTCCGTCCATTCTTGTAAACGCAATATCTCAAGATCACTTGGAGGGATTAGATTATGGAGTCATAGGGCAAAGGTCAAGGTCCCTGCAGCCTCATGTGTTCCTCTTGTGACCTTTAAACTAAGTCAGATCAACTTCTCTTTACTTCCTCTCCGAAAATACCATCCTGTTCCTATAAAAATCCACCCCAACCTCATTGGTTTCACCAAATATTCATGTTCAGGTTTGTTCAACTAAAAACTGAGTAATCAAGGATCATGTGACTCTCTTCGCTGTCTTTTACAGTTTGACGGCCAAACACTCAAACAGCCCTTTAATTCAGAGTTTATTACAAAGCAAGATTTCTATCAATCACTCTACCACAAAAAACACAGCCAGCTCTTCTTCTGGCCCCTTCGCTGTGCTGTCGCTGTCCGCATTGTACTCCTCACAGCGGCATGCAACCGTCAGGTGTAACCGTCAAGGATTTCCAGACATCACTTTTCCTCACGGCTGCCATGCGGAGTTAAACGCCAGTTGAGTTGGACTATTTAAGACAAAAATAACACGTGTGCATTGCGCAGGTGTGCGAATTTATCGAATACTGCAACAACACTGAGTACTCGTGTGATCTCTAAAAACATGGATACTTACTGGAACATTTCTGTGTGCAGAGGTAATTCCAGTCCCGTTGGGTTTCAGTAATGTGTTACTCATTAACCCACATGTACACACAGTCCCCACGGTTGGAGAGGAATTTTAATTTTTTTCTAGTTTGCATTTTTCAGTTTGATGCCTCCACAGATTGAAGACTCACCGACATATGAAAAGTTAATGATTATAAGAACACAACTGAATACAGCTGAATACACATCAATAGTCAATAGCCGACAGGTCTGCAGTCATTGGCAGCAGCTTCACCCTTCTGAGCTGATCCGCAGTTTGCTGACCAGCTTTGTATGCAGTTTTTCTTTTTAGGAATAATAATCTTCAATAATCTACCTAGCACTGTGCTCTAGTTTATAATCTCCTGTTTAAATCCTTATAGATTAAAGGGTAATTTCTTTAACCTCAATCCCAGCATGTAATTATCATATAGAAAAACCTTTTCCACAGCTTCTCCTGATTTGATGATAGTTGGTCGAACACGATGAAAACTCTTTAGCTCAAGGTCTTCCCAGCTCCTGTTACAGTTAATATCACGTCCTGCTGACCCCAGTTGGTTGTGTTTCATCACTGTCCAATGAAAAACCCATCTCAGTGTCAGAATGTCCATCTTCTTCCCCGGCAGCTGTCAGCGTTGGCTATCGAAATGACTAAAAGACGTTTAATTATGTAATATTTATAGGTCAGTAAAAAAAATGGGACAAATATTTTTTTCTCTTTTTTGGGATAATTTCTACAGTAAATGATTGATTGATTAATTCATGTTGCAGCTCTAATGTGCTCCAGTGACATCTGGTTATTTACGTCCCACCATGTTGGTCAACTGTTTGTAGCTGGTTGTTCTAAATTTCTTGGTTTTATATTGAAATAGGGCTAATCAATAGGTTATCAGTCCACAGGTATTGACGTGCGTCATCAGTCTTACTCGGCTCGGGGAAATCACAGAGTTCATGGTCCATCCTCGGCTTAAAACCTCACGTTATTTAGGCTCTCCAGAGCTGTCTGTGTGAACTTTCTCAGCACAGCACTGACCTGTAAATAGTACAGAGTAAAACATCTTTCATTTAGATTGCCAACGTTGACAGCTGACAGGAAGAACGTGGACATTTTGACACCTCAGACAGTCACATCAGAAGTGGAGACATGTGGTTTCATTTCACAGCGATAATATGCCGTATGTGTGTGTGTGTGAGGATATTGTGTCAGTTGAGGAGAGAACACTGAGGTCAGACTGATAGAGGACATGTGGACATTCAGGTCATCCTGAAGAAGCTGTAGAACTTGTGTCTGGTAACGGTGGGACGCCATCACTGTTGTTTTTCTCAATCATCATCATTAGGAATTTGTGAATTTGTCATCTCATTGCAAAGGGGTCACATGACCTTTGGGTTTGAACCGAGCAATAAGCCAACACTGTGAACGCTGTTCTGGAGTCCAGTTTGAATGTTAGGTAAAGAAGATAATATGAGATAAGATGTACCTTTATTGATCCCCCTTGTGATAAATTCTGGTTGACACAGCAGTACAGAGGTAAAAAGTACCAAAATAAGTCAACATGCAGTATAAGAAAGGATAACTAAAAAACTAAAATACTAGAAATTATAAAAATTATAAAATATACTAATATAAGTATAATGTACAATCTGGCCACTGTGTATAAGAGTGTGCAAGGTGCAATGTTAAGCTCAATAAATATGAAATTTAAATACCTAATTGTGAGGAATTCTATATATACAAACAGTTGGACATGTACAGTATCAGGGGTGTTTTTGGTTTTCCCTGGAGCGGTGTGCGGATTGAAGGGGCGACTGTAGAGCTCAGTGAAGCTGTGCTCGTGTCAGCCTTTAGCTCAAAACACCGGCATGTTTTACTACAGCCCACTGACAATAACAAAGCTGGTCATTAGCACATTAGTGCCTGTGAAGGAGAGCTGCGTTATTGAGTTTTTATAGCATCAAGTAATTAATCAGATCATGAAATAGAAGGTTATGAACGTACTTGCTAGAATAATTAATATCAGCTGACATTTCATTCGTTTGCTTTCAGTTCACTCGAACTCTGACGGGAATGAACTGTTTAGTTTGTGGCAGTGCTGGTTAGTCTGTCTGCTTATATTTGCACATTTTTGCTCCAGTTTTTACTAGATAAAACAGGTGTCAACCAAAATTTTTATTTTGGCGACATGCTGAGTTGAAACAAGTGAAAAACTGCTGTATTTCGCAATATATAACATGGCAATACTTAACGTATTACAATATTGTGATCAGATTGTACCGTGGGGCCTGTGGTGAGTCGCACCACCACAAAAAGAAGTGCCTGAAATGACAGAAACCATCTTCGAGAAAAAGTGCTGCCTAAAATAATGGAGATTGAGGTCGAGATTATGACCTGTACCGAAGCCAGCCACCAGGGGGTGCGTGCGCTTCACATTTGAAGAGCTCTCAAATCGTCCATCGTTAAATACAAACTATTGTACAGCCTCACAGAGCTTTTTAAAGCTTTTTAATAGCCGCTAATCTGGAATACATCACTAAATCTAAATCATCCAGTCGAGTCATCTGCAGTTTTGGTTTTTTCTGTGTTATAATCCCAGATGATAATCTACCATAATCTGCTTGACTGGCTCTTTTTCTGTGTTCTCACAGGGCCTTGTACGGATATGAGGATGAGAGCAATGACTTGACACTGGCGTCATCAGGAGGTGAGTTACGTCTCTTCATCAAACCGATTCAAGAATTTAATCCCCCCCAAACGCCACATCTCGCTGTGACCGTGTTTTTACGTCTAACGAAGGTGGCTAATGGTTAGTGTCCCGCGTTCAGGCGGCTTTAGGAGGAGAATCGTCCTCTTCTTTGTTTTCTGATGGTTACTGAGCCTCCAGAGAGTTGGATTCGTTATTAGCTCAGTTAATGACTCGCTGCATGATCATTACAGTTTAATGAGGCTCCTCCATCGGTGCGCGCACACACACACACCCACACACACACAAAGTGTCCCCAAGACTGTGATAATATTACCGGGTGTGTTATGTGGAATAAGGAATTATTGCTCATCTAAGGAAATATACATAATGACATCATGGTCAGAGGGGAGAGAAAAGAGATTTTTATCCAGATGTGGGGTAAATAGATGTGTGTGTGTGTGTGATGAACTGCAGTCATGTGACTGGACCATGAAAACAAAGTCTTCAGTCTGATGGAGCCGTCGCCTGGGAAGAACATTTTGTCAACCTCAAATTTCCGTATGAACTTTGATTTGACACTCGTGTCCTCCATCACTGAACCCTATAACAGGTTTAAATTACAACCCTCGTTTGAATTCTTCCAGCTTTGTGAGGCCGCGGCTTATTGAGCGAGTCCCGTGTAATCATTGGCCCCGAGTATTAGAAATAAAACGCTGATCACGTGGGAGGAATGAAGGACTCATCTGAGACACGAATGCTGGAGAGATGCGTGAACAAGCGCTACTCCTCTCATGACTGCTCTTTGCCTCTTCAGACGTTTTTTTGTGTTTTTACCAACATTAAACCACTCAGCACTGATGTCGGCGTAAAACTCCTCCTGGTGTTAATCTTGATACCTCACCGGGGTTTCACACTTTTCGTAGGACAGCAAGAAGCCTGCTGGAAATCAAGTTTTAAACTGAGTCACAGCCACAGCTGGCCATGATTGTGTTGCCCTGCTGTTTTTTTTCCCTGTGTAAATAAATAAATATAACAAATCTCTTTCAGATCACATCTGCAGTCTAAAAGGATCTATTGCTGTAATATTTAACACTATTTCATTACTATGTTTGTTTATGTCAACATCTATGAAGGAGTATTCAATCTATTTTTTAGATTTTGAGAATAAAGTCATAAATGAATGAGAAAAACGTTGAAACTTTACGGGATTTTATGCAAAAATGAGAAGGAAACAGGCAGCTCCTTGGACAGCCTCCAAACAGGGGCGATTTCCTCCAAATCTGTGTGTTTCTTCAGAATAAACACAGTTTGCTGCAAATTCCTTTCAGAGTCCTGATACTGATGATAAAGCGGTGCTGATGTGCCAAAAGATTTCCCCAGTATGTGAAACCTCGACTGAAGTACAACTTCGCAGTTCTCCAGCAGCCTTACGGTGGCGCTGATGTCTCTTCTCTGAAGGAACACACTGACATGAACACTTTTTTAATCAGAATATTTAGACTTTTTTCCCACAAATTTATAACTTTGTTCTTGTAAAATGACTTCATTATTCTTATAATTTTTCATTTTTTTTCCTACAAATATAACTTTTTTTCTGTAAATTTATGACTTTATTCTCAAAGTATCTGATTCTTTTTTTTCTCCCTGTGGCCCTGATACATCCTAAACATCTGATCGGGTTCTGAAGGTTTCTTGTTTGTCTTCGTGTCTTCAATCAGACTTCAAAGTTAGCGACACTTGTTAGAACGAACGGGAAGTTTGGGTTTGTGACTTCTGAGAATCAAGCATGAGAACCCAAAGTAGCAACTCCACTCCCTGAAATGACTCGTGAATGGCTGAAAAGCACCGTCAGGGGTAGACTTGACTACGGAGCCTAGAGGAGGTGCAGAAGTCTCATCTTCCTACAGAACACTTGAATTACGATCTTCTCAAAGGTTGTTACTAACTGACTGTGCCAGTCTCGGGTGAACGAGGCTGGACGCCGCGTCCGAGATGCACTGAGGCCAGTTTGATGACAGGAATACAGAACCAAGGTAGCTTTTTAATTGATGAACAGTTACTGCTGGTTTAGTTGGCCATACAGAGTTAACTTAGCTTAGCTAACTTATATCCCTGGGAGCCATCAGTCAACAACATTGCATATTTCAAGAGCTTTTGTTTTCTTTTGTATCCTGTGTAGTGTTAACCTTGCGTGTTGTTGTTTGTTTCTTGAGGTATTTTTGGAAGATGTTTAACATCTTGGCCAGAGGACCACAGATGAAAAATAGCTTTTTGGCTGATTCTTGCCTTTTCACAAATCTAATATCATGTGTTTTATTAATTTGCACTGTCCCTTCTTAAATAAATTAAACTAAACTTAACTAAGGTGGATTGATGAAATATTGCCACTTCCTCTCTGTGCAAAAATGAAGCAGAATATCTGGGATTTGAGTACCACCATCTTAGACTGGTGACGTAACGTGGAGCCAGTCGGTACAGGAGGATCCCTGCTCCCGCCCAATCACAAGCAGAGCTCAGCTGTCAATCACAATGTGTCACATCGTTTTTTTATTGCTTCAGATAACTAATTTAAACCGAGCTGATGAGAAAAATGAACACTTGAACACACACCAGCAGGATAAGAAAACTATGAGATGAGGGAAATCATCTTTGGTAAAAATGTTTATGAGGTGAACCTGAACTGGAGGCAGCCACCAGGGGGCGATTGAGATGGTTTGGCGTCGAGTTTGGAAAGTTAACATTTTATTGACTGTATTAACTGTAAAAAAGTCGTGAAATACGTAAATATGCGATGTCATGTTGTTAACTGCTTTAACTGCTGGTTTGCCTTATTTTAAACACTTTGTTCAGTCAATATCACATTTTAAGGTGTTGGGCCCAGTTCTTCTGCATAGAACACCTAAATAACCAATCCTGACAGAGGTGGGGCTTTACACTGTAGAAATTAAACTTCCCATTGTGATTCATCAGCTTGTGCAACCTTGTACAAGTAGCTCCTCCTCTTCTTCCTGCAAATCTGTGTCTGTTTAAAACATGTGCGGCTGAATTAATCGGATGTTAGAACTTGTTACCGTGCAGCGTATAGTATACTAGTTTAAAAGTCTCAAGCAGGTAAGCTTTGGCTGCAGGTGAAGGGTGGAGACGGGTGGGCTAAAGGAGCACACTCACAGATCTCTTCCACCTATATAAAGCTGAGGTGTAGAGTTAACACGCCAGAGATTTTAAGGGCGTGAAGGTATTTTTTTGATAACAAAACAGTCCGAAGCATTAAACCTGACTGTGCTGCAGTGGAGCTGAACTCTCTCGCTCTGTGCTGCAGGGGGCGGTCTGGTAGAGATCACGCTGACCTTTGACAGCAGCAGGGTGATGTATGGCTTCTGCAGCCTGAAGGACCCCGCCGCCGCTCTGCCACGATACATCCTCATCAACTGGGTGAGTCGCCGTGTCGCAGGGGGGGTGGAGGGTGACGCATCATATGAACACACAGACCAACACTGAAATGTCCTGGCCATAAAAAAGCATTCATTAAAGGTCACTTGACATTTTCAATTTAGCAGTTTGTTTAACGAGGACACAGAAAAGTTAGGACCTTAAAGCAGGGTCTGTTGTCCAATTGCAGAGCTGCAGCCGCAGATATGTGCAGATCCTGCCCCCTGCAGGCAGAGATAATATTTGCTTTTGGCTCCAGCTGCAGGCAGCATTTTGTTTTTCTTTACAGGTATTTTTTTTTATTATGTTATCTTCTTTTTTTTATCTCATTGCATTTGAAGCAGTGAAGGGAAGCCAAGCTTGCATTCTTCATCACTGTCAGCAGGGGGCAGTGCCACTGGTTTCAGTTTGTATGACGTCAGCGATGAAGCCGTTGTGGATTCGAAGTCTTCTTCAACACAACACGTGTTCATTTTGTCAGTTATAGTATGATTTGAGTAAAAGTATAACTAGAAAGCATTTCAGCTTGTTTCTGTAGAGTATTTCCTGATACTCCATAAACCAACAATGTTATGGTTGACAACAACAATTTTTCTTCAAATGCTGCCATAGTTTCAGTCATTGTGGGCTCCTATTGTACTTGAATATTTAAGTTCACCTCTTCTATTGAAGCAGCACAGTCTTTTACGAATATGACAGAAATATGTCTTCAATGAAGTTTTAATAATTTTGTTACTAGTTTATTTTTTATAGACGGAAATTTCTTTATCACAATAGCAGAGCCAATAATGGGGGATCTTATGCTTTGCTTTTATTTACCTCTCCTCATCGTGCGAGCATTGTGAGTGGAGCACAGAATTTAATGTTTTCAGGGTCTGATTGATGCAGACCAGATGCTGACATTTGAAAGGAGACATGGAGGACTAAGTCATCAGGATTGAAGGGAACCTTTTTGAAAGCTTAGATTTGGTTCCTGTGACAGACAGTCACTGTGTTCTTGGTACCTGGTTTGTTCATCGGCCATTGAAAGCACAAACACCCAGTGAAAATTTGTTTTTCTGACATCATAAAACAAGGACCATAAATTCCCTAAAGTTTGTAGTGATAAATAAAAAGCTGTAACGGATGTAGAAAATGTACATTTTATGACTAGACTTTTTCTTGGCTCTTGAGGACTTGTTGTTCTGAGTGAAAACTGGTCGGTTCCTGTGGCGTTTTCGATTTGAGTGCAGCTGTGCAGCTTGTTGCTGTAATCACTGTTTGAATGTGTAACTTTCCAATTACAAGCCAAGCAGAGAGAAACTGTCGCATCAGCACACATGTATCAGGCAGAGAGGCTTGTCCACCTTAATGACATTAATTCATGATGAAAAGGAAATGTAACAGGGAGAAATTAACCATTTGTGACGTTGGAGCTCTTTTCATCCCAGTGAGAGTCTCTAAAAGAGCATTTAGACCCAGTCTGAGTGTGTCTGAGAGCCTTCAGATGAATGTTTTACTCTGTGACTCTGACAAAAGCAGCAGCGCCCTGAGCAAGTGTCTTAGTAATGAGGTAAGTGCAGTGGGATGGAGAGAGGGAGCAGTGGACCGGAGGAACAGATAACCTCAGCTCTCATTTATAAAACAAGATCCGCAGTGAAAGAGTACGTGTGCATTAAAGCCCAAAGTGGTCCAATCTCCCTGTCCCTGAACCACGCCGGTACAGGACACCACAGGCCCACAGGTCCACACCGCACAGGTCAGGTGACTGTGTCTTGGCAGGTAAAAGCCAAGTTTGTTACACCAAGAGGCCTCCATGGACCATAAACAGTTTAAATATGTATGATAACGTGGATCTGCACACTCTAACTGATGTTCAATATCATTGAAACTAAAGACATGAATCAGAGTCAAGTCCATTTTAAAACAACCTCAGTTGACCAAAGTATTATAAACATAAACATTTTCCTGTGCGTCTGTCCCTCTGCACTGGTTGCTTACTGCCGCGCATGGCGCTGAGCAGTGAGTCACATGACAATACAGAGTAAATAACCCAACGTGACCCCCAGAGAGGCTGAACCGAGGGGAAGCTGTCCTCCAGAATTTCAGCGCTTACATGACGAAGAAGAGGGAAAATTTGAATAAACTCACCCGGAAACAGCCGAGAAACCAGCTGCTGTTAAACATTAGGCCACGCCCCTCTTTATCTCACTCGTTTTGCATCTCTCTTGCAGGTCGGGGAAGACGTGCCAGATGCCAGGAAGTGTGCCTGTGCCAGCCATGTGGCCACCGTAGCTGAGTTCTTCCAGGTCAGTTTAAAGGAAAGAGCTAAAAGCACAATCCAAGTCTTCAAATGTCCAGTAAATGTTGTGAGGATGAATGAGGTTGTTTTTGGCGGCTATTAGCAGGATTAGACAAGGACTACTTGACTTAGTTCAAAGGAATTTTTTATCAGAGGATTGTCGTGCCTCAGTTCAAAACTGATGAGCTGTTGGTTCCAGAGAGAACTGAACTATAGATGTCCAGCTGTTGTCATGTGTAGCTGACAGCTATGGCTACATGTGATTAACTTTTGGGCTTTCAAGGTCACTGACAGGTCAACAAACACATTTTTTGGCCACGTCTCTGGAGCGAGTCGACATAGAGAGCTTTAACTGGTGTCATTTGGCACTGGCTGCAGATGATGGAGGTCACTGATGGAAAAGGTCGCTGGTTTCATTTTGCAGCAAGTCCCAGAGTCCATCACATAGTGAGAACCAGCTGGCTCTGCTGTTCATGTGTCACCCATCAGGTGGCACCAACAGCATGTGCTGTTTTTCACACCAAATGAGTTTGACCTAAATAATAAACACTAAACACTAAAAAACGCTAAAATAATCACACTAAGGAATGACCCAAACAAAAGTTAACACCTCTCTCAGGGACTTCGGCTGCCCTGGCGCAGGTTTGCATCCAAACCTTGACAATGAAGACATCGTCTTAAACAGGGAGACTCGGATTGCACCAGACGATCAGCAGGTGTCTCTTTACGGAAATTATTATCTCCATATCGCCATGCGCACGTAAGCAGGCAGCGGCTTATAAAGGAGAATTAGCTCACTGAGCGACCTTTCACGGCCACCGCGGTTGTTCGCGAGCCTCGTGTCCTGAAAATACAAGCACATTTATTTTGGCACCACAGGCGAAGAGTTGAACAAATTGTTGCTTGTTGATGTTTGAATCTTCAGGTTCTTGTGTCAGGAAGCGTTTTTATCATCTGCTTCACTTTGCAGTCACATGCTGAGCGTTTGAATATTGAAATGTGTCCAGCTGCAGCCAACTGAACCTGTGGGCGGATCAAAGTGTGTGTGTGTGTGTGTGTGTGTGTGTGTGTGTGTGTGTGTGTGTGTGTGTGTGTGTGTGTGTGTGTTTGAGTGCATGACTAATGCGTCTCTTTTTAGACTAATCTCTCTGAGCTGAATGACAATCCTCGCCGCGTCACGCACACCTGGCTGAGGGCGTATTTTTGGATTGGTAGAGGAGATTAAGAGATTGAGATGAAAGCAGAGGTGGTATTTTATTTGAGTGTGTGTGTCACCCACACAGCCGATAGGAGTTCACCGTAACTCCTATCAACGATTACAAGTTGTGTCCCTGCGCAACTGGACTGTAAAAATATAGTTCCTACATGTGTTAAGACAGAAAACAAACAATGAGTGAAAACGATGTATGAAAACAAAACGCATTAAATAACAATACGACAGCATCAGTAGCCCTCTCTCTCTCTCTCTCTCTCTCTCTCTCTCTGCAGGGGGTGGAGGTCATCATCAATGCCAGCAGCCTGGACGACATCGACCCGTCAGCCATCGGGCAGCGGCTGACCAACGGCGTGGCGTCGGTGGCCAGTCCGGTCCTGAGCCGCCTGAGGACCAGAGAGGAAGAAAACGCAGATGTGGTACGAAGAGCCGCACTGGTTTATTTACTTCACAGCACAAACAAACAAACAAACAAGCTCACGCTGCACAGGGTTCTCCTCTTCCTCAGGGCACGGTGTACGAGAAGACCAACGCAGAGGTGGAGATGAAGAGGATCAACAGAGAAGAGTTCTGGGAGCAGGCCAAGGTGGGTGAAGGAGGGAGCAGTGAGTCCATTTTCACAGCTGGAATGACGTGTGAACACCTCAGCAGGACGTCTGAGGACTTTTCAGCTCACTCATCTGTGTTTTTCTCTACCCAGCGCGAGGAGGAGCTGCGGAAGGAGGAGGAGAAGAAGAAGGCGGCAGAGGAGCGGCAGCGCTACGAGGAGGAGCGAATGGAGCTGGAGAGATTAGAGCAGGAGAACCGAGAGAAGAGGTACCGCGAGAGGGAGAGGCAGATCGAGGAGCACAGGTGAGGAGCTCAGCGAGCGTGTCGGGATGATCAGCACATCCGGTCCCTGCCGGGAACAGGGAGCCCAGTTTGGGTTCTCGAGCCGTCTGTGGATGTGATGTCAGCTCGTACTCTGCCAGCCGCCGTGACTCGGTGTCCTCTGGTGTGTGTGAGAGCAGGAAGAAGCTGCAGGAGGAGGAGGAGGCCAAAGAGAGGCTGCGGAATCAGAGCGCCATCGTAAGTTTCCCACATCTCCCCGGAATCCGATGAACTCGGTGATACCTTGTTCTTTTATACCATGTGTGGATACAGATTGTGTTCTTCTCTCGACAATCTTAACGTTAACTGCACTTGATGAAATTTGATCAGTAGCTTCACGTTTGGACCAGAATATTCACCGGCAGGAAGGATTTAAGATCTGAACGCAGACGGACTCGTTAAGACTAAACTGAGCGGGGAGTGAAGTCGGGGGGGGTCCCCCTCTGACTCAAGGATGAACTGATTAGATTGTGAAGGTTATGTGTCAAAAGTCAAGGTCGCAGCGGCCTCGTATGTTCCTGACGGGAAACTAACTCAGATCAGACTGATTATTAGCTTTGATCCGAACACCTTTGAGGTCACTTCATCCTTGTTTCAGAACCAAAACACAGCTTGTTGAGTTCTGTTGGTACCAGTCGTACATGTATATATTAATAACCTGCTCTGACGTATTTAAAGAAGAATCCAGATGTTTTCCAGCCTTTGTCCTGTTTCCTGAGTCTAAATCATCTCTTTCAAAGATCAGTTCAGGCGCTGGTACTGATTTGCTCGTTAGGGCTACAGCACCGGGGATCAGTTAATTGGTCCCTTCTAACCCTTCTACTGGACCCACCACTGTATTTTCATTGTCCACTTACCCGCCAGGCGGTAACTCTGGTTTCCACTGTCCATTGTGCCTCCGTACAGGGAGCAGAGCCGAGCCTGGAGGACCTGAACCTGGACAAGAAGGAGTCTGAGGTGGAGGTGAGTCCGACTCACACATAGCAATAGAAAAACCTTCAACAGATTCTGCACCAAATGTGTGACGTGACAGTAAAGCTTCTTCATCTATTAGCTGCCCAAACAACAATTCACTTATTCTATCAATTAATCTGGTCGGTACAAAGTGACACTGATTCATTTTCAGCTGTAAGAACCATCATCGGACGATAAAAGGTAAAACCGACTGTGTGTGTGTGTTTCCAGGAGGCGAAGGCCATCATCGCTCAGCGGTCGGGGAACCCGCGGGAGTTTTTCAAGCAGAAGGAGAGAGCCATGACCATCAGCGTGGACACCTCGCCCGTCTCCGTCCACAGGACCGGTAAACACCTTCCTCACTTCAGACTGTGGGAGCAAACCAAGGTTTAAAAACCGGAGCAGGAAAGGTTTTAATCCCACAGACACCTCAGCTGTGTATTTTCTACTCAACATTTTCCTCAGCTGTTGCAAGTAGAAGATAAAAACAGCTGCTTCTAAACTGTTTTTAGACTTCTAGGATGTAAACTTTAACAAAAGTCATCAGTTTTCAACTGTAAAACCAGTGTTAAGTTTGGACACAGGGACACAAGGTGCTTCGCCACGTCGGGGGCGGGGCGTCATGACCCCGGAATCACGTTTATTAGGTTCACCACACGTTGAAAGACTTGGAGTCACAACATCTGTGGCTGCTGCTTGTCCACCAGTTTAATTTGCCTGTGTTCTTGTTGTTTGTCGGCAGTTTTGTTGAGTGTGAAATGTTTTCTTACCGAACACTGTCCAGCTGTCGAGATCCCGACATGTTTGGCGCTCATTCATCAACGGTTTTTGCTCGGGGTTTTGCCTCTCAGGCAACTCAAAACAAGGTTCCCATTCTGTGAGCAGCTGTTGGAGCTTCAACCCCTCCTGCCTTATTTCACCTGTTTGTGCATTTTAAAAGTTGAGGTTTCTTCCCTTTGCGTCTCATCCAGAAGCACAAGCTAGCTTTAGCATCTGTGTGAGCCTTACTGGGCTTTAATGTAGCTACAATACAAGCACATCTGCATCAGGGCTGCACAGTTTACTGGTTCAGCATCACGACGTGCAAAAGTCACGCTGCAGGACGCCTAAAGTCAAGGAAGGAGAATCAACTCAAGCAAGTTGCACCACGCCACATGTACAAGAAAGTGTCTTTGTCTTGGCTTTTCAACATTAACTCGATCAAGCATCCAGTTTAACCGAAAGCTGGATTCCATTCAAGGGGGGTTAAATGTGCATATCTGGTAAAATTTTATCACCAAAAAGAAAAATAATGCAATTTTTGAATTACTTTTTATTAACTTAACAAACAGTACAAAATATATTAACAGGCCCCACAACCAGACAGCACTTATTTAAGGAACATTTTCAATATTTTGGACTCGTCATATATAAACTTAAATACCGATAAAGCATTTCAGCATTTTAATTTTGATAATTATGTCCTCAGCTCCAACAAAACACATTGCAAAATATACACACAGTATATTTCACAGTATCTGTGTAACGATTCAAATACTTCACTTTACGTGTAATGATTATAGAATATATGAGAGCTCAACTTTTGCAATGAATAGACATAAATGTTATAAGTAATAAAATAATAATAAATTGTTACTACTAGTAACAGAAAGTTTTAAATAAAAATAATGCAATTTAATTTTGTCCAATATTCTGCAGCCGTGACCTGCGTCAGTACGAGGCGACCGAACATGCTGGTTCATGTCCGGAGAGGTTTCTCGGTCCCACACGGACACTAGAGGAGCTCACAGTCCTTAACTAAAGATCATAGAGCCTTTAAAGCAACATATAAACTTGTGATAACACAACAGGGACAGAAGTTGAGTGACTAAAGGAATATGAAATACAGAATGATAAATGAGTGTAGGTCCGACCTGAGAAATAATGTCATTGAGGCAAAGGCAGAGGTCTTCTAACGTGTGTCTGAGACGTGGAGGGAGGCGACACTCTGGGGGAGGAACGAGCTGGTTGACGTCACCATTTCACGGAAGATATGCTGGAAATGAACAGGACGCGGTGAAAATGGCAGCGGTGTAAAACCTTTATTCCGGAGAGGTTCACATAAGATTTGTTCTGTTTTTGGTTGTAAACCAGTTTCCCCACGTGAGGTTCAGGGTGCACAAACATGAATCTGAGGTCAAAAAAGCGTTTTCAGGGTTTCATTTCTGCCTAACTGCATGCTGTCAGTCTGTCTTTAAGGCCGCACTAACTGTTTTTCTTTCTTTCTCTCTTCTTTTCTTTCTGTCTCTCATTATTCTTCCCGCTGGGGCTTCTTCTGCTGCCTGACCGCCATCCTCATTCCTCCTTTCATTTTGTCTCCTCTGCTCTGTGGTGTCTTGTGGAACTGGTCCCCTCCTCCTCCTCCTCCTCTCTCGTTCTTTTTTCTCGTCTCTCTGTTCTGCCGCGTCGCCATCGTGTCTTCTGTCGTTTCTGTTGGTGTGTTTGAATCTCGCCTGTGTGTGCGTGCGTGTGTCTCGTCCCCGACCGCCAGGCCGTTTGGACAGCCCGTTCTTGAGGCAGCAGCACAGTCCGAGCCCCCTGCCCCTACGCGCCCCGCCACATGCACGGACGCAGCTCGCCGCTGCTGCAGCCGGTAGGTACAGAACCCGCGAAGAAGAAAAAGAAGAAGAAGGATGGCCAGCAGCATCCATCCGCTGTCAGGAACCCCCCCCAAACAAACATGAAGGCTGGAATAACAAAGATGAAATGACAGGAATGCATTAATATCCACATTATGACTCTTTTTAAATGAAATTATGATTCTGGTTGACATGAAATATAGATAATCCTGTTGTAGTTAAAACATCTGGTAAACTGAGCAGCAAAATTTCTGCTCTTGATTTTGGACACTGACATCACAATTAAGGATTATTTCAGTTAGAGATGCAACAGTTAGTTGAATAACTGAAAGATGAGAAAATTTATCCACTATTTTGATAACATATTCACTGTTTTAGTCAAGTAAGAATGTCAAACGTTTGCTAGATCCAGCCTCTGAAATGTAAAAATTGCTGCTTTTCTTGCTCATTTTTGATAAGAACTTTTAGTAAACATCAGCAAATTTCACTTAAAACTTACAGTTTTTGACAGGTTATAGATTAAACCTGAAATTATTCCTGAAAAAACTCTGACTGTCAGTCAAAGTGTGAATATCGATTTCCGTATTTCCTCAAATAAAAGTCTGGGCTCTACTATGACCCGGGTGTTCAGTGACTGGGGGACAAACAAGCCTTTCATAATGTGAGTACCAGGAAACCACAACGTCTGTTTTAACACTTATCACTTTAATAAAAAGGATCTTTTCAGCACTTTGTTGCTCCGGATTAATAAATGTGATTTAAAGTTGCAGAAAAATCGTAAATGCAGTTTTAATTTCCTCTAACAGAGGAAATTAGTTAATGTAACAGAGGAACTTTTTGATCCTCTAAGAGATGAAATTAGAGATAAAAGCCCGTCTTCTTTCAGTAAAGTGAACGCTGGCGTTGTTTACTTCGGGGATTCAAGCATGAGACTCGTGAGGAAGCAACTCCGCTCCCCCTCCCACTTTACGCTCTTTAGCTCCACCCTTTGAGACGGTCTTATTGACATGTCGGTCCTTCTGTTTTTAATATTTAGCGTGTTTACAGTTGTAATAATACTGGAAGAGCAACTTTCCCTGCTGGGATGTTCATTGTATCAGCCAATCAGACAAGTATTTTAGCATCTGTAAATAATTAGCAGGTTAAGTAGTATTTAGTAGAGATGTTCCAATGCCGTTTTTTCCTTCCCGATACTGATTCCAATACTTGAGCTTTGAGTATCGTCTGAATCCCACATTTTCGACGACCGACGAGCTGATCGTTCAGAACAATAAATTTGACAAATTTTCAGTAATCTTAATCATTTTCAGGCTGTTTTAGTGGGATTTATCTTGTCGTTTTGGTTTTCATCGTTCCCGAATTTGGAAGAACTGATGCAGCCCCTCCAGACTGAAGACTTACATACATACATGTTGCCGTTTTACCGGTGCAACTCATTAGTGTCAAATATTTCCAAATTGCTCACGTAAGAATTACTTCCTTCTTGCTGCCCTAAAAAGTCATTGAAAAATCAGATTGAAACGAGACATTTAATATGTTTTCTAACCATTATGAATTCCTGATTCATTATTTTTTGTTATATTGGAGGTATTTCTGAGGCTGGTGTTGGGACAACTCTTGTATTTAGCTTTATACTTTAAAACTTAAAGTCTAAAAACAAGTTCTTCGCTAATAAAAATGCAAAATGAAAAACATTCCTCCAAAACAAGCTGGGGATAAGAATATTTGGGACTTTTAATCATGAAAACGTTTTGAATGCTACAACACTTTTTTCTTGTGAAGTGCCAAAAATATTTGTGGACTCAATAAAATTGTAATTTTTGATTCTTTTTCGAGTCACTGTAGTGACTGACAGTCATGTAGATTTGCGGCCTTCCTTGCTAATAGGCTAGCTTGCAGATAGTAACCTTTATTGTTGTGAAACTGTTTGTGCGTTTGTGTGATAGATGTGCGTTCTGTCGTCCCCTTCAGTCTTCATCTTGTAGTCGGCTGCTGATGTCAAGTTATTTCTGTGAATGTTTGCTCTTCCCGGTGTTTTACGCTTTGAATTAGCAACAAGCTAACGTTACCTCTGTCGAGGTCACAGAGGCTGTGACTTCCTCTCACTGGTTTTCTTTCACCTCCCTCCTCTGCTGGATCCGATCCTGGACGGCATCGCCGCCCCTGCACACAAACACCCAAACACACTCCTCCCGCTGCTTTCCAATCTGACGACTGACCAACCTGTGAGTGTGCGTACGGATGTGCACAGCTGTTCAACCTTTGTGTGTCGTTGATCTGGCTGGGAGTCTGTGAACGCAGCAGACTTCTGACATGAATGCAGACCAGCTTCCAGAGCAGACTGACCCACGAGGAAACAGCAGAGGACTCGGCTCTCAAATTTAGCTGGCAGTCAGTGTTAAAAATTGCATCAAATTTGTGCCAAAAATCCTCTAAATTCTTCTAAAAAAAAAAAGCAAAAAAAAAAAAAAACCCCACAGATTTAACAAAACATCAAGTCAACTGAATATTCAAGTGTTTATTGGATCGTTTGACAAAGATTTCTATGTTCTTACTAACCTGTTGTCACATCCGCTCACACAGATATTTACTTTTATAGTTGTCGACGTAACAGGGACAATGATGTCTCCAATCAATGCTGTGAGCACCAAAATTAGTACTAAATGTGATGAATCTCCATAGTTAAAGAGGTGTATCGGCTGTGAATCAAGACTTTGAACATTAAAATGCTCTGGAAAGTGGTCAGCAGTTATACTGGACAAAGTGATGGGCACCATCTTCCTGATCTGCATGGTGTTGTTTATCGTGACTGTCTGTCGGTGCAGGAATGGCACATATTTTGCTCAACAAAGACATTCAGTTCACCCCAAAATCAGAAATACACATCTCTCCTCTTACCTGCCGTTACATTTATCCTTCTCAGCTGTAGCATTAGCTACGTAGCTTAATTTGCCAGCCTGTCATCCCTGAGTGGATGGGTGTTTCCTGCGTTGAGGCGGTACCATTAACAGGAATGAAGATGTCAGAGGAAGAACACATCATCACTTCCACACATTGTACAAACATGAAGCCAAATTAGAGCTGCAAGCAGCATTGAGGGGACGTTCACTCCGCCCCTGTTGTCAGATTTTTTTTTTCTCCACATCTTGGGATGTTGCAAATTTCTAACAATTTTTGTAGCTCTACGGTACATCAAAAGGACTACAGGCGCTGCTTTGTCTAAAGTTTTGAGGTGGCGCTGGAGAATCATTTTGCCACACCCGGGGGAGTGACCATTGTCAGACCTTCCAGGATGGACTCATCCATCCGGGAAAATTTGGCACTGATTAGACTGTGTACAGTACAACAAAGTCCTGCTTCATGAGGAGACCATGAAGTTGCCACCACGGGCACAACCTTCAGGTAAAGAAAAATTAACTTTTCATCTCTAAAGTCTTGTCTTTAACTAAATAGTCATAAATAAATAGTCTGAAATATAAAGGGAAAAACCTCCTCAGAGGAGTTTGTCAGAGTATGAGCTCTGTGATTTCCTGTGGCTGGTAGTCTAGTCTAAGTTGTAGATAGACACATCTTTAAACACTGATGCCGCAGCATCTGGAACAATTTGAGGTTCAGTATCTCATCCAAGGACACTTAGACATGCTGACTTAAGGGAATGGGAATCAAACTGCTGATCCTCCGATAAAAGGACGCTTAATCCCTGAGCCACAAAATCTGGTACGTGGTACCCGGTAACTGGTTCAATACCTCAGTCAAGGTTCTAAGCAATGAGTCGATACTTAAAGGTGATGTAGACCATTGCAATGTTCCATCCCTGTCCAACATGGAGGGAAAATATTTCCTCCATGAAACACAGCAAGGTCTGATGATTCCTTTGAGTTAACCTAGAGAATGTTTCTGGAAACAGATATCATTGTTGAGTTTTTGCTTGTTTTGTTTGTTGGCACCACAAGTGAAGAGCAGTCTAGTTTCTCCAAAACTGCCAATCACACCACAACACCACAGGTAAGAGGAACATGTGTTTGTTTGATTTGGGGGCATATGATGGAGTGTTGAATTGGAGAACCCACCCATGGAAGACCCCACTGAACTGTACATGGTTGGTGTATCTTGGTGTTTCCTCTGTTCGTCCGTGCTTCATTGTTGGTGTCCACCAGGAAATCATCCAGTCTAGTTCAGGGTGGGAATGATTCTCTTCACCGTAACAGTTTAATCGTATTTCTAGATGTGGTGTCACCAACAATGTGTCCGAGCACGTCGATGACATATTGATAAATGTTCATCTGATGGATGTTTGATGTTAGTGATCGAGTCTTGGTTATGGTAACAACCTGCTTACCACTTCATCCATCTGTAGGTAAATCCTTCGTGGTGTTCGTGGTCTCGTATCGTCCTGCATTGCAATTCAGTGAAGTGAAGTGAATATTGATATTGTGATATTATCTTGTGGCAGCCTGTTGAGTTGTAATTGGTTGTTGAGGTATTTCATTGGCGAACCTGCTGATTTAGTGTGATAGCATGGCTAACACTGAAGCTGTTATGTTACGGAAGACCTCTGAACGTCAGACTTCTACATTTTGGAGCCTTGATTACTCCTGATTTGTCTGATTTTCATTTTCCTTCACGTCTCCCTTCCTCTACCACTAATTAAACTTCTGATTAACGCTGGGCTCACACTACAGGAGGTTCAGGCCATTTTAACCCTGATTAGCTCCTGATTAGCTCCTGATTAGGGATGTTGGCTGATATCAGTGTTCAGTGTATCAGTGTGGACTAGCTGCCAAACTCTCTAGATCCTGAGGCAAAATTTTAGCTAGCATGCTCCTCTTGCGTCCGAAATCACAAATAAAATATTTTTATTACAAATCAACATACTTTTTTGTGGAGGCACTGCTCAGTGTGTATTACATCACACAAATACGGTGACGTTATTGAGGCGAGTGCTGATTTGGAGAGCTGTTTTAATTTTAGTCTTAGTCTTTAGATGATAAAAGTGTTAAAGTCTTAAAAATGCTAATGAGTTTTAGTCACTTTTTAGTCATTTAGTCGTTTTTTTTACGTTTTAATCTAGTTTTAGTTGATGAGAAGCCATTAGATTTCTGTCAACGTTTAGTCAAAATGTTTTTGCTGTGTTGTTGTCATCACTCAGTGATAGTGAGTGAACAGCTAGCACTTAGCAGCTAGTTGCCAGTCTAGCTGTGTTTTAAATGTTTAGGTTGAGTCCGTGCCGTGTTGCTGCTGCTGCTGGAAGTGAAGGTTAGTCCTTAAGCACATCTGTTCGTGACCTCAGTGTGGAAACACATTGCTCATATTTCGGTCAGATTAGCTGAACGGGAACATCATGCATTTGAATGTTTGTTAGCCCATAGCTAACTTTTTGGTTCATCCTTGTCTTGTTAGCAAGAACATACGTTTTGTCCTAGTTTTTGATTATTTATTTTTAGCTTGTCAACATGAACAAAACTTAACACCAAACAACACTTACGTTAGCTTCGCAATTAGCATTATCAA
The DNA here is from genome assembly GCA_001698575.1 of Mola mola. Classification (NCBI taxonomy): domain Eukaryota; kingdom Metazoa; phylum Chordata; class Actinopteri; order Tetraodontiformes; family Molidae; genus Mola; species Mola mola. The sequence goes on along the minus strand of KV751385.1, from coordinate 884,399 downwards.
GCTCCTTGGTTGACTCAGAACCAATTCCCAACCATAACGGTACCACAATGTTGTGGCCGAATTGTTAACTTAAAAAAATACAATGGCTGGCAAAATTGAGCCCTAAAATTACACCGGATGTGTTCAGAGGTTCAGAGGTCAACGTGACACTTTGTCCCGTTGTGTTAGAAAATTGGTAACAGCTTTGTTTTGAAGAACGTGAATTAGTCAAAGAAGTAATCGGTCGAGCTGCAGCGTTCTGCGGGTGTCATGAATTTAAAGACTTCTTTGACACCGTTTTGTCCGCGCAGGATCATCTGACGATGAAGCCAGCATAGATGGCAACATGGCGGCCGCGTCGCCCATTCCTAAAATCGTCACCACAGCCATCAACGAAGACTCGAGCAGGGACGAGGAGGAGGACTGCACGGACGAGTGGGGTAAGACAACGTTCACACAAATTAAATCCTTTAGAAATGTTCATTTCTAAATGGACGAGCAAAGTTTTCAACATTAAAATGCAAAAATGAGTCAAATATTTAGTTTTTATGTTCCAGTTTTAATCACTCATTTATAAATAAATTAAGCTCTGCTGCTGTTATACATCATGTTGTAGTAAAACCTCAGCTCATGTCATTGTAATAATAAACAATAATAAAATCTAACTTTCATGTCAGCTGTGACCTGCAAACACAAACGCATGCACGTATAAGCACACATGTACAGTCCCGGTCCTCTCCTTCCTCTTCGCCCTGTCATGGTTCAGCCTTTCTGCTGCTCTGATTGGCTCATTGGTCCGTTTGAATCAGAGTCTTCACGCACACAAACACACAAACAGGAAGTACAACTGTACAGTACAGTGTACAGAATGTGGCCTTGTACGGTAATCATGCACACACACTCCTTTTTTTGTTTGTTTGAGTTTTAAATCTAAACTGAAAAGGGAGAAACTTCAATATTTGTGAGCCTTCTGTGACTCTAAACAAAAACAGGAAACATTCATGGAGTGACATGACACAAAAAGTGAGCGGGACATCTGACGACAACGTTTTATTACAGCTTCTGACAAACGTCCCACCGATTTTCAGCTGTTGTTTATTTAACAATTTGTGAAAATAACATTCCTGAAGGCACAAATTGATTGTCACTAAATAAATGTTAGTTTATCTGTTTTGTAAGACAGCACTGAAATACTAAACTAGCTTCCTCAGGCCGATGTTTAGGTTTAAAACAAGAGTTTGATGAAATACAAGACTGAAAAGTAAAACGTGATAATAATGCCCAACTCAGCTGAAATCAGGTCATTTAATGCGCATCGTTTACGTCAGAGCAGCTGTGCACAAGGATGTGTAAAACAAACGTGCTTGTTCTGCTCTGAGGCATAAAGACACGTTTTGATGTGGCAGCACCATAGAGGACAAAATAAGAGGGAAAAGGGATAAAATATCACGTAAATTACAGGTCAGGGAAAGATATTAAATTTTACTCTGGTTGGATTTAATTAATTTTGTTCCCTGACTTTGTTCCTCATTCTGTCTCGACCGGAAGTTAAAGTCAAAGGCGACTAAACAAAGAACCACATGAACGTTGAATGACTTCCCTGGACGTAAGCAGCTGGTAGCATGAAGACGACTCGCATCTGTCTCGTAATAAAGTTCGGATTTAAAGTGGCGGAAACGTCAGCAGACGCCTTGACTGGCGTGATCGTCCCTTTATTTATGTTGTGTTGTGTTTACATCACCTGCTGATGGAGAGACTACAGATAAAATCTGAAGTTTTTTTGTTTTCTGCTCCAGATTCGGCGCCAATGCAGGAGCAGACACCTCCGGTCCAGGAGCTGACGCCCACTAAACCCGTGCAGAGTGTCGCGCCGCAGGCCCGCGACTCCTGCGACGCCCCCGCGTGGGAGTCCGAGAAAGACAACCTGGTCGACCTGTGGGACAGCCGCTCCGGACCTCCACCTGACCCCCCCCAGACCTCCAACCTGGTGGACCTGATGGACGACGTTCCTCACGATGACGTCCAGCCCAGCGCCGCCGCCACCAGCTGCGAGTCTCAGCCCCTCCTCAGCTTTGACGAGATGACGGACGGGACTTTGTGCTCTGGCCAAGAGGACGAGCACACCAGTCTGGTGGACATGACGGCCTCGGACCAGATGACCCTCAGCTACCAGCATGCTCTGCAGCACGCGTCGGGGGAGGAGCTGGAGGAGGGACAGCTGCTGATGACCAATGGGGAGACGCTGCTGAAGGAAGGGACTCAGGTCAGACGGGTTCACGCTGAAGAAAAAACTCTTCTGGCTTCCCCTTGGCTCATTGGACGTTTTCTCTCTTTGTTCTCTGCAGGCGAGTGAGGGCTATTTCAGCCAATCACAGGAGGAAGAATTTGGCCAATCAGAGGAGTCCTCGGCTAAACCTGCACCTGTCTTTTACAACAAGCCACCAGGTGAGATCAACCTTCGGCCTTGTTTCTCCTTCCTGCTGCTCACTTCCTCTCCTGGTCGAGTCACTTCCATAAACAAAGGTGCAGCCGTAATTTCTCAGGCTCATTAAATCCAAGTATACGAACAGCTAACAGAGACTGATTTATAATGGCATCAATTAAATAAAATCAGGTGTTTGGACCATAAACAAATTGGAAAGAGGAGCTGGAAACCTGAATTCTGCCTAATGACCAGCAGGGGGCAGATTCACTCAGGAGAAAGCTGGTTCTCACTTTAATTAGAACCTCAGAAGGGATTCCAAGTTTGTAAATGATGTTCGTTTGGTAAATGATGGTCCCATTTAGAAGCTTATAGACGTTAAGATGCACACGCAGCCTCACGGCTCGTCTCAGGGTGTGAATGTGCAAACACACAAGTTTATATCAACTGTTTATGCGACATCGCAAAGCCACTTTTTTAACCATTAAATATGTGTATTTGTCATTTATGGTACAGTTCTGTAATTGTTGTGGATTCATGCTGTGTCGTGTGCACTGACAGGTGATTCTAATATTTTGTCCAGCCCCCAAAAACACGTCTGTATCGCGACAGAGTTAAAGGACGACTTTGGAGATTTTCATGAGAAATTTATAACTTAGTAATTTAATTTTAAGTTTTACTTAAGCACTTTAAACACTTTTTTTTCCTGATTCTGACTTTATTCTGATAATATTTTGAGTTTATTCTCGGAGGTGTATGTGGCTGCGGCTTTAATGTTCAGTCGTACTGTATAATAAAGACCAACGTACGTGTGTGTGTGTGTGTGTGTGTGTTCAGAGATTGACATCACGTGCTGGGACGCCGACCCCGTGGTTGACGAAGACGACGATTGACCGGCCGGAACCGCCCCCGGGACCAACAGGAAGCAGGAAGTGCGCTTTTCTTAAAAAAACAAAACGAAACAAAAATTAAAAAAAACACAAACAACAATAATAATAATAATAACAATAACAACAATTCTTGCATCCAAACTACTCCTGTATTATCTTTTAGATTAAAAACGAAACAGCAGCCACTGACGGTTTCTCATTCAAGGCTTGGTTTTGTTGTTTTTTGTTTTGTTTTTTTTCCTGTGTGGTTGTTATTTTATTTATTTTTTCTTTTGCGATGCAGATATAGCGAGGAGGAGGAGGGGAGGTTTTTTTTGTGTGTGTAAATGATTAATTAATCACACATTAACGTAGCGTCGCTGCTGCATATTAGAGACGCCCGAGCGCCGCGTGTGGCAGACACACCTAGTCTGTAGTGCTTTAATAACAATCTATCGAAGCTGCCATGTGTATCCACACTCACCTGCCTCCTCCTGCGCTCATCCCAAAATATTTACCTCTGCAAGTCAGTTAAGCTTGTGTTCAGCCTCAGCTTCCCGGTGACGTGGTTCATCCACTGAATCGAACCCACAGTCCGATCCCTTTCCACTTGTTTTTATATGATTTTAAAGACTGAATTCAAGATTAAATGGCTTGTGAACGTGGTCGCTTTTCTCAGTGCACTTTTGTTTCTTCTTCTGCCTCCGAGTGGATGATCTGAAGCCTCTCAGTCGGCCTCCACTCTGACTCCGGTTGGCACCGTAATAAGGATCATTTCAGTGTTTTCATTTCATGCGTTAGAAACGACGAGATGCTCAACAATCCTGTTTATTTTTGCTCCTTTTTGTGTTAATCAGCACAGAGAAGCACACAGTGATTTTCATCTGTCCGGACTGAACCCTCCTCAAAAACAAAGAGATGCAGGAAATAAGAGCCGATCCCATCAGAGATTAGTGGTTAGACTGTTGTTAATCCTCCTTTCTTTCCCGGTGAACTCTTAACGGATTCAGTCATTATGCTCTGTTTAAAGGTGTTTAATAAATACAATGTCAGGCATCGTTCAACCAGCAGTCGACAGAAAACTGCCAGTTCAAGCTAACGGCAGCCAAAGCTAGCTAACGTTGCACCGCCATGAAAAGCTTAAGAACGTATAGTGGAGAAATATTCGGTCTTTTTGTGACTGTTTTTGCCCTGAGAAACCTGGTGACAATCAGAAACGAGTTGAGAAACGAGCGAGTGAACCTGCCGCACTCCGCTCGACTCTACGCTCCGTTTTGGATCTCCACAGCCGAACGGCTGCAATGTCGAGATCACGAGTGAATTATCAAACCCGTTTGCACGCGTCAAACTTTACACGCATTGTCTTTCATGTGGAAATTAAGCAGGTTTTACTCGTTATCTTGACTTTAGCGTAAACTTATTTTGAGGACAGGAAGTACGTAATGTGCTGCGATGGGATTAGCAGGCACACCTGTGAACAATGTGGACGTACAGGTGTGTGCACGAGGACAAGGGTGGTGCACGTCTACAGTCTGAGGCAAAGACAAATCTGAAGTTATCCATCTAAATCAAATACAGCTGCAAAGACACTAAGTGAGAATTCTCTGAGACGCGATTGGATTGAGTGAAAACACGTCGTTTGAAGCTCGGTTTCAGCGGGAAAGGATCTGGTTTTGGATGGGGTCTGCCTGAGTTGGGCCGAGCAGATACCATGACACGTTAGCTCGCTGCCGGCTGTGTAGTCCTTCTAATCACAGATTTTCAGTCTTCAACCACGACGTTGAGCGATACGTGGGAGAGTTTTGCTGATACCAACAGTTGTTCCGAACAGCCCGCGTCCACCTCCGGCTGATTTCTGTTCTGTGTCAACGACCAAATAAAACACCGTTTGTGTTTCATCCTCGTGTGTGTTGAGCTGCATGAAAACTGGAGTTAGAGGCTGGACAGGCCGAGGTGAGAGGTGTGTGTGTGAGTTTTTAATACCTGTCAAACAGCGTGCTAGAATTGATTTTCAAGACCTTTTTGAATATTAGCAACAACAGTGTTAGTTTTTTGCTGTAAATTCCTGTAGAAAATAAAACAACTCTTAGCCAGTAACACCACCTGTGTGTGTGTGTGTGTGTGTGTTCAGCGGACAACAAGAGTTCAGCTTCTGAAAGTCTGCAGGCTTCTCAGCCACACAAACGCTCACTCAGTCACTCTCAGCTCTGTAAAATGAGGCTCAATCAGTGAATAAACACACAACTCTTTCTCTCATGTTGCCGGTTTGTCTCATCATTCACAGCTGCCACTTTCTTCTGACTCTGAGAAGTTCTGGTCCAATCTGGACCAAGTTTCGTCGACATGTGTTGGCAGTCACTCCGTTCATACCGTCAAAAATTCAAACTGTACAGATGTGACCCCCTCTGCCCTCAGACCCCCGAACCGGATGAGGAAATAGAACCACCGAGGAGGATCCTTCTTCTGCTGATGTCACATGTGCAGAACACAACAACATTAAAAATAACACATTGTTGACTAACACATGTTGAAATATATGAAGTCCGGAAGTCGAAGACTATGTGACATGTATGTAAATCCAGAGTTACGTGTAGCAGGTGTAGTCTGTTGATCCAAGTGGTGCTGGGCCACCCAGACCAGGATCCAAGCAACACAATCACCCCTCCTCCGCCGAAAACGGCAGGTGATCCCAATTTTTCAATCCTGACCCACATGACCACCTCGCCACCTGCCAGCAGGCCGCAAACAGTTGAACCACGTCCACGTTTCACAGGTACTTGCAGGACGAGAGAGAGATAGAGGAGCTCAGTGCAGAGACGAGGGGCCTGAAAGCTGAAGGCTCCACCTCCCAAACTAATTGTGGATAACCTTAGTTGGGTAATAAAACACTATAATCTCTTTAACGTGTGAAGGTTTGAGACGGTTTCAGGCTTTATAGGTGAGGAGAAGGATTTTAAACTCTGGCCCCACCCAGTGTCCTCCCCAAGAACTGCAGGGGCTTGAAAACAGGAACCTTGGCAATGCAGAAACATGTTTCCTACCATTAATCTCTTTTTATTTACCATCTTTATATCTTGTCAGTCCTGCCCTGCATTTACTTTTTGTTTTCTTTGCTTTTGGTGTGTCCTCTGGTAACCACATGTTTACGTGCCAACGCTGTGCACTGTGGGTAATTCCCTCAAGCAAAGGCCCGGTCCCATCAGCCGCACGCTTGCTAAGGGTCCATATATGGTCCCCAACCTGGGCCAAAAGTTGTGTTCATTTTAAAAAAATAAACTGATTATAATACTAAAATTTTAAACTGCACGTTGAAATTTTTATTTCGAACTTCAAAAACGACAAAACTGTATTCAGACTAAAAATAAGTCAATACATTTTTTTCATATTTTCATATTTTGCATTTTTAAAATATACTTTGATATTTTTCATATCAAATTGCTGACACAAACGAACACTGGAAGACATCAACTGTTACGGTTGGACACAATTTTTCATGTGTCTAAAGATTTGTTTACCCTCATGGGCCACTTTTTGATTAAATCGGTTTTAAATCGAGTTTTTTTTTGGGGGGGGGACTCCAAATGCCACAACTAATGTTGTCACTCTACGTTTAATCAAACTGCGTGTTTCCATTTGCTTAAGGTTTAGCTACAGAAATTTGACATCTCCAGGAAAATACCTGCCTTAGTTGCCCAAAACGCCGACACAAACTCGCCTGGACGGCACCGGATCTGTACAGAGGTCAGGTGACTGTGGAAGTGATGATGAGGGTTATGTGTGTGTCTGTCAAACAAGTGATGGATCACAGCAACCACACATCACATGCAGGTGCACAGAAGTCGTACATTTGCTCTCAAGTTAATTTTTTTTAAAATTTTAGATTAGTGCTGGAATAAAACACTGGCTTTAATGGCAAAGTTAGCACAGTTGGTTCTGATTGGGCCTTTGGTTCTCTTTATAGCATAAATGCTGTTAAATGAGATGTTGGGCCATTCTGGCCAAATAGAGTCCAGTTTTATTAATAACACCTGTTTCCTTTCAAAATGGCTGCCATGAGGAAGATTTCTTGTCACTGTGTCAGAGATAGGAGGGTTACTTCATTTTCTCCTCAACACCATCAGACACTCCTTACAGGGACATCTAGTGGCCACTGGAGGAACCACTGGGTCTGAGTTCAGCTCACAGAGTTCACCGTAACCCTGGAAACAAAGCAGTCAGTCATGTGGAGCAGAGGTGTTCATTAAAACATGTTGGAGTTTGCATGTTCTCCCTGTGCCTGCGTGGGTTCTCTCCGGGTTCTCCGGCTTCCTCCCACATTCCAAAAACATGCAAACTGGGGGTTAGTAGGTTAATTGGTCACTCTAAATTGCCCGTAGGTGTGAATGTGAGTGTGGATGGTTGTTTGTCTCTATATGTCAGCCGTGCGACGGACTGGCGACTTGTCCAGGGTCCGCCTTTGCCCCAAGATGCTGAGATAGGCTCCAGCCCCCCCGCGACCCCTAACGGGATAAGCGGTAGAAAATGGATGGATGGCCTTAAAGTTTTTTTCTTGTAGTTCACACTTTCCCCACTAGATGGCCCCGCAAGTATTTCTCTGTGACCGCTGGACGTTTCTCTGTTCTTAATGAGAAGTTTTATATATAACATGAGGAAATTGTCCTTTTATTCACAACAGATTTCTCATCACACCGTCACTTCTTTCTATTTCTACATTTTCCCACAATGGTCACCTGACAACAACCTTGAGGTCAACTAAATCTGATGACTTTAACTGACCTTAATAATATGATGGGCAGGTTCAAGAGTCGTCTGATTCAGAGCTACACTTCAGTTTAGCTGTAGAAGAGAAAATACTGATTTTACACGTCCTTAACCCTTGTAAGTCCTGCTTACACCATCAGTTTAACCCTTGAAAACTCACTTCCTGTTTGATGAACTTACATATTCAAATGGCTCCGTCTGCAGCTGGAGCTCACCTGCTCGGTCTCTTTCTGACTTTTAAAGTAGTCTACTATACGCTGCGCAGCGGCGCGTTCTACTGTTGGAGTAATTCAGCCACACTCTTCCCAGGAAGCTGCTTGTACAGGGTCAAATATGTCACAATGGGAAGCTCCATCTCCACGACATTTTGTCCTTAAATCTCAACATGTACAACAGGAAAATAAACATATAATCAGTTGTCTTTTATCGACTTAAAACCATGTTAATGAATTTTATAGATTGTATTATTCTGATTTCAACAGGAGAGATAAAACTGGTGTCATTCTTTCTGCCCAGAAACTGCTCCACTCCAGCCCAGTAGGTGGCAGCAGTGCCCCTGAATAATTTTTCTAATTCCAATAAAGACTAAACAGAAGATGTAGAGAGCTGGGAGTTACATCCCGATTCTTTTCAAGCAGGTGAAACAGTTGAGCTGGGTGTGTTTGTGTTTCATATCTGTCGGTTTTACATGTTTTTGACAGGACAAGAAAACAGATTTTTTTTTTTTAAAGGAACAAGCTTTTCCTCTGGGCTGTTTGCCTGACGGTTGTGGTGGGTTATATGGTGCAATCAGGCTGACAGACGAAAGCACTCCAAGGGTCATCCAATCAATCGGATCGCACGGCCGCTTCTAATCACTTCTTAATCAGAGGAAATGAGCTCTGATTGAACACTGCGTCTCTGAATCCGGAGCTGTTCTTCCGTTTCACTCATGTCTTCAGAGGAAAGAGCTGAGCAGCTCGGATGTGGTTTCTGGTTGCACGTGGACTGTTTGATCAGAAGGAGATCACGTGATTGATTGGTGACGAGTCCCTCGTGTATTCAGCTGGTGCGTGTTCCTGCGGCCGCCTTGTTCCGACGCTCAGTGTGTGTTACCTGGAATCGACGGTTCGTTTTTGAAGCTCACGTTTTGATGCTTCAGTTAACAACATCTTACGACTTCCATTGAGCACAAATCGCATGAATGGGATAAGAAACGAGTGTTACAGCAGGTTAAATCTTGGGACCACCATACTCTTGTGACTTTCTGCTCACGTCACTGAAATTGGTGAAGCCAGGTAACAAATATCCAGGGTAACTCTGATCTCTGAAGTCCTGATTTTTGTCCCAACAAACCAACCTTTTGACTTCAGCTTTCTCTTATTGCGCACTAAGAAACTGCGTAAAATCCTTGAAACTGCCTTTAGTGTTGTGTGCCTGATGCACGTTTTATCCAAAAAGGCGATCTTTTCCTTACGCTAATTGAGTACTTTTTGTTTCCCCACATTAATGACGAAAAAGCACTCATGCAGAACAAGATCATTAGAAAAGGCCATCCCATTACTACCATTACATGATCCTTTTAATCGACTGCCAATTCCAGCCCATCCCCCTTTGATTTCATGATAATGATTAGCTGCAACATAATTACTGAGCCTCTCGAGCTTTTGATGAAAGCCCAAACTGGAAATGACTGTCATCATCTAAAACCAGTATTTCTGTCGTTTTAAGGCAGGAGGGAATAAGAAGGGCTTGGATGTGTGACGTTTAGGAAAAATTGTCACGCTAAGGCCGAGGCTGTGAAGTCAAACTCTGCTTTTTGTAGGTCACAACTTGTGTTCTTCAAGGCTGGTTTCACTATCATTAACTAAATTATTTACAGCAATTAAAGGATGTGTACAGTGGTACCTCCCTGTGATCTGTGCTGATGGGGTTAACCCTTCACTTTCAGCAGCTGTAGTGAAACAGCCCATAGAAGACTCCGCCTTCTTCTGGAGAAGCTCAGTTAGTGACGACTTACTAAACATTTTAAAACAGCCAACAATAACCAAGAACCACACGTTATGGGCATCACTGAGACCAGATGAAACACATGACAAACTTGTACCTAAAGGAATTTCCCTTATTTGGTCGTTTGTAAAACTCTGGTTTTTACATTGGAATCCACAACACTATCAAAATAAAAAGTCGTCATGAGGTATGTGGTTACTTTGTATTGACCTTATTTAATGAAATTGACAGAAAACGTACTATATCGCAATAAATATTGTTATCATGATATGCCATGAACCATCTTGTGATGTAAGATTTTGCCCATATTGTCCGGCTCTACTTGCTCGGAAATAATCATTTCCCTTTGGGAGTCTCTCGGTTGGTTTTCCTCTCTGTGCCTTCACACAGTATTTTATTATTGGAGCCAAACCAAAGCACAGGTGGGGAAAAACCTCAAACACAAGCTGTCAAACACACCGATATCACATTAACCAGCAGCTTCTAATGTCGCCTTAAAATGCTTCTCCGAACATGGTCCACCAGTCACAACATCACATTTGATTAAAGTTAACGAGTCAAAACTGTCTTGCTGGATCTTGACAGCGAGGTGAGTAGCAACTGTAATTCAGAGTCCTTTTACTATTTAAAAGCAGTGAGATGTTTTCAGACATGCAATAAAAACTGGACTGCAGGAGCAGTGGTTTGAAGGCAACAAGTACACAAAGGAAGGTTTTATCTCTGTCCTGAGCTGTAAGACAAACTGCCGCTGTGATCTTCTCTGGAGTCACACCAGGGCAGAACTGTTGGAAAAGTCCAAAGATGCCAGTGAGTCTGTAGCTAATGCTGGGCCAGTGTGAGCTGCGTTGCCATGGACATGCACTCTTTTGGGTAACTGTCCATTTGAAAATATGGCAAAAAGAGCACACGTGGACGGAATATTTTGAATCTCTAAACAAGGACGGACAGTAGAAAACACATGGTTGAAGGAAGACGTCAGATAGGTGAGCCACTGGCCTCAGGTACAATATCTAGTATCACCTACTCTTTACTTCTGAGGGTCCAAAATATCTGTTTACTGTAATTCATTTATGTCTTATTATGTCAAGGTTCATAATGTTTTGAGGTTACAAAAAACAGGTATTACAAGTTAGCGACTCACGTAGCTTAATTAAGCTGTTCTGTAATCCAAAGCCCAACATAACCAAGTTAGTTTGATCCATACACTTGACCAAAACGTGTCTGTAAATCATGACTAGAACAACACAAGTTGGCCAAAACTTTTTTTGTCTAAAACTCAAAGGCGTTTAAGGATACATGTTGAAACTAGAATCATCTCTCCAGCCACGGATTAAACCCTTAAAAACTAATTTCTGAAAATAAAAATGACATATTGCCTGAGTTTACCCGTCATCGTCTGGCTTTTAAACTAGTCTACTCTACGCTGCACAGTGGCAAGTTCCAACACCGGAGTAATTCAGCCAAACATGTTGGTCCACTGCTACAAAAGTCAATTTACCAGGATGCTTATAAACAGCATGTGGACGTCAAACCGTTAAGCCAGGCGTTTGATTTTTCACCCAACATGAACTGCACGATACCTTTGTATGGCCCGACTGCAGGAATCTCCCACCGAGAGCCTCTTTTCTAAACTCAAATCAAAAGCCTCCATAAGGTGTGGAGGAGGAGGAGGAGGAGGAGGAGGAGGAGGAAGAAAAATGTCATTGTGCTTTAAAAGGTCACATGTGTGCCGTTTAACTGCAGTTTGTTCCGGTACATAACACTAATATTCACTCCTAACTGAGGCTAAATTGGAGAATATACACAGGGTTTAAAAATATCTGAGCTTGATTCCTCTTCAGTTCCATTACCTGCTATGTCCCCTTCTGAGATGAAGGGAAATAAGTGGCTCCCTTTGAGCCGTCGACATGATTTCAGCGATGCCCGCGATGATGGCAGCAGATAAGATGACTGAGTCCGAGCGGCAGATTCCATTTCATTCTGAGTATTTGAAAGAAAGTGGGATGCAGACTAAATGGAGGTAAGAGGAGGAGAGGAAGGACGTGAGCGACTCACAGGCTAACTGCACTGCAGGAGTCAGAGACACTGAAATACACAATTTACATTCAAACTTTTCCTGATTGTCCTGCGCAAATGTTGAGAATCGATTTAAAGCTGAGAGAAGCAAGACGAGGAATAATCCATGTGAGAACTTCAGAGGCGATGAAACAATGTGCGATTCTCCTATAAAGAGGTGATTAGGTGGGTTTCAGTCTGAAATAGCCTGAAAAAAATCCTGAAATACCAAATTAAATCACTTTTAGAAACAGTTAAAAACAGCAGTGCTAACATCTGCACCAATCAGGCGTAATAATGAACTTTATATAACGACGGCCGACATGAGCGCTCCCCAAAAATTAAAGCAAAGCATATCAGTCACCCCCCCACCCCCCTGGTGGTGGGCAGCAGTATGACTCATAAACACCTCCTCAGTTATTCCAAGTGTGAAAACCTCTGCAGGCTAAGTTGCAGGAAGTTATATTATCAACACCCTTTCATGGCAGCAGCGTTCCCCAACTCGCCACAGAAACTGCTCAGACGCAGAGCGAGGAAAAAGAGCACGAGGAGTGCAAGTGGCGCTCGGACTCGCGGGCTGAACACGCGTCCACATGGTCCCCAGTGGGTTTCGTGTTTCACCTCATGTCTGTTTCCATCTACATTTCCTGTCACGTGACCCCCAACATCTGCCAGGTGAATTCTCGAGCACTTGTATGACCCATCCACCCATTGTCTGAAACATCCATCTATAGTGTAAAAAACCTTGAAATGAAGTAATACAGTTCAGTTCACATCTCGGTCTGACTATTTTAATCTGTGCCAAGTCTCAGTTCCCCTCGCCCGTATTAATCCCATCAAATGAAGCACAACAAAGTAAATCCACTTAAAAAGGATGAAAACAATTGAGCGGTGGTCATAAATAAAATCATTTGGTCCTGTGATTAAATCCTGAAGCCGCACAGTGAAGTGAATGACTTTATGTTTTTTTTGTTTCATTTGCAGGGATCCGATATTCACCTGTTTATTGCTGTCAGCATAAAAAAAACACTAATTCTGGCCATTTTATGCTCTATTAGTTATCGTAAGAAGCCCAGCAGGTGAGTTCGTTTTTATTTCACAAGAACCTGACACGAAGCTTCAAAGAACGATGAGAAATGTTCACATTAAAAATGACAGACAACAAACATCGCGTCCTTGGTTTTGGCTTGAACGGGTACAATTGGACACCTGACGTCACCAACGCGGCGACAGAGGAGGCTGCCGCCTGTTCTTTTGTGGGTGTTAATACTCGCAGTCCTTAAGAGGAGACAAGCTGCGAACACGGTCTGCAGAAATCCGAGCAGATGATAGAAGGAGAGGTCTCGGTGGGCAACACACGGCTCCCGGGCGCCATGGCAACAGCAGACTGGCACAATAGGTTGCTCGGAGATAGAGAGAGGAGAGGAGGGATGAGGAGATGAAAGGTGCTCCAACACACCTGGACTCAGTTGGCTCGGATGAGACGCCGAGACGTCTCCGTGACCCGGACGGAGTGCAGCTTCCTCAGCCATCCGTACGCTGAAAGCCGCCGTCTCGGCCTTCGCCCGCAGAGCCGAGCGGCGGGTCGAACTGGTGACGCCTGCGCAGCACTTTAGCCCTCTCTGAGCTCTTTGAGGGCCTTAAAGCTCGTCCACTGGAAACGCTGAGCAGCGGAGGCGGAGCTCCAGGGGAGGGCGCGTGGTGGATCCGACCGTGGCACGCAGCCACGTCTAGACGGCGGTGCTCCGACCCAGCAGGGGGAAGGCTGTTGGCAGGCCGCAGCTGGGCTCTGCGCCCCTCAGTCCATGAACCCGCTGAAGGCTGTGTAACCCTCCTTGGAACCCCTGTATCTCCCCCCGGGGTCCTTGTGTTCCACCTCGGCTCCCCGGCGTGCCCCCCTGGAGCCCTCGCAGGCCGCCGCGGTGAGTCCTGGGCTCTCGGCGAGGCACGGTGGCCACTGCAGCGGCAGCCTGGAGAGAGCAGGCTCCCGGCGGAGGGAGGTTGTTGAGGTTCAGGTCGATGTTGGACAGGAGGTGGCCCAGGGAGTCCCAGCGCTGCGACGAAGGCAGGCGTATGAGGGAGGAGTAACCTCGCTCGGGAAGCACAGTCGTCACGGGAAGCTTGCTGGTGTCTGACGTGAAGCCGGGACCAGGATCCTGGTGGTCCCTGTGACGGGGAGGCAGCCGCGGCGCCCGGAGCGTGGCAGGCTTCACGTAGGTGCCCCCCCGCAGGTCGGCCAGGACCTCGCTGTAGGGCGGAGGGGGATCCTCCATCAGAACAGCCTCCTCGTAGCAGGGCGGCTTCCCAAATAAATCTGAACCTGAAAGAAGACATTTTGATCAGTTATTACTCTTCAGGTCCATTTCTTCCTCATAGTTCCATGTTTCTGTGAAACCCCCTTAAATCAAATCTGAATCTGCGGAGGCCGATAAAACCGTGTCACTGTCCAAACACTTCTGGACCCAACTATAGTTCCAGCCAAAGTGTCATTGGCTGCTTATTTCCCTCATGACACCCAACACAGCCCAGTGTGGCAACTGTAGCCGCCAAGAAGCCACAGAAAGCTGCCAACCTGCCAGGTAGAACCCTCAGCGTCCTGAAGGTCTACACGAGCTCCGCCTCCAACGCCAGCTACGCATTCAGCTCGACTAAAAGGACAAATGCTGGGACGCAGTGGGTAGACGTGGACACATCTGCAGGTGGAGCCGGGAGGACTCACAGAGTTATTGAGGGAACGTTTCCGTTGTACTGGATCCTCTTTCATTAATTCAGAAGAACAGGTTTCTTTTATAAACCATGAAGTTATAACATTTACTAAACGGGTCCAAATGTCAGCCTAACGGGACCAGACGAGTGGAAACTTTAGATTTCCTGTCAATACATTTGCAAAGAGGAAAGAACTTTGTTGATGTTGTAGCTGAAAACAACTTTTATCTGCGTCTTTAAAGCAGTTTTGCACTGATTGGACCGTTGGATAGTTGGACTCTCTCACGCTGATCACAGCGGGATCAGGAGTCACGTGACCTTTTCTTCTGTGTGAGCACCACACAGAAAGAAGAGACGTGGGTCACCTCTGACCTGACAGCTGTCAGCGCCGCACCGTCATTCTCGGGACGCCAGTCGGGTTCCAGGCTGAGGAATCTGCCCACATTCTGATCAACATCCGTCCAAATGCTGCACAAACTCTTCCTCCAGCTTCCAGAGGTTTCACCGCACCGGAAACATCATCCCGGTCTCCTCAGCGTCTCCAGATGCAGACTTTACTGCGCCTGTACGCAGCATCGTCAGCTGCTACACGCTCGCGTTCGAACACTCTTGAATTATGGCTCCGTTTGTTGTGGAGTTCGGTTGCACACAGATCAGCTGGTTCTCCTCTCAGGACGGCCCACAGGAAGAGCAGGAGGCCAGGAAGGACAATCAAAACGGCTTTGCCGTAAATATAGTTGTTTTGTAAACAGTAGTTTTGAAAGGTTTGTGCCTCTGAGACGAGTGTAGATTTAACCCTTCCTGCGTCCGCTCAGTTACGTCCATCTAGGTCAAAGGCCTCTTTTACCCCGTTGCTTAGTGTACCTGTTTTTAAGTTTCGGGCCCTAATTTGTTTTTATTGTTATTTAGTTCTTGGATTGGAATCATTTTTGTATTTAGAAGTAAAGCAGTTTTTACTTTTTACGCCACCTCGCTCGCTCCCCAACAATCATAAAGAAATGTTTGTTTTTCAGTCCTGGTGTTGTAACCGTGTCTCATTCAGTTTCATACAGGAACAGTTTGTTGTCCACATCAGAGGTGGGTTAACTCAAATCAATCTTCGCAGCCGATCGGAACGCGGGACGTTTCTCTTCGTAGAACCGACAACCGATGCCGCTCACATGAGCCAATCCTGCGTTTCATAAAACCACTTCGGTAAATGTGAAAATAAACGGCACTGGAGTAAAACTCTTAAATATCTCAATTTAGCTGCACTTAAGTATCCGAAGTGCAAGTAAAAGTAAATTATACATGTATGTATGTGTGTGTACGTGTACTCAGTATACTTCAGTATGTGTCAAACTGGCTGCTTACGAGATCTGACAGTCATCATTTTTATGATTATAACACTCTGCTTTATACACAGGAATTTGGCATTTCAGCCTCTCTGGAACTGTAAAAATAGCAAATTCACTGACTGACCTTTAGACACTATGTTCCGCATACACACGATCACATTAAAGACCTGGAACATAAACGTCTTGTTCCTAGCAGGCTGGCAGATCATTCTTCTTCCTGTGCCACACATATAAAGACGCTGCTGAAGGTCGGGGCAGTAAAATGGGTAAATATGTGTGGCGATGGCCTCAAAGTGGCTCATTACGGAATATTTTCAACTAGAATTAATGGTCGTGTCTTGTTGCAGCGGGAATTGCAGACCCTCACAGAATCTCCTCAACACTCTTCACCACTGCAGCGTAAGAAAGTTCCACTCGGTGTTCATGGGAGCCGTCGGATAATGGTCGTGTCTTGTTGCAGCGGGAATTGCAGACCCTCACAAGAAAGAAAGAAAGTTCCACTCGGTGTTCATGGGAGCCGTCGGACGAACGAGAAAAAGAGCTTCAGGTGTCGACCTGATCCAAATCTGACTGGCTGTCTTTGGAACTGCAAACTGAATCATCGTTTCAGTTGGTTCCAAACCAAAGGAAACATCTTTTCGCAGACGGTTGAGGTGACTTGACTGCGAATGTCTGACGCACGATTGTTCACCAGCAGTAATCTGTCATCGTCCGGACCCGAGTGGCCTCTGAGCTCCGGGACACGACAGGGTTCCCGTTTCTACGACCGCCGACTCGTTAATCCATCTTTGTTTTTACAGCTTCATGCATGCACACGTAACAAAAATACAATTTACAGTTTGTTTCTTAATTTGGTCAACGATCAAATTATCCACAAAAGTGGTGACTTTCTATCAGTTTCAGCTCTACGTTGTCTGAATTTGTGTGAGAATCTCTGAAGAGGAGCCTCTTCTCTTCTTCTCACAGGATGTGAATTAGATCCCTGAGAAACACTGTCCTGCTTCCACGAATAAGAGAAATTTAATTTTCAGCACGATCTCCACTACTATTCACAAAGTACATAAGAAATAAATGATATTCATTTTTTTACACTTTTTTACACTGAGAATGTAAATGACATTTTCTAACTTGACTCTCAAAGACATTGAATGGTTTTTTTGTTTGAAACCCCACGATAACTAGTTCACTCTCCACCAATCAGGAGATCCACTAATCCTTCTGAATGTGTGAGTCACACACCAGGACCAGGGTCCCTCCGATCGCCCCGTTTTTGTTTTTAAACCAAGTCAGACTCCTGTTCTCCTGGTCTGAAGCTCTCTGGGCTCCTCGTCAGGCTCCTCGTCAGGCTCCCCTGCGACCGAGACTCCGGCTCCTTCGCTGTGCAGCTGATGATCTCACTCAGCCTCGCTTTGACTCTCTGAGACGAGCCCGGCTTCCCGATGAAGAAAGTTTGGACTGGAAACACTGGAAACAGACTTGATGCAACACCTGAGCGACTTTCTGACGCCACATCAGAGATGCTCGTGTTTGAAGGTCATTTTCTAGCTTCTTTGAGTCGAGCCTTGAGTTCTTCCTTTAGTAGAATGTTCCCAATACTCATGAATGAATTACAGTAAAACCTGGGACACGTTTGGTGTCGGGGGGGAAAGAAGTTTGACAGGAAATCCTCTCTTTCACTGAGATTCTGTGCCCTTCAGGAAAGTATTTAACCATTTTGACGTATTTGGTGACAAATTCCAAATCAGCAACATGAAAACTTCTCTGTGACACTCAGATTTAAGTCAGCGTAGGTCTGGGAGGTCAAGTAATAGACAGAAATATTTGCGTTCATGCAGAGATCTGAGGCACAATGCGCTGATGATGTGTTGCCATGGTGATGTCTTATTGTTTACATAGAAAAGGAAAAAAAAACTATTCAATTAAGCTGTGTCTGTTATTTTATATGAATATTCCAGCATTGCACGTGACTGTAAAATGGAGCTTCTCTTAATTTGACGCTGTAAACTTGAAACAAATACGTTAAAATCCCTCCAAAACGTAACATCCTTCGTTTCCATCAAGGACAGTGGAAGGAGAGCTGCACTCGTACATCTTTGTCAGAAACGAAGACAAAAAAGGCTGATGTGGTCTCACTCAGCTCTGCAGGAGAGGACACGCTCGGAGAACGATGCCGATTGGCTGAGAGACATCAGCTCTTCTGCTCACGTCGCAGGAGGTTTTCCGGCTCTGGTCGACCATGTTTGGTGTTGACACCGTTGCACAGCAGCTGATATTTTCAATGCTGACTGCTAAAGTTGAAGCTTCTCTTGATGTTGTAATTACGTTCAGCGTCTCAAAATGTTGCATTTTTAGAGGCATTTATCAGAAATAAGGTAACAAATAACCAAAACTAAAAATAATGATTCCAATAATGTGAAAAGTCCTGAATATTGGACATTATAAAGTGTAAATACATGTATAATTTACCTTAACTTGATTTAGAACAGTACATTCATGGTGAAAAACTGCTTCTGTACTCGTGTAGACTCAGAATTAACTCTGACACATTAAACCCACTCGTTTCTTTACGGAATAAGTCTCCTATCAATTTTACTGGCAACAAAAACTACACGGACAAATCTTTTCCAGTTTGTAAAGTGACAAAACTTCTCCCACCTACTCGGCTTTTATGTTACCAAAGTGCCAGAAAATAAAGTGGAAAACCTCCCGTACGAACGCGGTGGCCAAACTGCAGCCTGATGCCAAAGAAAAGCACAGAGGCCGAGTGGGGATTCAAGGCTGCCGGAGCTGTTTATGGCTCACGCTGCGCTCGAGGCCCTTAGATTCTCTTCCTGCCGCCTGCAGAGTTTGGACACAATCGCTGCCGCAGTTTGTTTTATTTTTTAACATTGAGGTTTACTGTTTGTAACCGTGTCGGCTTGCGATTGAAGTGTGAAATTTTGTGCGTCTTTTATTATTTTTATTCCAGCTCCTTCGCTGGCTACAGAAAGACTTTTCCCCTAACAGGAGATCGTTGTGAGCAGAACTCGAACCCGCTGCTTTCTGAGGCTACGTTGATCCGAACTTTAAAGAAAATAACGTCAATTTCCCTCGTTGGCCTTCACGGTGTGGATGAAATGCTACACCTCTGCATCGTTGAGGTCGTGGGGATCCTTGGATGTGCTACTTTAGCCCCGCCCACTGCTCGGAGCATCTGTTGCTGTCATCTTCTGACTCTTAAACTAGTCTACTGTACGCTGCACAGTGTCAGGTTGTGACACTGGAGCAGTTGGAACACACACCTGGGCCGTGTGAATCATGGAACACCGACACCACACGGACACGTTGGTGTCAGTCAAACACTGAGACCTGCTCTCTCACTTGTGCTTCGGAGGAAGCAAAATCAACACAACCCAACGAGAAGACAAATAAACGATCCCTGTACGTTACCTGACACGCTGACCCAGTTTGCTTGCGGCAAAGGAACTGGAGGAAGGACGATCTGCGGTGGCGGCGGCGGCGCCGGGGGAGGTGGAGGAGGCGCAGCAGGGTACCCCGAGCTGAGCGGCTCCATCTCCACGGGGCGCAGACACTGCTCCCTCAGCCGCTCCTCGTGGCGGCGCTTCAGCCTGCGCTGCAGGAAGCTGCAGAAGCAGCACAGCATGACGACGGCGGCCCAGACCAACCAGAAGCCGGCGAAACAGGCCAGGAAGGTGTAGGTGCCCTGCGACATCACCATGGCGGTGACAGAACAGGCTGAGAGCGCCCCCCTGAGGCGGGAAGACGTCCGCGAGATGCTGCACTCCTCGTCTCTCCGACGCGCCAAATTCCCGTATCGCGACTGGCGGCAAAAATACTGTTATCGTGCGTCCTGTAATCCGAAGGAGTGAAAAAAACAACTGAAAGAGATCAGATCAGAATGGTGACAGTTCAACCTCCTGACTTGAATAAGCAAAATCTCAAGCAGTTAAAGTGGCAAAAACGTTAGGCGATTGTCTCCTGAAGACGCTAAAAAATTTGAATAAGTTCAGGTTTTGTACAGAAATCCAGCGACTGTTTGTCTCTTCGGGGTCGTAACTGTCACATTGTTGCATGTTGACGTCCTGAAGTTAACACAGTTAAAACAAAAGAGCGTCCTCGGTAAAACATGTGATCAAAAACACTCATTCTGACGGCGACAAAGTCTTTTTTCCCACAAGCTGAATGTGGCTCCGTCTGCTTTACTTCAGGAAAAATGAAATTACTACAGTCCAACTTGCAAAGGGAAATCAACTCATTCCTCAAGTTATTTATCTGCAAATGTTAAACCTAAAGCACTTTTTTTTTAATACCGATGATAAATATTTTGAATCTATAACTTCAAATACATTAAAAGCTCAAAAATCACATCAGAAAATCTAAACTATCCTGCAAAAAAATCTAATCTTTGTGTTTCCAAAACATCTCTGTGTCCATATCTGTTTTTTTGTGTTTGCTTCCTCTGCAGTGCGACTAATTTAAATGGAAATGTGTCCTTCTGCTGAACTCTGCACCTTCACAGGTGTTTACGATGCAGCAAACACGGATTCGTATCGTCTGAGAGGCTCTCGGCTTCTTTGAAGGGCTGAAAACATGAAAATGAACCTCATTAAGGGGGCGGGAGCTCCGGCTGAGACTGACGGGGAGCCGGATGATGAAGCTCCGAGGAACAAATAGCCGACCGGGTCCGATGAAGTGAGACAAAGGCCACAAAACACCAAAGGTGAAGTGAAGCTGGTCCGTTCAGGACCGCGGGGGGACCGAGGCCGGCGTCCGTCGAATTCCTCCCTCTCAGATCCAGGCGGGAGTCCTCAGAGTCACGCTGCTCTACAAAGAGGAGACAAGGCCGTCATCAGAGGACACATTCACACAGTGTTTTCTACACGGCGAGAACCGGCCTCGTGCATCTCAGCTGCACGTGCGGGACGGCGGCGGCCACCTCAGGGGGGCCCGGATCAGTTTCATGCTTCAGAGAGTTCACAGTCATGCAGCCAGAGAGGCGAGAAACGTTAATGCAATGTTCCGAAACGGGCAGCAGCGACTTCTTCATGCTGCGCCATCACAAGATGACCGAAAAAAGTTCTGCAGATGAAACAACAAGATGAGTTGTTTGTAAATGTCCTCAGTCCAAAAAACATCCAACGTATGCTGCCCTGTATCTGTAAATATCCACATTTTATTCTAACTTTGCTCATAACTGATCTTCATTGTGCTCTAATGTTTATTCTGTGCGACTGTTCCATTCTGCCGCAGTGATTTTGTGAATAAAGCAGGAGTCCAGGTGCTACACTGGCCTGTGTGCAGCCCTGACGGATCACCCGCTGAGTGTTCAGAACATTACGAAACACCACTGCCTACCTCTTCTCCTTCTGATTAACGTGTGTTTTTATTAAGAGCTGTAACTCTGCAGCCTCTGCAGGAATAAATACAGAATAATGAGGCGCAGCTGCTTTTTATCACGTGGTCCAGTGCAGGATTTGTTCATCTTGGTTAACAGCTGACATCTGCGGGATTCTGGATCGACCAAAACTGAGGCAACAGACAAATCGATCGCCGCTGCAATAGTGGCACCTTTAATGATACCGTGATGTTTCACCCCTTTAATGCTCCAGGAAAACTACGGCCGGCACTGGAGAGCGGAAGCCCCTGCACGTCCTCAGGAAGCCATTAATTATTCTGCTGACCTCTGACACCCAGAAACCGTCTGAAATGAAGGTTCTTGACATTTAAAGAGGTTTCCGAGTCTTCAAAAGCACCACCTGAGCTAAATGCTAACATGCTGACGTTTCACAAGATAACAGCTGATACTAAAAGGCTCTGATTTAAATGTTCTACATCTGGACGTTACGTCTGCAGTGATGCGGCGGAATTGCACCTTCACACCTGGATTCAGGGCTGGACCCTCACTTTATCCACATCTTGTACAGCTGATTTTCACAACAGTATTTACTCAGTCAACAAAGCAGCGAGTTTATTGTGCGACGCTGAGCTGAACGAACACAACACGTGTCAAATGGCTCATTTCTTTTCCCATTAATCCTGAAGCTTCGGAGGAGCACGGAAGGAAAGCACATTTCCAGCAGTGTCATGGGTTCACGATGGAACCCATGGCGAAACATTGCGATACGTATCATTATTGTAATATGAAATGATCCGTATCGTCCCGACGCGCCTCCAGACGCTGCTGACACGCTCGTAACCTGCGGCGAGAGGCACCTGCGTTTCTGGAGGACGAGGTCATGAGCGGCTCCTCAGAGGAATAACTCGAGGCCTCTCACGCCGTCACCGCTCAGAATGAACTTAAAATATTTGGAGTGAACTGTAAATGCGTGAACGGAACAGGACGCGCAGTAATATTTATAGCGCCGGTGGAGCCTCGTTGTCATGTCCTCCCACCTCCACATCATCTTTTCGCAGTCACACTCGTGTTGTACGAGGTGATTCATCGGCGGAGGTCCTTGGTGAGGTCGTGCACGCGCCCATGTCTCAATCTGCACATGGAAGAGAGCTTTTGTTTTCTCCCCGCGCTTACTGCCCGCCTGAGCCACTACAGAGGAGCGCCGCCGCTGCTCCACGCCCACATGTGTGCACTTGCACATGCTCAGTACGCACACGCACTGTTCGCCCGCCTCTTTTAGCCCCTCCCATCGCCAACTCGCTACACTGACGCGGCCTGTTGTCGCATTTAAGGGTCACAAATCAGGAAACGGCAAAATGAAACAGGACAAATTAAAGTGGCACCGGAAAGCACTCAGAGAGTGCGAACCTCCGTCAACACAGCTAACGGGAGCTGTATCTTCAGGTCAAAGTCGTGAATCTCACTTTCTCTTTTTAATCCCGCAGTCTAAAATGATCGTTGTTTTACGTAATGTCGATATTGAAAATCTCAAAGTGGATCTGTGAGCTCGTGTGTTAGCTCTTACTCGACCTTGGCGTTAGCGTTTGCCGTGTGATTTTAGGTCAGGGTCACGGAGAAGGAAAAGAACTCGTGCCGGCGCCACCTGACAGGTGACACATGAACCGCACAGACAGCTGGTTCTGGCTTAGTGATGGACCCTGAAATTAGTTACAAAATGACATCAGTTAGACCTCTGTATGTCATTTCCTTTTGGAGTTCAAAAATGTGGCCTTTCAGTGACCTCGACCTTTGAACTAGAGGGCTCCAAAGTGAGTCATCTGTCGTCAGTGCTGTCAGCTACAGAATGAAACCAGCTGGACCTCTCTATGTCAATTCTGTCTGACTTTATGACAAAAAACATGCTGTTTGACCCCCTGAGTGACCTTGACCCAATCCCGCTAACAAACTGACCAACCAATTAACAGCCTGGACTAAAACGTAACTTCACTGGCGGCCGTAATAACGGAGGATTTGCACTGAATAAACATTCTAAGCTGTTCTGCATGTGGCACCTTTCCTCTGAAAAGATGGCAACCCAACACTGAAGGGCAAAGGGGTCATTCGAGGAGACGAACGCAGGATGTGTTGATCCTCGGGAGGTCAGAGTCATGCTTTGGTTTCAGGAAACGAGTCCTTTACTTGTGTCACGCAGATTAATGAAACTATTGATCCATGTTGTCGCCTCATCTCCCCGTCACCAAGAACAGGTCACCTCACGATAAACAGTTTAAAAACTCTGCGGTAGGATTCATGTGTCTGCAGACAGCGAAAAAATCGATGCCAATAAGTGACGATTCATAACGGCCGAGAGGTAAAATGAATCGATTTTCACTTCAAACAGCAGAGGGCGCCTCTGACTCGCCACATCTCGCCTTAATTCTGTTCTCGCTGACTTTATCTCCACTAGCACGATTTTCCAATAGGTTAGGCTCGCTCCTAGCGGTGGGTTCCCCTCCCTCTGATGAATGTAGTTTAGTTGACGTGTTTTAGTAGCAGCTAGCGGAACTGGAAAAGTGGCTCTGCTAATCGTACCAATATTGCAGCTAACCAGCCCCCGGCCAATCGTGGCTCCTCCTACAAGAAACCAGAGGGGTGGAGTCTTTTTCTGACAAAATATGTTTTAATTTTAATTTTTTCAGAGAAGAAAATGTGACTTCATTGTTTGTGCCTCAGAAATAGAGAATTTTACAGTATTTAATACTGAGCAGTTTGTGCCGCGAACATTTTGAAAAGAAACGTATCCTGACATGTCATCCGACACATTTGATTGATCGTGAGGCGCAGACAAATTTGGCCTCTGCTCAAAGCCCCGCCCACAACAGCGTGATTGGTTACAATTAATAACCTAGCAACACTGAATCACTTGAATCTGCAATAGTGAAGTACTGGTAGAGTAATCGTTCAGTCCTGGAGGAAACGCTAATTCAGACACAACGTGAGTTCCTGGTCACCATCTGTGCTGGTTTCACACCTGAACAACACGGAACAGAAACACTCTCAGAAGGAGCTGAGTGCGCCTCCTCATCGGAGATATCCAAAAGGTGCTGATCGATTCTTAATTTACGCTCCGCTGCTTCTCTCCTTTCCTTCGTGAGAGGAGCAGCAGGAGGGTTTTAATCCCGACGTTAAACACCGTGACGGAACTCACCTTTAATTTCTCCGACCTGATGACGCACTGAGCTCGTTCCGCGACATCCGACTTCATGTCGGAAATTTAGTCATTCAACCTACATGATAAAAACAAGCCCGTCACAGGTTTACGGTTGACTCCTCCCTCTCTCCTCCCGGTTCGTGACTCCTTCTGCACGTCCGGAGGGAGAGAAACACACTAGACACCCGGAGGGAGAGAGAGAGAGGGAGAGAGACAGAGGGGAGAGAGAGAGGGGAGAGAGAGAGGGAGAGAGAGAGAGGGAGAGACAGAGGGGAGAGAGAGAGGGAGGGAGAGAGGGAGGGAGAGGGAGGGAGAGGGAGAGAAGGAGGGA